>CM066985.1:52135554-52533054 GCA_033977485.1 Hydrangea macrophylla
ATACTTCAAAGAAAATAAACTAACAACGAATAAGAAAAGCTAATATATAATACATATGTTTTTTTTTTGTTTTTTTATTTTGTTATTTAATTAATTTTTTTTTTGTAAACAATAAAAACTAAACTAGAATTAAAAGAACGTAAGAGAAATAAACAAAATTAGAACTATGGAAACAAAGAAATACTTAATCTAAAATAAACTTAAGAGAACAAAATATAAAAACAACTGACCAGGTGCGGGAGACAGGAGGTTAGAGAACAAAAGAGAAAATTCCTTAAAATCCTACCTCGCGCGAGCGACCCTTGCTCACGCGAATCCCTCCGCGAGTTTAAGCAGAAGCTTATTTTACGTTTTATAAAAGAAAAATCTCTAAGTCCCCAGATCGTGCGAGCGAGCCGCTCGAGCGACATCCTCGCGCGAGCGAATTCTGGCACGAGGTAATACTGAGGCTATATGACACATAAGGTTTTAAAAAAAAATTTCACTAAGGGGCAAGCTTGCGCGAGCGGGTCTGCCATTTTTTCTCGTTTTCTTTATTTTTTTTATATAAGCTGAAAATAAGTTTACTCCGACTCCCAAACCTGTTCAAAATGACCACAACTGACTCAAAATGACCCAAAAATGACCAAAAACAAAAGAAACAGACGAACTAAAGCTTGGGTTGCCTCCCAAGAAGCGCTATCTTTTACGTCTTCAGCTAGACCTTTCTAGCACAAGACTCATGGAGGTCGTAAATCGGAGTTTGTACCCCTTAAGATGTCAAGAAGAGCCCAGTTGTACGACGAAAGAATGTCGCTTTGAATTAATTCATTCGACGGTTCATCTTGATTACGTTCAAGTCGATTTTTTACCTTCCGAGTAAATTCCTCATTAGGGTCTGGGTTATTCAAATCCATCCGCTCATTATTCACTGTATTATTGCCCTCACTCATATTTATTTCTGTATTAAGTTCAACAGTTCTTCTAACCTCACTACCTTCCATATATTGGTAATCATCATTTTTGGGAGGTTGATCAACAGCGTTAAAAACGTTTAGTTTGAGGTTCATGTTTCCGAATGACACTTTTATTACCCCCGTTCGACAATTGACACGCGCATTAGCCGTGGCTAAGAACGGACGACCTAGAATGACCGGGGTGTGTTTCCTAGCATCTAGCACAGGCTCATTATCATGGTCCATAAAATTAACAGGATAAAAGCATTGATCAACTTTAACTAGGACGTCCTCGACGATTCCTCTAGGGATTTTGACAGAACGATCCACTAATTGAATAGTAGCGGCCGTAGGCTTAAGTGCACCTAGTCCTAGTTGTTTGTAAACGTGGTAGGGTAAAAGATTAATAATAGCTCCTAAATCAAGGAGAGCCCTATGAATAACTGTGTCACCTATGACACATGAAAAAGTTGGCGTACCAGGATCCTTATACTTCGGAGGTGCATTTTGAAAAATAGAACTTACTTTTTCAATGAGGAAGACCTTTTTAGGAGTATGACTACGCAATTTACACTTTTGAGTGCAAAGGTCTTTAAGACATTTAGCGTAAGCGGGAATTTGTTTTTTAGTATCGAGGAATGGAATATTCATTTTCACTTGTTTAAACACCTCAAGTATATCTTCAGCTTTTTACGTTTTCTTTGGAAAATTTGACGGTTCCTCGACATTTGGTGGAAAAGGTAGTTTTGGAATAATATTAGTTGGGACCGGTTCTTTTTCTTTTCGAATTTTACTCGTCTCCTCCCCCTTTTCTTTATTTAAGTTAATGTGTACCTCTTTCTCTCTCGCATTCTGAATTTCAACAATTTTCTCCTCACGAATAGTTGTCCTAGTTGACACAGCGTTCACTTGCTCATTCGTACCACCCATCTCGTATTGTCCCTTAGGTTGTTGAAAAGGTTGACTTGGCAACTTACTCTCGGTCAAACGATTTAGTGTATTAGCTATTTATCCCACTTGGGACTCCAGCTTTGTGATGGACTGTGTGTGAGAGTGTACTAACTGAATCACCGACCCAAAATTTTCAAGGGAGGCCAACACCTTCTCCTCAAATGCATTATTGCGTGGAGGTAGAGGAGGTAGAGGGTTGGCTTGTGTATATCCAAATTGTTGAAATTGGGGTCGGTACATATTAGAAAAATTAGTCGGCATAGGATTAGAATTATTTCGTGGGAATTGTTGAATAGAGTTTAGGTGTTGCTCTATGAATTCTGGAAATTGAGGCGCGGAAGGACATGCAAATATATTATGAGAAGGTTCAGAACATAATGCACACACTTCATGAGCTGGTGAGGCTATCGTTTGGTTCATTGTCATAAGTCGGTCAAGTTTTTTTAGATAATTCTTGAAATTCAATTGATTGACTTGACTCTAACTTTACCTCACGTTTGGGTGGCGGAAGATATCCCTCAGAACGTACCGACACAGCCTGATGCATCGAATTCTCGCTTAACGTTTCAAAAATTTTCCATGCCTCGTCGGCGCTTTTGTGTAGGAAGGTACCCGCACAAACAGCATTGACGGTGTTACGGACAGAGGGAATAAGTCCCTCGTAGAAAACCTGTACCAATTGCCACTTAGGAACCTAATGATGTGGGCAAGAGCGTAATAGTTCTTTAAATTTCTCCCAAGTGTCATAAAGCGTCTCCCCATCTTGCATCACAAAATTAGTTATAGATTTTCTTATTCGATTTGTACGCATAATAGGAAAAAACTTTTGTAAAAATGCGGTGTGTAAGGCTTCCCAAGTTTTAATTGTGTTTGGCTCAAGAGATTGGAGCCAATACTTCGCTTTATCTTTTAAAGAGAATGAAAAGAGCCGCAATTTTAATTCATCATCATTTAAGTTTTGAATTTTCAAAGTAGAGCATATATCCTGAAAATCTCCTAAGTGTTGATATGGATCTTCATTTAGACGGCCATGGAAAGATGGAAGTAGCGAGATGGTAGATGACTTTATCTCAAAGTGAGATGTCGTCGCCTCCGGTAAGTCGATACATGTTTGTGGCGTGTAAGTCGTAGGAATAAAGTAATCTTTAAGTGGAGGAGGTGGCGGTATATTAAGATTATTCATATTATTTCCGTTGTTTCCGTCAGCCATTTTAATTGGTTCGATTTTAAAAGTTCGAGTTCTCCTTAACCATTTAAGGGTACTTCAAATTTCGGCCTCAAACCACGACGACGGAATCGGCGTTGATTCGTCGTCTTGCAACCTAGCTCTAAAAGCTTGGGTTGCGGACTTACTAACTCTTAAAGTACGTTTAAGTTCAAGATCGATAAAATGTAATTCAGGTTTATTTGAACGCGTACCAAACATAAACTTAAAAAGAAAACTAAACTAAAATAACGTCTGACTCTACAAAAACAGAAAGCAATCACGCAAATAAGACAACAAGCAAGCATACAGTACTACTATGATGCATGTAATTATCCTTATGCTGTGATTCGCGTCAAAGCCCAGCGCCTCGGGTTTCCTAGCTAATGCAGTGCAATTCACCCTAAACTAATGCAAATAGTGCGTCACAGCGCCCTGACTTACAGTGGCTTGAAGCGAATTTCAAAAGAAGCAATTTGTTTTATTTTATTTTGTTTATATTTTTTCGTGTAAGCTCCTTTGATGTGCTAAGCTATTCCTCCCGGAAACGTTAGAATTTGATGACTCGAGAAACTACAAAATAAAAAGAAAAGTTAGTGACTCAAAATAAAATGAAAAATAAGAAAAAGAAAACCTAATCTAATATTTACGAATTAACTAAACTAAGATTCTAAAACTAAAGGTAATAATTTTCAATCCCCGGTAACGGCGGCAAAAATTGATCTTGTCAAAATCAAGATATAAAAGTATACTTTACTTTTCTAAAGATTTGCAGTGTAGAAGTAAAGGTCGAACCCACAGAGATTGAATACTACAGTGCTTTAATATTAAAACCTAAATCTAGTTAATTAAGAAAAACGGGTTTTGACTTGATTTTAATTAAATTAATAACAATAAAAGTAAATTAAATTAACCTAAATCTAAATTATGAAAGCAATTAAAGTTGTTTTAAAGATATTTGAAAGGAACCTAGGATTACAAATCCACCATTAGCTTCATAATCGGAATATTTATGAATTACTTTAGCCTATTAAGTTGGATGATAATGGGAAATTGTAGCTACAAGCCCAATTCCTCCGTGAAGAAAATAACTATGGTTCAAGCACCAACATAATCCCTCTTCGGTTAGCACGAATTATCCCACACTAAACTAGGGTTGTGGTATAATCCGTCTAATCTAGGCATGGACTATTCGGATACTTGATAGCACAATTCAATTTAAGCACCATTATATGTAAATAAACTAAACAAGCACAGCAAGCATAGATCATTGAGCACACTACCATCAAAATATATCTAAGACAAGAATAAACTTTGAAAGTAACGATTTAATCAATAAAAGCACGATTATTTATAAAAATCCTCAGAACATGTAACTGTCATCCATATATAATAAAACTAAAATAAAAACATAAAATACACCCTATTACTTGGCTAGGTTTCATTGAAACCCCAGATCTTGAGTTTAGTCATCCATAGAAGCGGTAGATGGCAAGTAGTTGATGGAGGAGGCCATGGAAATCCTTGGTCTTCTTCTTCTTCTCCTTGCTTCCCTCCCTTCAATGCCTAAAAGTGTGGTTGTATATTATGTGTATAACAATTGCCAACTCCTAAATTGAAGTAAAATAGGATATATATATATATATAGAGTAGTAGCAAGTTTTTGGAAGCTTTCCTAACCCAATTCGCACTAAAATTGTTGTATTGAACTTTCCAGACGTAGTTAGGCAGTTTCGTTCACTTATGAGTCTTCAGTACACTGAAATACACATATTTGATTTTTACACAGGTCGCGCGAGCGTGATTCTGGGAAGTCACGCGAGCGGGTCGCTTGCGCAATTTTTGGACTTTCGCGCGAGCAGGCCGCGCGCGCGATGTGCCTTTTTCAGCTTCTTTCTTCCTGTTTTTTCTCCCTATTTAACCTGGATTAGTGTTTTCTTCCAAAACCTGCTCTAAAACAGAAAACGAAATAAAAATGCATAAAAACAGGATAAAATATGCTAACAAATGTGAATTAAGGCATACAATTAGGATCTGTTCTCTCCCGATCAGAGAGTCTTATGACCGAGTCCCTGATGAACAAGGTACCGACTCCTGTAACTACAATGAAGCACTCTAAGATAAAGATGCAGATCTTTGGCAAAAGGCTATGAAATCTGAAATGGAGTCTATATACTCCAATCAAGTCTGGGATCTTGTAGAACCACCCAATGAAATAAAACCCATTGGATGCAAGTGGATCTATAAGAAAAAGAGAAGAGCAGATGGTAAGGTAGAAACCTTTAAAACTAGGCTTGTCGCGAAAGGGTTCACTCAAAAAGAAGGAATCGATTATGAGGAAACTTTTTCGCCGGTGGCAATGCTAAAGTCTATCTGGATTCTCTTATCCATTGCTGCACATTTCGATTATGAAATTTAGCAAATGGATGTCAAGACAGCATTTCTTAATGGGAATCTTAACGAGTGCATCTATATGGTGCAACCAGACAGGTTCATCGCAAAGGGCCAAGAACACATGTTGTGCAACCTTAAGAAGTCCATTTATGGACTTAAGCAGGCATGTAGGTCTTGGAATATCCGCTTTGATCAAGCAATCAAGTCTTTTGGTTTTGATCAATGTGCGAATGAATCCTGTGTGTACAAGAAACATAATGAAAGCGTGGTGGTGTTCTTAATACTATACATGGATGATATCTTGCTAATCAGAAATGATGTGGGGGTATTATCTTCTATAAGGGTATGGTTATCCAGTCAATTCGATATGTAGGACTTGGGAGAAGCTGGTCACATCCTAGGAATCAAGCTTATGCGAGATTGCAAGAATAGGATGTTCAGCTTGTCACAAGGCACTTATATTGACAATATTCTTGCAAGGTTTAGTATGTAAGATTCCAAGAAGTGATTCCTTCCCTTCAGACATGGAATTACTCTATCTAAGGATCAGTGTCCTAAGACACCTGATGATGTAGAGAAGATGAAGGCAGTTCTTTATGCCTCGGCAGTAGAAAGCCTAATGTATGTTATGCTATGTACTAGACCTGACATCTGCTTTGCTGTTGGCATGGTTAGTAGATATCAGTCTAATCCAGGGCAAGAACATTGGACTGCGGTGAAAAATATTCTCAAGTACCTGAAAAGGACTCGAGACTATATGTTAGTTGACCAAGCAGACAGTCTTGTACCCATTGGGTACACAGATTCTGATTTCATGTCAGATAGGGATTCCAAAAATTCTACCTCAGGATATGTGTTTACCCTAGGAGGTGGAGCTATTAATTGGAGGAGTATCAAGAAGTCATGTATTGCTGATTCCACCATGGAAGCCGAGTATGTGGCTGCTTCGGAAGCCGCTAAGGAGGCCGTTTGGCTTAGAAACTTTCTTATGGATCTAAGAGTAGTACCTGCGATACAATCGGCTGTTACCCTTTGTTGCGATAATAGCGGAGTAGTTGCTAACTCAAAGGAACCAAGGGCCCATAAGAAGGTAAAACACATTGAGCGTAAGTATCACCTGATACGAGAGATCATGCAAAGAGGTGATGTTGAAATGACCAAGATTGCATTAGCAAATAACCTGGCAGATCCTTTCACCAAGAGTTTACCGGCCAAGACTTTTGATAGTCACATAGAAGGGATAGGAGTGAGGTGTGTCGCATCATGGCTTTGAGTCTAAGTTGGAGATTGTTAGGGATATGTAGTGAATGCCATGCTTTATGTAGTTGATTAATTATTCATTCAATAAAATCAGTTATTCCATTTTTATGAGAATCTGTGTGGGCAATATTTGTATTATATTATTTATTTAATATTATGCATGTGTGTCTCTCATTCTATATAGTAGGTGGTTTGGTGTGTAGAGTTCGGCTTACACACGGAAGATCAGGCCATCAGATATTATAGAATGTAAGATTTTGGTTTACAGTCTTAGATGGGATTGGACACACTATCGGTAGGACTGCAGCATAGTGTTGTAGTAGGTTTGTCTTTCCTACGGAAAACGGTATAGTTTCAACTCACTATGCTGGTACACTTTGTGTATTAAACGGGACTGACTTGGGGTAATTATCTTTATACTGACTTATAAGATAATTAATACCTCATGGCTATTATGAGTGCTTATGCTCTAAATCCTAAGTTAATTTGTAGACACCTACATTTGATATTTACACTTTGATCCCTAAAAGGGTGAGATCCTTAAATGGGTCAATATCTCATTGGATTGGGTGATAATATTAATTGTGTTGTGGATATTAATTAATGATGGAATCCATGTCTTAATTTTGGGATTGATGATTTCCCCTTGAGAAAGCTTATAAGTTTTGATTATGTCAAACCCTGCAGGTGGATTTTGTATCCGACATATCAGATAAGTTAAGCAGAGGATCTCAAGGAATTTTAAGAAATTAATTAAATATGATTGTCAGTAATTATATTTAATTAATGGATATCTGTAATCTTAACGTGGGGAGATAATAAGCATTTAATAATATGGAGCTCGAAATATATTTTTGAGATAAGGGTAGGAGTGCAATTATAATTCTTTAGTGGTATGAATTATAATTTATGGAAATAGGAATCTGATTCAGTTCAAATTAGGGTTTCCTAATTCCATAAGGAAGCCTATTCCTTATTGACTTCTTATGGTCCCAATCGTAGCCTATGTATATGCTGCTTTGGCTCTCTTCTCAGTTTGTGTTTTTCCATATAGAGTATTATAACTCGGAATAGAAAAGAGAGCCTAAAAGAGCGAGAGCAGAAAACAGAAAGGATTTTGAAAGAGCCCACACTCAGTTCGATATTCTGGCAGCGGAGGAATACGGTAGAAGATCGTGAGCTGTTATCGAGCTCGTGTTCTCGATTCGTCTACTACAGCAATCCGTTTTTGCAGTTCAAGGTAACCCTAGTTCCGCCCTTGTAGGGTTATTATAGATTTCACGAAATTTTTTTGCAGTACCAACTTATACACACTGTCAACGGATTCTGGGAACGCAGTTTCCTAATAGCACTATTGTTTTTATGACGCTAATCACAACGTCCCAAATAATAAAGCCAAGATAGTCAATGTTCATTATTTGTGGCGCAAATACGTACGCGCCAGAAATAGTTTTATGGTTATCTATGGAAAATGTATTATGCTCTAAATAGTTGTCTATCGTTATCTGTGGCAAACAAATTGCGCCAAAAATAAAGACCCAGTTACTCAAAAATTAGACCCGCGTGTTTTCGGCTCCATTATTTGCCCTAATTCTAAAAACATCCCAAATCTTCTCTTCTCTATCAAATCCTCTCGCTCCAATCCTCTCTGTCACCACCAGACACTGTTGAGTTTACCATCACCGATCACCGACTCCGCCGCTGGTCACGCTACTATTGTTAAGGTATACAGTTCTTTCTCTCTCCCCCCTCCTCTCTCTCTCTATGTATAACATTGAAAACTCGACCCCTTATCTCTCTCTCTCTCTCTCTCTCTCTTTCTCTCTCTCTCTCTCTCCTATCCGCACAGTATTTGTTACTTTTGCCGTCATCAACCGCCAGTATCTTTTGCCGTGGTCGACTCCCAATCTCCGGTATGTCACTTTCTCCTTTTCCCTCTCTGTTTCTCGCTCGAGTGTTTGCTAGTGTGTGTGTGTGTGTGTGTGTGTGTGTGTGTGTGTGTGTGTGTGTGTATGTGTGTGTGTGCATGTGAGCTAGTAGTTGTGGAGTTTTGATTTGATTAATTTGTAATTTGATTGGTGTTGTGTTTGCTTTTCGAGCTGAAACTCAAACTCAAAATCAAACCCTAAGGTTAAGAACTTATATTTTGCTATTTGGAATAAGAGTTTACTGATTAAAAAATTAGGGGGTTATACCACTCCAACCAGGGCACAGAATGTATCCTTGTCAAAAGATGATGGTCTTTCCCGCACAAACAATACCGAGAAATTGATAAATCATTGCTTGTTGTAATCAGTGATGGTAAATCGTCGACCAGAATGGCACAGAACTTCCCCGACACCTCAGACAAGCCTAAAGAAAGTTGTAGGAATAAACGGGACCCATATTGGATTCCTGATTTGCGAGTTATGCCAACAAATATAATTTCAAATACTTAGCCTTATAATACTTAGTTCCAGGGTTTTGACGAGTGAAATAGTAAATCACAGACCGGAATGGAACGGAATATCACCGACACCTCACACACGCCTAAAGAAAGTTGTAGGAATAAACGGGACCCATAAAAAGTTCCCGATTTGCGAGTTATGTGAAAAAATAGAATTTCAAATACTTGGGCATAATTAGCTTTTTATTTGTTAGTTTTTACACTCTCTTATTACATGTAGATTTGTTAATGAATAATTATTGTTTTTCATGTTTCAGGTTTAGAGTTTTATTCGAAGATGGTCGATCTTGGTTGGATTTTGTATTTTAATTCTGAGACACCGAATTTTAGTGACTCATTTTGGACAGCATTGAACATAATATTTGTATGAATTAATAATCACATATTGGATTTTTTGGATTTATTTTCTAAAATTGTACGTGAATGTCTATTTTATGTGCATAAAGTCAATTTCTGTTTATGATTGCAAATTTAATGACATTGTAGTAGGGATACAATTCATAATAAAAAAAAAAGAACAAAATAAATAAATTTAAATTTAATTTCGTAGGTAGTATTTGTGAAGCACTTGTTTCATCACAAATATTGTAAACAAAATTTTCATATAGTATTTATGGCGTATATGATGCGTCGCATATACTACCACTTAAATTTGGGTATATTATTTGTGGCATAGTCAATGCGCCACAAATAGTACATTAATTACGACGTGAAATGCATGCGTCGCAAATAATTATACTATTTGTGGCGCATTAAATACTCAATAATGGAGGTTCATTACCGACTCTAATTGCTTTTATTTGTGGCGTGTTTTACTGCACCACAAATGTAACGCCCCGAAAACTAAACACACGAGGGCAAGGTCAAAGAGTCAAATACAAGGGAAAGGTCTCATGTGGACCAATCCAACAAAGCAGAAGCAACAAGAAATCCTACATGGATTCTGAATAAGACAAAAGTGGTCAACACACCAAGGAGGTTTAAAAATTAAACCAAGTCGCCAAACTGCACAGTACTCGCTTGAGCGTCATTTTAAAGAGTTTAAGAATAAACCACAATGGTTTTCAAAGTTTTCAAATCAAAACCCATATATGCCCATTATCATTAAAAAAAAATGTCACTTAAAAAAAATAGCTCCTCGAGCACCTTAATGTAACAATTTTTCAAAAGGACCCCAAGTCCGATACACACACGTTGCAAATGGGCTAAACAAATGCCCGAATGACTAATCAGTCATTTAAAACATGTTTCAATCTACCAAAAGAAATAAATATTAGGGGTGGCAATGGTGTCGTGTTGGGTCATAATCGTGTCGTGTCATAATCGTGTCGTGTCATAATCGTGCCGTGTCAATAATCGTGTCATTTCTAAACGTGTCAAAAACCTAAACCCATACCCGTTTAATGCAATTCACGTGTCACCCATTTAACCCACCAACCCGCGTAATGAACAAGCCGTTTTCTCGTAACCTTTTTTTTTTCTTGTATAACATGACATATTTAATAGATTGACTTCATGCAATAAAAAACCAAACATAGAGGGAAAAAAATGAAGAGGCACGATTCTAAGAACACAAGTCTTCCCACCTAATGTGCCAACTACCAACAAGTCAACGACAGTAAATGATCAATTGTTCCAAATTTAAACTAATTAAGTACCATATAACAATATCTAACTATTATAAAGGTAGAACTGTAATACTCTTAACTCCACTTTTCCCTCCAAAAAAAATAAAAAAATAAAATAAATAAATATTACTTGCTTTTAAAAAAAATGTATTTAAAAAAAAGTATATTTCCAAAAATACCCTCTATAATCGTGTTAAACGGGTTGACCCAATTAAAACATGACCCAACCCGTTTATTAATCGCGTTAAACGGGTCGATCCTTTTATGACCCATACCCGTATAAGCTAAACCCAAACCCGTTTAATTCGTGTTACCGTGTCGTGTTGAAAATTGCCACCCCTAATAAATATGCATATATAATTACAATCGACTAAATTGGGGGGGGGGGGGGGGGGAGGGTGGCACTGATTAAATCAGTCTTGAAGAGCTTGCCACTTTATTTTATGTCTTTGTTCAAGATTCCTTGTGGTGTTGCATCAAAAATTGAGGCTATTCAACGAAGATTCCTATGGAGCGGGCTTAGTGATAAGAAAAAATGCACTTGGTGGATTGGAGGACTGTGTGTTTAAGTAAAAGAAAGGGTGGGCTGGGATTCGAAAGAATTATTGATAAGAATAACGGTTTGTTGGTTAAATGGCTGTGGCAATTTGGTAGGGCTTCTAATGCTCTGTGGAAGAAAGTAGTATGTGACAAATATGGGTTTGATCCTCAAAATTTGATGCTACGATTTGATAGCAGAAGCTCTTTCTCTCCTTTTTTGAAAGGCTGTGTACAAGTGGATTGTGGTACTAATGAAGTGGCTTCGATTATCCAAGCAAGCTTCATCTATTCCCTAGGGTCAGGAGATAAAATTCATTTCTGGACGGACAGATGGATTGAGGACCTCATTCTTAAAGATTGCTTTCCTCGCATTTATGCGCTGGCTATCAATAAGGGGGGGGGGGGGGGGGGGGGGGGGGGGGGGGGGGGGGCAAAGTGGCGGAATTTGGCATTTGGTTGAATAATCGGTGGTCGTGGAAAATTGAGCTACGTAGACATCTATTTGGGTGGGAACTTAATCAGTGGCATGATTTTATGAATTGTATTCAACCAATGATTCTCAATTCTTCCAAATCTGACGCCATTGTTTGGAAATATGATTCCAAAGGTGAGTTTTCTGTTAAATCATTTAGTCTTGCTTTGGAAAATTTAAGATTTTCAGAAGCTAAAGTGGAAGGAGAAGTTTGGAAAGGGCTTGTCCCCCCAAAAGTGGAAGTGTTTGCTGGCAATTGCTAAAGGAGCGTATTCCAGTTAAATTCACTTTGAATAGATTAGGGCTGAACTTAGGGGGTGAGCTGGATTGCTGCTTATGTAGGGAGGATATTGAAGATGTTAACCACCTGTTCTTACTATGTAAATGGTCCAAAAGGGTGTGGTTCTCATGGTTAAGTTGGTGGGATTTGGAATGTTGCATGCCAAGATCTTTGGCTGAGTGGTGGAATCGACGGCAAGGGTTATGTCCTTATAAACGTCTCGCAAAGGGGTGGACTATATGTTTTTATGCAATCGTTTGGTCTATTTGGCTTGATAGAAATAAGTTGGTCTTTGAAGGGAAAAATCCTATCTTCTCAGAGATTCTTGATATTATAAAGGTACGTGTATTATGGTGGCTGCGAATTAAGGAGGACGAAGTTAGAATTTCAATTAACGATATGATGTCCAATTTCACGACAGCTTGTCTAACTTCGTCCTTTCATAAAATTCCAAGAAATGTCGTCTGGAATGCTCCGTTGTCAGGTGTGTTGAAATTTAATGTGGACGGATCAGTGAAAGGCAAACCCGGACCTGCAGGGATTGGTGGGGTTCTGAGAGATTTTAATGGAAATGTTTTGGGGTTGTTTTCTATAAATATTGGTGTTGCTGATTCCAACTTTGCGGAACTATGAGCTATCCTTGAAGCAGCACGAATGTTTGGATCGCAGAGTGAGGTAAAGTGCTCTCATTTAATTATTGAAAGTGGCTCATCAACCTGTGTATCTTGGGTAAATGGTCAAGGATCTATCTGCTGGAAATATGCTAACACTATAAATGAAATTTATAATTTGATGAAGGATATAGGTATGGTATCGGTGGAAAAAATCTATAGAGAGTCTAATGAATTCGCGGATAATTTAGCCAAGCAGGGGGTTGGTAGGACCTCTGACTTTCGTGCATTTCTGGTTTGATGTTTGTGGGGAGGAGGCTAGGAGGTCTTGGTCTGTCTTAGTTGAGTAAGGTCTTGGCCCTTATCTGGTTGGGTGTCTTGGTTTGATTTGGTTTGGTTCTATTCTGTTTGGGTGCTCAATGCATGTCTGCTGTTTCTTTACCTGATTGTCTTTGGGTTGTTTTTCTTATAGATGTTTTCTCGGTTGTTATTCTTTAATGTGTTTCTTCCCTTGAGTAATTTTGTGAAATTTGCCATATTACTGGAGGAGCTATCCTGAGGTTGTTTTGATGGTGTCATGTTAGGGAGCATTGTTGTTGGTTATGTTTATGTGATGTGGTGTGGGTGTTTGGGCATGGGCTTCTTAAGTTAGTCCACGGTTGAACGTCGTCGGTATTAGGTGGGAGGGGCCTTTAAATTTTTCGGGGAAATCTGTATTAAGCGGCAAATTTTCTAGAGCTGGGTATATGTTTCCTGATAGCCGGTGAAGGGAGGCTTCTTCGAGATATGGCTTTTTCTATTCTAATTTGACAAGGGAAAAAAAAAGGAAAATGTTCTAATGGAGAAATAAAGAAAAAATGATGAAATATTGCGATTGCTTTATTATAACAGTTCGGTTGTTCGGGGTATGGGAGGGTTTTTTTGGTGTGCGTTCTTTTCTTTTGGGATTTATTTTCTGTGATTTGGAAGTGCTTCTCACTTCTTTTGGGGTGTGTTCGGCGTGTGTTTCATTTCGTGCAATAGGGGTTTCGTGTCGCGTGAGTTCTAATTTTATTTATACAAAAAAAAAGTGATGTTGATTAGGTAAGTCTGCTGTGAACCTGACTATTTGGGCTGGGAGATATTGCTGTTGTTTCAAATGGGTTGCTGCTATTGTGGTAATAGTGATTTTGTTCAAATAGCTATAAAGTTTCATTGGAGTAATACAAGTGGACTGTCTCATATAGTTTTGGATTAGGGATTTCTTTGGTAATCTTGGTTGTCACCAGGAAGTTTAGATTTTGTATTGGGGTCAAAGATAGGATACATTGCTGTAGGAATTTGAAAGGATAGACGAATTGCTGCTAGAATAGGTAAGGATGCATGTATTGCAGCTGGAATGTTTTTAACTTATGCTGGGAGTTGTTTGAGAGGAGTGTCCGGTTTTGAATCTTCCTGGTGTGGTCTCATCGCTGCTTGTGAAAATTAGATTAATGCTGATATGATTGGGTGACAAGTGAGTTTTTGCTTGCCTTGTACTTCCACAAATGTTTGTGCTGAGATAAGTAATGACATATTAGTATTCATGGGCTGGAGTATGGTTTTGGTGCTTCTTGTGTAACATTAAGCGATTCTTTTCTGGGTGTTCAACTTGGGCGCGCAGGGTTGCTATCGCTTCAAAATAGTGGATCTGTGTATTAAAATCTGGTCTTCGACTTTTATCTTACTGCTCGTCGGGATCTGGTCTCGAGTTTAATGGCCGTGAAAAACGAGTTTTCATGTTATGTTCTGTGGGTCAAGTTCAAACGGCTAATCAAGTTCAATGGAGCATTCACAGTGGCTGTAGGGATGATTACAATTTGTGTTGGAACAAGGATACATTCTGGTAACTGGTGTTGGCATATATTGTTTGCTGTATTTCATCAGGATAAATGTGCCCAATGTGTTGTGTCATGGGGTGGTATAGTATTCATGGGCTTGGTTGGTTGATTTAAGGACTTTGATTCATATTTGGTTTTTTAATTTTGATTATGCAATGGTGTTGTATCTAGTGTGCTGGGGGGTTTGTTTTCTAGGGTGTCTTCCAGTTCGTGGTGGCTTGTGACGTTTTGTATGAAGGGATCGGTGTTGTGGGGTTGCTTAAGGACTTGTTTGGGTGCCTGGATGATGTATCTTATTTGGCCTTTTGGCTAATTAATAAAAATATGTTGTTAAAAAAAATAAAAAATAAATAAAAAAATTACAATCGACTAAAAGAAAGAATAAATACAAAAATGCTAGCTTTAAAGTAGACAACCTCATCGTCAATTTCTTTAGGCTCCAAAGTCCGGTAACGGAACCTGCAAAAACGGTGTGAGGGTGAGCTAATACATATATATATATATATATATATATCTCTATTTACATATATTCTACAAGTGTCCACTACGGCCAATCTAGTATCCCGCTCAAAGACCTGTTAGTGCGCATTTAACAGCACAATATAATTTATAGCTATTAACCAAAGTGTAGCATCACAAACCGTGATAAATCACTTAGTATCCATATTAAGCCAGAAAATGCAAAATATAAAGAACCAAGGCCAGTACCAGCACATTATATTAACCATTACTAGCAAGGGTTTAATCAGTATCTTTATTAATTAAAATTCCGAGGCACCTACTATCCCATATCCTTTACCAACTTCATAAACTCGTTCTTATGATTCATCACTAAAAAAATAATATGTAGGATGTAGCAATAGTGATCTACAATATTTATATTTAATCTTTCATTTTATATAAGGCTGTTTGCCCAACATTAATTCTCAAAGTTTTTAACTAAAAATCTTAGCCCCACAGCTACAGCCTACACAACAATACATATATATATACACATACACATACCTATAATGAGTATCACAAATATACCCAAATAACATAAAAACACAATTTAAGCACCAAATCAAGTAAATGTACTAAACAACCAAGTAATCTAAATCTACACTTAAATTATACCACCAAACAACCAAATGTAGAAATATTACACAAAATATCATAAACACTAATCAACCAATTTAACACCAAGTATGTTGCTAACTAACATAATTCATCCAACAACTTCAATTAAATAATATCACTAAGCAATCACTAGTGATATATTACAACCAACCTCAAGAGCACAATCACATCTATTTTAGATCTAGTTAACCACAAAGTATTAAGCACTTTCAACAAATATATCCCATTATTGATTTTATAGCATTTCTATAAGCCATAAATTTAGACAATAATCCAAACTAAGGTATTAGAAAGAAAGTAAACCCCACCTTAGTGGATTTGAGTAAATCACACTATCAAAATAACCTCCAAATAAGAATCTATAAACATCGAAGTGAAACCTCTGTGATGGTGAACAAATCCTTTTCTCTTAAGCCAAGCCAAACAAGGTCTCGAAAGGGTCCAAAAGTAGACCCTAGCTCCCAAAAAAAATGGAAGAAGAAATATTAATGGAGCTTTGAAGCTCCCTAGCCACTGCCGAGAATATGAGCGAGAGAGAGAGAGAGTGAGAGTTAAAAAAAAAAAATTTGGATTTTGTTCTTTTTCTTTTGTTTTCTTTTTGCCTTCAGTTGTAGAGATTGGAAGTGTATGGTGGAAGATTCAAGTGAAATGTTTCTTTTGTCATTGTTAACTCTCCTTCTGTGGACTTTGTCCGCCTTTTGCTTGCGGACAGTTGTGGAACTAGCACTCTGCGCTAGTTCTTGTTTTTTTTTTCTCCTGTTTTTGTTTGTTTGTTCGTCCTTTGCACGAAAAAAAAAAAAAGGAAGATTCAAGTGAAATGAGTGATGTGAGATGGGAGTAGTGAGTCAGCGGAATTGAAGGAAATGGTGGAGGAAATTACCTCCAGTACATGCTATGGGTCACAGTACTCCAAGAAGTCCACACTCAGATTTTCTACTTTAATTAAACATATATACACACTTATATATTGCATTCACACACACCTAACACTTAAATCTATATACACACGCCACTCCAAATGAATCAAATGGTCACATCATACTATTCCAAATACACTTACATAAATTTATTTTAATTCGGTATGTACCAACAAGTGTTACACTATTATATCCAAGTCATATAATCACTTACAATCATACCCAATTAGTTTACTACAATAACCGTATAAGTTCAACCAAATCGAACCATATGATCAAATCAATTAATTTTAAATTAATTCAATAGGCCAAATAATATTTTACCTAACATAAAGTACCAATTAATAATCATATGGTCCCACAGGTGTTGCAAAATATAACATACAAATGAAAAAAAAAATATTTATGGGTTATTACAACAATTAGTTATTTGAGACGTAGGATTAAATGACGCACAGTGGACGTTAAAAGTACTCTTATAAGGATAGTGACGTTGTACACGACTCAGTCCTTCTCTTTTGTTCAAGAAGTGCTCTTCTTCTTTTTTAGCTGCATCTGTTTTATATACTAGCTAGACTAGATTTTACAACATCGATCTCTTCATTATTGTGATCAAATCGTTATGGCAACTACAGAATTCTCAAATTGTGGAAGTTACACAGGTGTGACGGTAGAAGCAACTTCTAGACAGAGGGAGAGAGAGAGATAATTAAAGACGTGTACCAAGTATTAAGAACAATGGTTTTAGCACAAACCATTTCCAAAATGGGGGTAGGGGTTATACAGTGTAGATAAAACACTTTATTCTCATTATTCATACACACACACATATTATATATATATATATGTATAGTCTTCTCATAACTTGGATGCCGGTGATCATTAGGATGTATATATGCTATAGACGTACGTCTATATCTTATCTAGCACGTTGGGGTGGCGACACCACAGGCGGTGGCAACCCTCCTGGCGCCGGGAGAGTTGACGTACTGACGGAGATTTGGGTCCCTCAGATACCCACACAGACACGGTTTCTGCTCCCTCAGCTTATTGCAACATGCGGCCGACGGCTGCTGCGAAGACGTGATTGCCGCCACGCATGGGCTCAGCTCCACCGCGCTACATGTTACCCCCTCGCTCAGCCTTGCTCCGCCCAGAAGCACCACCACCACCACCAATAGTGCCAGTACAGCAGTACTGCTTGACACCTTCTTCTCCATCCTCAAACACAACAATTCCACAATTGTATATATATTTCCAGAGAGAGAGAGAGAGAGATATTGTTTAGCAATGCAATGGCAATGGGTACTCGGGTAGAGTCCCCAATTTATAGTTGAGGCTAATGAGGAAAGGAGAGGGTGAGTACTCACCTAATTCCTCTCTACGAGAAATTATTTATGTGATCCTTATATTTTGTGACTCTTTATTGTGGAACTCATAAAATACTCAAATTATAGTGAAAGTCACACCAGTGTAGATTAAATAAAACAATCTCTCTTTCTACAACCACACTATGTAATGAGTAGTATATGGAGGTGTATACATTTCCTTAGGTTCTTTTCATCATCCTATTTTGAAATATAACTGTACATGTGTACGAAATGTGCCTAAGTAACACCTATGTGGCGTGGCGTGGCACACAAGTGTACCAAATAGCATTTCAGAACATGACGAAAAATACACTAAGGGCCCGTTTAATAAAATTGAAAATTGAGTGCTGAAAATTAAGTGCAAAAATTGAAGTAATGAAAATTTTAAGCGATTAGTTTTACAGTACTGAAAATAGTGTTTCATGTACTGAAATAGATTGCATTCAGTGATTGTTTCAGTAGAAAACTTAAACTTAAAGTTTTCAGTGGATTTTTGGCTGCTTTTTCAATTAGGTGGTACATTATCAAACGCACTAAAAGAAATTAAGTGCTGAAAGTTTTCATTTACACCACTTAATTGGGTTATCAAACACACCCTAAATTTCACCCTTTTAAGTTTCACAACAATTTTACATTATTGATGTGTGCATTTTTTGTCATGTTTTGTAATGTATTTTTCGATTATATTTTTTATTTTATTTTTGTTTATGAATCAAAAAAAATAATTTTGTGAAACTTAAAGGGATGAATATTTGTCATACCGATTAGGAGAATTCTGTAGAAATCACCGTGGGTGCAATTTTTGTGACCTTGGCACGACTTTTGTAGTTTATATAAGAGTAATACTTGGAACACAATCTTCACACAACGTTTTTTTACATAATTTAAAAGATGTGTTTATTTCTCCTGTGTCACTGTAGGGTCTAGTGACATCACAAGAAAGAGATAAACACATTTTTTAAGAAAGTTGTATGAAAATTGAGTGAAAGTTATATTCCAAATATTACTCTTTATATAATTATTTTACTTAGATCTCAACGGTTAAAACTCAAAACAGTATATCCAAAATAACAAAATATTATAACTTGATTTGGTCATATTAAAAGACCAATACAAGCAAAACACATGGTCGTATCACAAAATTTTCCTACCAATTATGGTGGAATTTGGAAATAATGATTCTAGAAATCGCTTTCTTGACGAACTACACTTTCTACGTTTCTTAGTGCAAACAATGGGTATAGTAAGTCGTAAGTGCCTCTTTTTGCTCTATAACGAATGTGAACGCCTGACCACTTCACGAGTGAATGAGTGGATTGTGCTAATTTAAATTGAGCAACGTTAGACACACATCTTAAATTATACTTTAAATTATACCCTTGTTTTAAATGTATGTATCTTGTGATGTGTAAATAGTGCACAAAAAAATATAAAAAATTCAAACAATACAAAATACATGCATTTAAAGCATGAGGTGTGATTTGAAATGTAGTTTAAAATGTGTTCCTAACATTTTTTATTTAAATTTGACTCCATTTGAGTCTTCTTAGATCGTCGTACGCTAAAGCGAGCCCCACCAATATTTCTATAATGGAGTTTTGCCCACCGTCTCCACCCTATTTGTGATGTCACCACAGTGACCCCACCATATGCGATTACAAGGGGCAATTTTGGAACACTGATAACGAGCAGTGCTACATGTGCAACGATTTGTACAAATATGTAGCACAGTGTTAGATTTTGTGCTAAAAATTCTGCACACACAAAAAGGGATTTACAGGCTTTTCAGCACAACGTCCAACCTTGTGCTGCATATTTGTACAAATCGTTGTACAAATTGTTGTGCGCTTAGTGTTTTTGCACTCACAACTAATGTTGGA
This sequence comes from Hydrangea macrophylla, assembly GCA_033977485.1. Taxonomy (NCBI): domain Eukaryota; kingdom Viridiplantae; phylum Streptophyta; class Magnoliopsida; order Cornales; family Hydrangeaceae; genus Hydrangea; species Hydrangea macrophylla. The sequence continues at coordinate 52,155,421 of CM066985.1, forward strand.
AGGATTCTATGGTACTGACCTGTCAGAGAATATTCAAAATAGGATGTGGTTCAATCAAAGTCTTACTTTTCTATTTGATTTGTGTGAGAATCAAGTATAGGTTGGTTTGACAGAGAACATATTTTTAGAAATTTATTAGACTGAGTATGTATCACGACCCATCCCGCTACGCGCGGAAATAGGACACGTGGCACGCCATCAAGGCTTATTCAGTTCCATTAAAGTCAAATAGCAGCGGAAAACATCAGTACAATCATTTAAAATCAGAGTGATAAAAAGTTTTGTTCAATTGAAACCTGTCCAAAGGAACACAGTTTTGAAAACAGAGGTTCAGTCGACTGTAATAGGGTCCAGTCGACTGTGCCTGGCAGAAACTAAAACCCACAATTCTCATCAGATGTTCAGTCGACTGATCAGGGAACCCAGTCGACTGCATTGGTTACTATTTGGATCAGTAGCTAAAATCTACAGTGGTCCAGTCGACTGAGGGATGATCCAGTCGACTGCTCCTATTACTATTCACTTTCAGTGTCTAAACCCCACGGAATCCAGTCGACTAAATGTCATGGTCCAGTCGACTGCTCCCCTGCTAGGCAGCCCTGTGTGAAATATTACAACTCATGATTCTCCACATCAACAATAACCACAACCACCACTGAATTGCAAAGTTTTAAAACACAACTACAGGAGTTCAATTACAAGATTTCCATACTACGGAACTAATCCATGATTCTATTACAACATTTTACAATTTATCAATCCTTACACAAGATTAGGATTTAAAACAAAACACATACAATTGTAGTTCCCCGGCGTTCCTCAGCCTCACTCATCACGTTTCTTCTTGTCTTTCTTCTTACCTGCAATGGAGTAAATCTACACTGCTCAGCTATATGCTGAGTGCACAAGTCTAACATATGCAATATATAACAAAATATGTTTTAATCTCATAAATCATATCAATAGTCTCTAGGGAGAAAAATACGCCTTCATCCGGTAGCGGCAAGTCCAAGCCTTAAACTGCGATGTCAATGGCTAGTCCAAGCCTACAACCATTACATCCCACAAGTGCCATGGCAAGTCCACGCCTTAAACCATGCACAGTGGTCGTCGCTGCTCAAATTCTCAAATATCGAGAAGCTTACTCCGGCATGAATTTGTATAAAACTCCCCTTTGACCCATATATACAACTCAACGTGCTCATGTAAATTTAGACATGCTTTTCACAATTTAGCGCGTGCATAATTAACGGGCCCACAATTAACACATGGATTTTGCCTGGATCTCAATTTCGTCGTCAAAATATAAAACATGTATTTCTCTATATTTCACAAGTTAGAACTTCATACCTCGTGCGATTTCCCCCAAACTTTGAAGGATCGACTAGGAGGCCAATTAATCGTCGGATTTTGAATTTGAGACGATTCCTACAAGTTTTACTGGGTTTTCCCAAAAGTCTAGAATTAAGATTTTTACAAAAATTGGCCAAACACGGCCTAAGTAGTATCAAAACGTAGATCTTACCTCCACGAGTTCAAATATTGAATTTGGTGAAAAACTGACGGACGAACGGTCGTCGTTTGTCGTCGCAAAGCCCGTTGGCTCCAATCTCCCTCTCTCTCTCTCCTCTCTCTAGATATTTTAGAAGGATTTGGATGAAATGAAATCTCATCCACCACTATTTATAGAAAATCTTCTCAGAAATTGTGTTTACCTCCCCGCAAGTTTCTCAAAACTTCTAATAAACCCATGAAACTCCGCACACGTCCATTTTATGTCTTTACGAGTGAAAATTATAATTTTCATAAGTTTCTGACTAAGTCTCGTTTTGGTCCAAAAATAACGTCCACAAACTAAATTATGTGGAATCTCTACACCAGCTACCTTTTTATTTAACGTGTCACTCACGTTCTCACCACAGTTCTCAAAACGATATATAACAATATTGAGATTACTAGAAGCTATACTACACAGGTATAATTCACTATTCACAAAATACCAGATAAGTCAAATAACATTTAAATCATATAAATGTCATTTATTCGTGCCAATGAAAATCTCAATTACCAATTTCCTCGTGTCCTTACTGACACCTCACCGTTGACCACAGTTAACCACTTATCCTCATTTATCATATATAAATGATAATTCATAAAATTTCATATCATTCATGACAAAACAATGAAATTCTGGAACGGGCATGACAATTATTCCCTTCAAAAAGGAAGTTTGTCCCCAAACTTATACCTCATACGTCAAACAGGTACGGATACTCATTCCTCATGTCTTCCTCACTTTCCCATGTAGCTTCTTCCACCGTGTGACTACGCCACAATACTTTTACCATCGGAATCGTCTTAGTTCTTAAGACTTGCTCTTTTCGATCTAGAATTTCTATCGGTTGTTCCACATATGTCAAATCTCTCTGAATCTGTAGCGGTTTAGGTACAATGATCTTACTCGTATCAGTCATACAACGTCTCAACATAGACACGTGAAATACATTGTGTACATGTTCAAACTCTAACGACAATGCCAATCGGTAAGCTACGGGACCTACCCTCACTAGGATCTCAAACGGTCCTATGAATCTTGGGTTAAGTTTCCCTCGCTTTCCAAATCGGACAACACCTTTCGAAGGCGATACTCGTAAGTAAACAAAGTCACCTACTTCGAACGTCATCAGTCGCCGTTTCGAGTTTGCATAACTCTTATATCGGCTCTGAGCTACCTTGAGTCGCTCTTGAATCAATTTCACCTTCTCAGTAGTCACCTGTATTAACTCAGGTCCTAGTAACTTCCTTTCTCCAACCTCAGTCCAACAAATCGGCGATCGACATTTACGCCCATACAAAGCTTCATATGGTGCCATACCAATACTTGACTGAAATCCGTTGTTATACGGAAATTCAATCAATGGCAGGTGTTTCTCCCAATCACCCTCAAAATCCAATACACACGATCGTAACATATCTTCTAATGTCTGAATCATACGCTACGACTGTCGATCGGTCTGAGGATGAAATGCAGTACTGAAACTCAACTTCGTACCCATAGCTGTCTGTAGACTTCCCAAAACCTTGACATAAAACTACTATCACGGTTCGATATGATCACGGCTGGTACCCCATATAGTCTTACAATCTCTCTCATATACAATTCTGCTAACTTGGACGGTTTAGTCATCTTGATTGGTAGAAAATGAGCTGACTTGGTTAATCGGTCAACTGTAACCCAAATCTTATCATTCTTATTGAATGATCGTGGAAATCCTAAAACAAAGTCCATTGTAATCTCATCCCATTTCCATTCTGACACTAGTAATGGTTGTAATAACCCCGTAGGTACTTGTCTCTCCGCTTTGATCTGTTGACATGCCGAACATTCAGATACAAACTTAGCGACTTTACGCTTCATACCCTTTCACCAGAAGTTTTCTCTCAAGTTTCGATAGATTTTGTTGCTTCCCGGATGTAGTGAATATCGAGTACTATGTAATTCTTGTAAAATCCTCTCTTTCAAGCCTTTCACATTCGGTACACATAATCGATTTTCTAGTTTCAACGTTCCTTGTTCTAATACGAAACCAGGTCGCTTTCCTAAAGATACTTCGTCTCTCATTTTGCATAAGTAGACATCGTTAAACTACTCTTTCTTGATCTCATCAATAATATCTGGGTGTGCTATGATCGCTATCATTAAACCACCTCTAGTCTTTGGAATTACATTCAACTTTAATCGTTCCATCTCCTTAACCAATTCCTTTTGTTGAGTTAGTTCGTCGGCTAAGTTCCTTGTCGTTTTCTGGCTTAGGGCGTCAGCCGCCACATTAGCCTTTCCCGGGTGATACTCTATCGAAAGATCATAATCCTTCATCAATTCTAACCATCTTCTTTGTCTCATATTCAAATCCCGTTGGGTGAAAATGTATTTCAAACTCTTGTGGTCTGTGAATATCTCACACTTCTCCCCGTACAAGTAATGTCTCTAAATTTTCAAAGCATGCCAATTCAAGATCATGAGTCGGATAATTTACCTCATGTGTCTTTAGCTGTCTGGAAGCGTAATCAATCACCTTGCCACCTTGCATAAGCACACATCCCAACCCTTGATGAGAAGCGTCACTATAGATTACAAATCCTTCGGTTCTGGATGGTATTGTCAAAATAGGTGCCCTTGTCAACCTTGACTTAAACTCCTGAAAACTGTCTTCACATTCTTGACTCCATTCAAAGGTAATCCCTTTCCTCATCAACTTGCTCATAGGTAAAGAAATCTTCGAGAAGTACTCAATTAAACGGCAGTAATATCCTGCTAATCCCCAAAAACTTCAAATTTCAGGTACAGATGTCGGTCTTTGCCAATTTGATACAGCTTCTACTTTGTGAGGATCAACTGAAACCCTATTCTTGTCAATCATGTGACCAAGAAAAGTAATACTAGGTAACCAAAATTCACATTTCTTAAGTTTTTCAAATAGTTGTTTCTCTCACAATTTCTGAAGTATCAACCTCAAGTGGTTCTCGTGTTCTATCTCAGTCGGTGAATAGATAAGAATATCGTCGATGAACACTATCACAAAGTCATCAAGATAGTCATTAAAGACTCGATTCATAAGATCCATGAACGCGGCTGGTGCATTTGTAACTCCAAACGGCATGACTACGAACTCATAATGTCCGTAGCGCGTTCTAAAAGTAGTTTTCTCGACGTCTTCGGCCTTCACTTTTAACTGATGGTAGCCTAATCTCAAATCTATCTTCAAAAATACTTGAGCCCCATGAAGTTGATCAAATAGATCATCAATTCTTGGCAGTGGATACTTATTCTTAATTGTCAACTTGTTCAACTCTCGGTAGTCCACGCACATACGCATTGAACCATCTTTCTTCCTTATGAACAACACTGGAGCTCCCCACGGTGAAATACTTGGTCGAATGAAATTCTTGTCAAGTAGCTCTTGTAGTTGGATTTTCAACTCTTTCAATTCTATGGGTGCCATTCTATACGGTGCTTTTGATACGGGTCTTGAGTCTGGCATAACCTCAATAGTGAACTAAACCTCTCTCTCAATAAGAACATCTGGTAGGTTATCAGGAAATACATCTAGATATTCTCGCACTATCGGAATGTCTTCTACTTTTAATTCGGTCGCTGAGACATCAGTCACTAAACATAGGAATCCTTGACATCCCTTTTTCAATAACCTTCCCGCTCAGATAGCTGAAATCAAATACGGTGGCGATATAACCCCACTCCCTTGGAAACAAAAGTTCCCATGTACCGGTGATCGAAAATTAACCACTTTCCGTTTACAGTCTATTGTGGCTTGGTTAAGAGCTAACCAATCCATTCCCAGTATCACATCGAAATGGTTCACCATAATCGGTATAAGGTCTACGATCATCAACTTCTTGCCTAGTTTGATCTCACAGTTCTTTTATATAGTAGACGTCATTATTGATTTAGTAAGTGGCACAGTAATAGACAATTCATATCCTAACGGTGCCGAGTCAACATTCAAATGTTCAACAAAAGCATGCGATACAAATGAATGCGTAGATCCCGAGTCGACAAGTATGCATGCTAAGTGTGAACATACAAGCACCATACCTGAGACTACTGTCTCTGAAGCAGTCATATCCCCTGGGTTCATCTGATATGCTCTTCCTTGACGTTGTTCCGTCCTTTGTCCCCCGTCATTGGATTGTTTAGGCTTCGACCCACTGGAAGCCATAGAACTAGCTCCTTGCTAAGGATACTTCCTCGGGCAATCCTTGGCTTGGTGCCCAAATACTCCACAATTCTAACACTTGCCTCTCATGTCGGGTGTTGAATTAGTACTACCCCCGCCTTGGTTCCTATTCTGGGGTTTGGTCATGAAACATCGGCCTGAGTGTGGTCGGTTGCAAAGTGAACACAACGGTATGTTACTTGGCGTTCTCCTGAAATCACTGAAACTAGAACCAGAGCCTCTTTGAAATGGCCTCTTGAAAGATCCGCCTTGGTTCATATCACCACCCTCATTGTTTCGTTTACAGTGCTGGTTCTGCCTCAACCTTTCCATTCCGCCCTCGGCCACTAGCGCCGTTTGTTGTAATGCTGCCACAGTCGAATGTTCGTAGGTTTCCACCCTTAGACGAATATTTTCCCTTAAACCCTCTTCGGATTTCCTTGCCCTATCTTCCTCCTCTGGTACGGAACCCTTTTCCAAATCTCAACAAAGCGTTGTACTTGGAAGTATATTCGGTTACAGTCATATCTCCCAACTTCAAATTATCAAATTCTCTCTTCTTTGCTTTGTAGGCGGCTCGCGGAAAGAACCGGCGATTGAATTCCGCCTTGAACCCCTTCCAAGTAATCGGTGCCCCTTGATCTAGAACATTCACCCACCAGTTCTGGGCTTCACCCTTCAGCACATCACTTGCATTTTCCATTTTCTCTCTATCGTTCATCTGAATAGATCGGAAAATCCTCTCCATATCCATAATCCAATGTTCTGCGAGCGTTGGATCAGGTGTCCCATGAAATTCCATTGGTTTCTTTCAAGCGAATTGTTCGGATACGGATCTTATGCCTCTAGTTTTGGGTGCATGCACTACAGTTATTGGTTCCACTTCGATTTGGGGTGTGGGAGGCAGTCGCTCTGCTATATTCCGTATCATTTCTCCCATATTCCCCATCATTTCTGCCATTTTATTATTACGTCAAGTGTGTGGCGATAGATTTCGCTCTTCATTACTCATGATTACAATCTTGTAGCTCTCAATGCATAAACACTATGCATGTACAACAATAACATTATCATGTATGTAAAACAACATACATATGCATCAAACATCTCTAATATGTATGGATGCAATCTACAACATGTGTTAAATACTCAACACTCCACTCGTCGTCGAACGTTCCCAAAGTTTTGTTACCTATAGCTTTGATACCACTAAATGTCACGACCCATCCCGCTACGCACGAAAATAGTACACGTGGCATGCCATAAAGGCTTATCCAGTTCCATTAAAGTCAAATAGCAGCGGAAAACATCAGTACAACACTTTAAAATCAGAGTTATAAAAAGTTTTGTTCAATTGAAACCTGTCCAAAGGAACACAGTTTTGAAAATAGAGGTTCAGTCGACTATAATAGGGTCCAGTCAACTGTGCCTGGCATAAACTAAAACCCACAATTCTCATCAGATGTTCAGTCGACTGATCAGGGAACCCAGTCGACTGCATTGGTTACTATTTGGATCAGTAGCTAAAATCTACAGTGGTCCAGTCAACTGAGGGATGATCCAGTTGACTGCTCCTATTACTATTCACTTTCAGTGTCTAAACCCCACGGAATCCAGTCGACTGAATGTCATGGTCCAGTCGACTGCTCCCCTGCTAGGCAGCCCTGTGTGAAATATTACAACTCATGCTTCTCCAGATCAACAATAACCACAACTACAACTGAATTGCAACGTTTTAAAACACAACCACAGGAGTTCAATTACAAGATTTCCATACTAAGGAACTAATCCATGATTCTATTACAACATTTTACAATTTATCAATCCTTACACAAGATTAGGATTTTAAACAAAAACATATACAATTGTGGTTCCCCGGAGTTCCTCAGCCTCACTCATCACGTTTCTTCTTGTCTTTCTTCTTACCTGCAATGGAATAAATCTCCACTGCTCAGCTATAAGCTGAGTGCACAGGTCTAACATATGCAATATATAACAAAACATATTTTAATCTCATAAATCATATCAATAGTCTCTAGGGAGAAAAATACGCCTTCATCTGGTAGCGGCAAGTCCAAGCCTTAAACCGCGATGTCAATGGCTAGTCCAAGCCTACAACCATTACATCCCACAAGTGCCATGGCAAGTCCACGCCTTAAACCATGCACAGTAGCCGTCGCTACTCAAATTCTCAAACATCGAGAAGCTTACTCCGGCATGAATTTGTATAAAACTCCCCTTTGACCCATATAGACAACTCAACATGCTCGCGTAAATTTAGACATGCTTTTCACAATTTAGCGCGTGCATAATTAATGGGCCTACAATTAATACATGGATTTTGCCCAGATCTCAATTTCGTCGTCGAAATATAAAATATGTATTTCTCTATATTTCACAAGTTAGAACTTCATACCTTGTGCGATTTCCCCCAAACTTTGAAGGATCGACTAGGAGGCTAATTAATCGTCGGATTTCAAATTTGAGACGATTCTTATAAGTTTTACTGGGTTTTCCCCAAAAGTCTAGAATTAAGATTTTTACAAAAATTTGCCAAACACGGCCTAAGTAGTATCAAAACGTAGATCTTACCTCCACGAGTTCAAATATTGAATTTGTTGAAAAACTGACGGACGAACAGTCGTCGTTTGTCGTCGCAAAGCCCGTTGGCTCCAATCTCCCTCTCTCTCTCTCCTCTCTCTAGATATTTTAGAAGGAATTGGATGAAATGAAATCTCATCCACCACTATTTATAGAAAATCTTCTCGGAAATTGTGTTTACCTCCCCGCAAGTTTCTCAAAACATCTAATTAACCCATGAAACTCCGCACACGTCCATTTTATGTCTTTACGAGTGAAAATTATAATTTTTAGAAGTTTCCGACTAAGTCTCGTTTGGGTCCAAAAATAACATCCGCAAACTAAATTATGTGGAATCTGTACACCACCTACCTTTTTCTTTAACGTGTCACTCACGTTCTCACCACAGTTCTCAAAACGATATATAACAATATTGAGATTACTAGAAAGTATACTACACAGGTATAATTCACTATTCACAAAATACTAGATAAGTCAAATAACATTTAAATCATATAAATGTCATTTATTCGTGCCAATGAAAATCTCAATTACCAATTTTCTCGTGTCCTTACTGACACCTCACCATTGACCACAGTCAACCGCTTATCCTCATTTATCATATATAAATGATAATTCATAAAATTTCATATCATTCATGACAAAACTATGAAATTCTGGAACGGGCATGACAGTATGAACTCGCATTTAAGAAATAAACACTCACCAAACTAGGGCGTTTTCACATAAATCAAATAAAATTTAAATTTTGACTGAACCAGGTCCTATTTTAGGCTTTCTCAAAAAGCCCGATATACCACCATAGTGATTTGGCATATCATAGGATCTAAATGGGTGTCTAAAATGAAGCCACGCGCAAAGCTTGTCACAATTTAATGCGAAAATCTGCTAGTTTCAAACACCGTAGATAACCATGTCTTATAATATTATCCTCATGTCCTAAAGCATTGCACACATGTCTCAAAACATCGTACCCAAACCAATGTGCTACGATAATAGTGGTTAAGGTCTCGTATTGTACCCATATTTAGGTCTCAAAATATTGCCCCAAAGTCTCAAAACATTGTACCCATTTTTAGCCGTGTCATACTATCAAACCACTATAGCCGTATGACTCGTATCATAGAATTCCCTAATTTTGTTGTTAAGTAAACTAGTTTTATATATTTAGATATGCATAATGCTAGGTTTTCCAAGAAAAAAATTATAAATTTCTTTGAATTAGTTTCAAATCCATAGAATTAAAGTCTAAAAAACTAACTCCTACACATTTATAAACTTTAGGGAAGGTCGACAATGAAATTTCAGTGTTCCTTACAAGCCTTCTTATAAAAATCTTAGGCCATCTCCATTTAATAGTGTACTCCCTCCGTTCCTTTTTTTTAGCCCACTTTTGGGAACTCAACTTATTAAGGGGACAAAAAAATCTACACCTACTTTCCACAATCGCCCCTAATAAGTAAAAATTGTATACCAATTTAGGAAAGTGGACACTAATTTTGGGACATCCCAAAATGGAATATAGGACTCAAAAAAAGGGACGGAGGGAGAACTATATTTGTCAAGATAATGCTATACCTATTGCTTTAACGTTAAAATTCTATATTGATGAGGCTCGTATGGAATCTATAAAGTACAGACACAAAAACACCAGTGCGGATACGATACGACTTGACATATGGACACATCGACATGACAAGATCTTAAAAAATTACACTCCAACATGACAAAATCTTAAAAAGTTGCATGTTGACACTCCAAGAAAAGTATTCGTGAAGTGTCGTCCGTCCGTGTGTCGGACACGATACGACACGCGACACGTTTTCTTCTTAGAAGTGTCGATGCTTCCAAATATGGAATGATACTTTGATGAATTTGATTTATTTTCCAAAATTGACTAGATGGAAGTCAAAATCCATGAAATCAATATCACCATGCATTTGATAAAATCATTCATATTTGTCACCAATTGAAATACTTTGTGTTGCTGCATTTTCTGATCATGATGTTGCAATTACACCAAACTCAGGCTGCCTCATGATGTTAGTACTAATGCAGTGTGACTGTGTGACCCACAAATCAACAAATGGAACTCATGAGTTCTCTATAAAAAGTTTTGCTAGTATTTGGACATTGACCTATATGATTTACGATGTTACCAAAATAGTGTAGATCTTTCATTGGTTCATCAATTGATCGTGTCATCAGAATAAGAGAATGATTTCCATTGAATAGAACCACAGAATAAATTCTTCATTTTGCCAAACAACCTCTAAAAAACTAAACATTGAACAAAGAACAACATTACTCGTATCCTATTTTAGTTCAACCAACAAATAGACGTGACCTAACATGCCAAGCAAGCATCCATTCACATTTCATTCACATAATAGTTAAGAAAGGCAAATTACACTACCTCCCTTTCAGTTTGTTGGGAAAAAAGAGTAAAAAAATTCACTCTCTGGAGTTTAAGAAATTACTCCGACCCCCATGCTAGAACTTAATGATTAACCGCATTAAGTGAAATGGTTATTCTATGATATATTCCAAATGTTGTAATTATAGAGCAACTCTTGTTTGTACAAAAAAAATAGCACAAACAAGACTAGTCTCTTGTTGCCTTTTTAAAGAGGGAGTCTGGGCTTGTCCCACGTTTTGTCACCTTGAGTTTTTTCTCAATGGTGTATGTGTGCATCGTTTCATTGTTTTAATCCTTTTGATTTTTCTGTTTCAAGAATGGATCCTAATTTTGAAAAACTATTCTCTAATCTACATCTTACCACGGAGGAGCGTGAAGTCTTTCCCTAGAGGACGATGTTTTTTCTAGGGTTAAGGAGAAAGAGGGTTTGTGTCTCATGGGCTATCTCTTTGCACAAAGACAGATCACTGTGGAGAATCTGAGGAAGGCTTTTCTCCCACTGTGGAATGGAAAAGAATGCTTAATCCTGGAGATGGGGATTAATCATTTTCTTGTTGAGTTTAAGGATGTCATCGATAAAGAAAGGGTTCTACGGATGGAACCATGGACATTCGATAACCATTTTTCTGTGTCTTGTGAATCTTGATGTTACTGTGGCTGCGAATGCAATGTCTTTCAATTACATGTCGACATGGGTGCAGATTTATGAATTACCAATTGAAAGCATGACCAACGAGGTTGGTTTGCGGTCGGGCAGCCACATTGGAGAAGTTATTCTGGTGGACACGAATATGGTTGGAGTTGGATGGGGTGAATACCTTCGAGTTCGTGTCAAGATCGATATATCGAAGACATTATAGAAAGGAGCAATGATCAAGTATAACAATCAGTCAAGATGGGCCCGTTTCAAATATGAGCACTTGCCAAACTTCTATTTTAGATGTGGAAGGATAGGGCACGCGGAGGACTGCAAGCATAGCTTCCATGGGGATCTTCGGCATATGCAATCACAACCTCAATATGGGGTTTGGTTGCCTGCTGCAACACCTAAATGTGTTGATGTTAGATCGCCGAAAGTAAACAAGCGGGCACCGTCGCCATCTTGGGAGCTGGGTGGGTCTAATCAGGGGGACACTTTTGATGAAGGCGTTGGGACTAGGGTTGGCTTGGGTTCGCACGGCAAGGAGGTTTTATCACTGGGTGCTGCAGCATCTTCATCACAAGGGAAAGCTCCACCTCTCTGTAGTGATGTTGTTTATGAAGTTCAAACCCCTCTGAAGTTGTTGGGAAGTGTTGAACACACGGAAATTGAGGGTAATGCTGAAAAGATTCATGCTGCGCCGCCGGACGTAGGCAATGAAAATATGTTTTTGGACTCTTGTCCGGAAGAAGACATCAGGGCTAGATCATCGTGGAAGTGGATGACACGCGACGTATCCAAAGTTGGCACATTGGAACACCCCTCCGGCAAGAAACGTCAATCTGTAAAGAGATTGTTATGCTTAGAAGAAGAGTCGGAGAAGTCTCAAGAGGACTTTAAGAAATCTCGTGTAGACTATTTTTTGCCAGTTCCTGATTTTATACTAGAGGCGGTGGCTGGGCTCCGGCACTGCCTAACCGAATGAATTTTTTATGTTGGAACTGTCGAGGGCTTGGGAACCCTCGTGCTGTTCGTGCACTTCACCAATAGGTGAAGGATGGAGTTCCCAGTCAGGTCTTCATGTTGGAGACTCGTTCAATTGGTTCTCAAGTACAAGTTGTTAGTCGTTATGTGGGTTTGAGAAATTGTGTTTCTGTTTGTGGTACGGGCAACGAGGGTGGGCCTGCTCTGTTGTAGAATGATGATGTGGTTGTATCCCTTCAGAGCATGTCCCCCTATCACATTGATGTGGTGATTAAGGATAGCAATAGGGATGATTGGTGGCGTTTTACAGGTTTTATGGGCACCCGAAAATTTCTAGACGATAGAGTACCTGGAATATTCTAAAGCATTTGAAGCCGGTCTTGAATTGTAGTGGCTCGTGGGTGGTGATTTTAATGAAATTTTATATTCGTGGGAAAAGGCAGGTGGCAACATTTGGGACTACCGGTTACTGAATGCATTCTGAGAGACTTTATACTTTTGTGAACTCACTGATCTTCAATTTGAAGGTAATATATACAATTGGCAAGGTAATCGGGGCAATGGTATGTTTATTCAAGAGCGTTTGGATCATTTTGTTTCCTCAAGTAGTTGGAGGACTTGCTTTTCCTTTGCTAATGTCCATCATCTTTCATCCTTTTGTTCGGATCATAGCCCCATTGTGATTCATCTAAAAGGTCAGAAGTCACTATTTGTTAGTAGACAAAGACGATTCCGTTTCGAAGCCATGTGGGTTAGTCATGAGCAATGTGAGGATGTTGTTTCTACTGCTTGGGCCGATACAATGACCCATAATGATATTATGGAAAAAAATTAAGAAATACGGAGGGAGTCTAGACTCATGGAATACTACCACTTTTGGAAATGTCCAGCGACAATTAAAAATCAAAAAAGAAGCGCTCTCTCGTCTCAAAGGAAATCCGATTGGCCAGAAGGATCTTGAGGTTGAACGCATTCTTTCCTTTGAGATTAACTCCCTTCTTAAAAGAGACGAAATTATGTAGAAACAATAGTCCAGGCAAGCGTGGTTGAACGAGGGTGATCGAATACGTCTTTCTTCCATCAAAAACCTTCTCACCGGAAAAGAAGAAATTTCATTGAAGGTTTGGTGGTAAGAATGGAGCATGGGGGTCAACGGAAAATCACATTCACTCGGTGGTAGTTGAGTATTTTGTTGAGATTTTTACTTCTTCGCTCCCCTCTAATATAGATAATATGCTTGAAAAAGTGGAACCGCGGGTGACAGAAGAGATAAATAACCGACTCTTGAGACCGGTTTCTTTGGAGAAAGTGAGGATTGCACTCTTTCAGGTGAGACCATGAAGGCTCCAGGACTTGACGGTATGTATGCTCTATTTTATCAGCATTTCTGGCATATTGTGGGCCAGGATGTCTTTCTAGTGGTGAAAAATTCCTTTGATCATGGAGTCTTTCCAGAAGGGATCAATTTCACACATATTGCCCTTATCCCGAAAGTTAAGACCCCGAAGAGTGTTTGTGAATTTAGATCGATTATTTTGTGTAATGTGGTGTACAAGATCATATCCAAGGTGATTGCTAACAGGCTCAAGATTTCCTACATAATATTATTTCTCAAAATCAAAGTGCATTTGTTCCTAGGAGACTTATTTATGATAATGTTCTTGTTGCTTTGGAGTTGATGCATTAGCTGAAATCAAAATGCAAGGGAAACAATTTCCAGATGGCATTCAAACTTGATATGAGTAAAGCTTATGACTGTCTTGAGTGGGCTTTCATTGAAGGAACTTTGACTAGACTTGGATTCTGCGAACAGTGGGTGGACCGTATTATGAAATGTATTAGATCAGTCTCTTTTGCTATTTTGCTCATTGGTAATATATCTGATTATTTTGAACCGAGCAGTGGAATTCGACAAGGGGATCCGCTCTCTCCTTATTAATTCATTTTATGTGCTGATGTTCTCTCTTCTGTGTTGATCCGTGAAAGTTCAAGGGGAATGATTGGGGATGTTAAAGTGGTAAGAATCAGTCCGAGTATTACTCACTTGTTCTTTGCAGAAGATAGTTTTCTTTTCTGTCATACTCGGGAGGAGGAATGTCGATCATCTGATGAATGTTCTTAATCTCTATGAGGTGGTTTCGAGTCATAAAATAAATGTAAATAAATCTAGTGTCTTCTTGAGCCCAAATACACAGGGTAAGGTATCCACAAATATTAAAGCTATTTTGGGTATTGACTTTCTTACGCTTCATGAAAAATATCTTGGCTTACCATCTCTTATTGGCTGGTCAAAGAAGCAAATTTTTGCAAGTATTCGCAATAGAGTTGCTTGCAAGGTTAAAGGATGGAAGGAGCGACTCTTGCCAAAAGGGGGTAGAGAAGTCCTTATCAAAGCTGTTGCGCAGGCAATCCCCACTTATGCCATGTCTTGTTTCAAGCTCCCTTCTTCTTTTTATCATGATATCACAAGTCTTCTTACTGGGTTCTAGTGGGGTAGTTCGGAGGAGAAAAGGAAAATCCATTGGGCATCATGGGATTGACTATGCAAATCAAAGAAAGAGGGGGGCTTGGGGTTTCGGGATCTAGAGGTTTTTAATTCAGCTATTCTTGCTAAGCAATTGTGGCGACTATCCAAAATGCAAAACTCTCTTCTTTTTAAGGTGCTTAAGGCCTGGTATTTTCCTAACAATGATCGTCTTTCGGCAAATATGGGTTCACATCCATCCTTCTCTTGGCGGTCAATATGGGGGGGCGATGGACTTACTCAAAAGGGGTGTGTAATGGTGTATTGGTGATGGTAACCATGTGCATGTGGGGTTGGATCCATGGATCAAATGTCCTTCAACTTTAAGATTGGTTTCTCCAATTCTAGAAAGTTTAAAGGGTAATAAGGTGGCAACTCTTATTGATAGTCAGACAGGGGTGTGGCGGGAAAATGTGCTTCGAGAATTTTTTATGCCACATGAGGTGACAATTCTAGGCATTCCCATCCATCCGAGTGCTACTTCGGACACTTTGATCTGGCATTGGGATTCCAGGGGTTTATTCACTGTCAAATTGGCGTACCATGTGAGGCTAGACATGAAAAAGATCTGAGCAAGGGCGTGGTGAATCATTAGGTCTCCATGATGGCTCTTTTGAGCAGAAACTTTGGACCTCCAAATTCCTTTAAAAATAAAAATTTTTGGTTGGTCTATCCTTCGTAATTTTCTTCCTTGTAACAGGAACCTTGTTCGTAAATCTGTCAGTATCTCAACTAGGTGCATCCGCTATGGTGATGACGAAAGTGCCACACATGACCTGAGGGTCTGTCGTTTCTGCATGGAGGTTTGGAAAAGCAGTTTAAACTCCTCTTTGACTACCTGTGGTTCCCGTGTTCGGGTAGAGGATTGGTTGAGGCATATTTTGATAACCGAGAATTCTGACCGAGCTTCACGTTTTCTAATCACGGTATGGGCACTGTTGGGGGAGAGAAACAAATTGGTCTTTGATGGTGAGGGCTCCTCACTTGTTTCAATTTTGCATTTTGTGGACCGTTATTGGAGTACTGAGCTGTGTCAAATCCTGGAAACCCATCTGTTTGGGAGGGAAGTGGTACCGCCTGCTACTTGGCAAGTACCATCTCAGGGAGTGATTAAAATTAATGTGGATGGGGCATGTTTCAAAGACTTAAATGGCTAAGGGATGAGGGCGGTGGTCCGTGATCATTATGGTCATATTGGTCTCTCTTTTTTCGCAGCGGGTAACCTTGACCCTTTGGTGTGTGAGGCAATGGCAGTTCTTCGTACTTAGATGCTTTGGATGAGGTAGGCATTACTGGGGATATCTTAGAACTCGACTCCTTGAATGTGGTGAATTTTTTGAATGAGGATGATTCATCCTTAGCTCCTTATGGGCATATCATTGTTGCAGCAAAGCTGAAACTCTCTAGGTTAAATTTCTCAGAGATTGTTCATGTGAGAAAAAATCACACATAAGGAAAATCACTTCTCCTTGGTTGGTTAGCAAAGAAAATATGAGAAAAAAAGAGGGAGAAAAAGAAATTAAATGAATTGTTTCATTTTACATTTCAATTCCTTTTCCTTTTTCTTAAAAATTTTGAACTATTTTTTAAAAAAAAAAATTTAATATTGTTCGAGTACATGAGAAAATACTGCAAATTTGGGCTTTAGTTCCAATTTCTTTTCCCCTCGCTTTCCATTGATTAAATTCTTAAATCAAACAAAGCATTAGTGTCAAAATTAATTATACTTAAGTTACCAAAAAAGGGAATTTTGAACTTTAGAATTTGGTCATAACTGTTGGTACACCAAACCTACTTGCAAGACCAAGTCAAGTCTTGAATGAATAGATAGACATAACAGGTTGGGCAAAAATAAACCGAAAAACAGGGAATGGACTTCAGTCCGGTAAGCTCAGTGCTGTGTGTGCTGTGCACACACAGTTTGCACAGTAAAACTGCTTTTGTAAAAGCAGTTTTTCAAAATTGGGCAGTTTTACTGTGCAAACTGTGTGTGCACAGCACACACAGCACTGAGCTTACCGGACTGAAGTCCATTCCGAAAAACAGGTGGCATGGAATGATACTTTGGTCAGTTTGATTTATACACCAAAATTGACTAGAAGTCAAATCCTTTAAATTAAGAGACCACGATTCAGCATCTCTCGATTAAACCATGAATAATGCTACACACACAATTAAATGCACAACCAATTGCACAACACTGCTTAAAATTGTTGGACTTTGTGCTGAAAAGCCTGTACACACAAAATAGTGTGCAGTGTGTGTGCAGACTTTTTAACACAAAGTCCAACATTTTTAAGTAGTATTGTGCAATTGGTTGTGCATTTGGTTGTGTGTATAACATTATTGTTAAACCATTCATATGTGTGACCATTTGAAAGAGTTTGCGTTGCCCCATTCTCAGGTCATGACATGATGTTGCATTTTCACCGAACTCAGGCTGCCTCGTGATGTTAGTAATAATCCAGTGTGACCCACAATTTCAAACAACATTATGATTTTCAATTTTAATTCTAAAATTTTCCGATGTACCACATACAGTGGTATGTGATATCACCAATCATTGTTACTTCATGTGATACACCTGTTAAAGTATTTAAAAATTAAATTTGGGATTCAAATTTAAAAAGTATAGCATTACTCATCAATAAATCGAATTCATCATGAGTTCCGTGTTAAAAGTTGTGCTACAAAAGCCAAAATATTGCACACCCTTGATTGGTTTCTCAATCCATCATGTTGTGAGAATAAGAGAATGATTTTCCTTGAATATCAGTGAATCGAACTATTCATTCTAGATAATTAGTATATGTCTAGGTGCACAATGACTCCTCTGATGCTCAAGTTAGCATGAGTGGAAGATAATATAGAGTTAGTGTATATATTATTCACTGTATCTTTCATACCTTAGTGGAAGTACTTATAGTACGTTTGAATATACCAAACCTTAATTTTGCATATTCAAACATACCAATATTTGATACACTTGTGCCATACAAACTAGCTGTTTATTTGTATTTCATTTTCTTTTCTTTTGGTCTCGCTTACTTTACCAGCTTTTAGAAACTAAATGAACCCATAATTAATTAAGAGAAAATAACAATAAAGTAATACTCCCTCCGTCCTATAATAAGTGTCCACATTTCTTTTTTTGGATGTACCACAATAAGTGTCCACTTTCCTAAATTGGCATATAGATTTTACTTACTTCCAAAACTACCTTTATAATAAAGACAAAGTAGTATTTATTTGTGGTCTCAAAACAAACAAAAAGTCAAACACCCATCACCTCTAAGGGTAAAATTGGAAAGTGACCCTTTAATGAACCAAAAAAACTAATACGGAGTATAATACAACTTTCTTAAACAATGTGCAATCCTTTGTTGGATGTACCACAATAAGTGTCTACTTTCCTAAATTGGCATATAAATTTTACTTACTTCCAAAACTACCCTTATAATAAAGACAAAGTAGTATTTATTTGTGGTCTCAAAACAAACAAAAAGTCAAACACCCATCACCTCTAAGGGTAAAATTGGAAAGTGACCCTTTAATGAACCAAAAAAACTAATATAATACAACTTTCTTAAACAATGTGCAATCCTTTGTTGGATGTACCACAATAAGTGTTTACTTTCCTAAATTGGCATATAAATTTTACTTACTTCCAAAACTACCCTTATAATAAAGACAAAGTAGTATTTATTTGTGGTCTCAAAACAAACAAAAAGTCAAACACCCATCACCTCTAAGGGTAAAATTGGAAAGTGACCCTTTAATGAACCAAAAAAACTAATATAATACAACTTTCTTAAACAATGTGCAAAATAGAAGTGGACACTTATTATGGGACGGAGAGAGTAATGGCTATTGTCAAAAGCAAACTGACTATATGATAAATTGAGACTTATACACATAACCAGTTTACTTTCACAATAGTGATAGCCAACAATGAATCCGTTTAATTTGTGATGTCCAGTTGCTATAGTTGCCTATCTTGAAGCACTGTAGATCTAACACATCCAGAGTTGAATTTCAATCAGATTTTCGCAAATTAAGTCTTTGAAATACTTTTCTTCCTACTTTTCCATTCACTCTCTAAATAAAAGCAAGCTTTTTTCCTGGAAAGTGCTTTGATTTTCAATTTTCTAGAATAAAAGTCCTGCTTTCTCTAAATAAAAGTCCTGCTTTCGTATGAAAATGGAAACATCAAGCTAGAATGTGACTTGATTGGGATGAAATGTAAATTCGAACATTTTGAGTTTGACTCCACCTGTTGTTTACCATTACTTACCTAGTACTGATGCTTTGTGAGTGATTTCCATTAATCTTCGCAAACTATCTTGTGCAGTTGGATCCTTTGAACTGACCTTGGAGAAGTTTCATGTCATATCTGTTTAGAAAAATCTAAAACTGGACCAGGTTCAGTCGAAGTATCACTTTCTATCTGGTTCTTGTTACAACTTATTTACTTATGAATCACATAATAAATTATTTACTTTTCCAAACAGTCTCTAAAAAAATAAATAAGCAAAGAACAACATTGTTCCTATCCCTACTACAGTCCAGTCAACATATAAACGTGACCAAACACTTCAAGCAAGCATCAATTGACATTTCATTCACATCACAGTTAGAAAGGCAAATTACACTTGGTAAAGGTCAAATAATTTTTTTTACGATTATTTGTAGAGGCCGTTATTTTCAAATTTCACTTCGGGCACACTATACACGCTACCCCCTGTTTAAGTTGTCGAAAAAACATTTCACACACTAGAGTTTAAGAAATTACTCTGAACACCCCTGTTAGTACTTGTCGGTTGATAGGTGTTAAATGAAAGGAATATTCTATAATACATCGTGACGTTTTAATGTGTATGATACATTTCAAATATTATAAATATTTGGCAACTCTTACATGCTTAAAAGTTTGTAACATTGTGCCAAATGTTTTGTGACATTTAGAAAATTATATTTGAAAATTACCATTTTTCAAATGTTATATATGGACATTTAGCATAGAAGTGGGTGTTAAATTATTTTTGTGTTGGGCAATGTTTGGGAAATTGGGACACAAAAGGGTCACAAAGAGATGATCACAAAAGGATTTAGCATCCTATGTGGCACTAGGGGTGGCAATTTTTGACTCGACAATCCGTTTTACTGAGACAACCCAAACACGACACGACATGACACGGTTAATTTAAAATAGTTTGTATTATAGATGAATAGTACTTGAAACTAAAAATCAAACCCAAAGCACACAACCCGATTAATGACACGAGAACCTGAATTGCCACCCCTGTGTGGCACCCATGTGGCAGTAGAACATAACTCTGCCACATGGGTGCCACATCTTTTTGTGAGCATTTCTTTGAGACCATTTGGTGTCTCTAGCGTCACCTTTTTCATGTTTGAGATATCTTTGATACATTCGAAACTGCTATGATAAAATAAAATAAAATAAAAAATACAATACTTTAAAAAAAAAAATCAATTCTTTTGCGTAAAATTGTCCCAATCATTCACGTGCTGTTTAAGTGAAGACATTAGTTCCACGGATACATCAATATATTTAAAGTTCATTGATTTTGATTTCAAAATTAAACCGAGACATGGTTAGAATAATATTTACAATCAATTTATATAAATTACCACAAAGACAAAAATTGTGGTAAGAATTCTACAATTCAAACAATTGCATGAGATGTCAGAGTAATAAGAAAAAGTGTTTGTATGGGATATGGGAGAGATTTGCAAGAGACATGGGAGTGATAAGAAAAATGTTTGTATTTGATATGGATGAGTTTAAAATGTGTTGGTTTGTTTAAATTTTAAAATGGTAAGTTTTATGAATGAATGAGAGAGAGAGAGAGAGAGAGAGAGAGAGAGAGAGAGAGAGAGAGAGAGAGAGAGAGAGAGAGAGAGAGAGAGAGATAGAGAGAGAGAGAGGAATTAAACAATGATATAAAAGCTTAGTATTAATTTTGAATCAAGAATAAGTGTGAGATGATCTCATGGATTAAGTTTAGAAAAAAAAATTATGGGACAAACCATCCACGGATTAAACTATCCACTCTTGTCTCAACGGTCAGGGCCGGTTCTGACTTTTGGGGGGCCCTAAGCGAACTGCTACGATTGGGCCCTGCAAAATTTTATCACAAAAAAATGACGTTACTAAACAAAACTTATTTGCGAATGATTTAGTTACATTTGTAGGTTGATCATTTTCATTCTCATTTTGACTTGATTTATTTGTTTTTTTTTTTTACTCCTAGTAATAAACTTCTCGAGTGCCCCCGCTTGAGATTGATTAAATTCTTCAATTCTTTGTTTCTTTTTCCTTTTTTCACATCCCGACATGTATTTTCTAGGAGGCATGCTTATCAACCAAACAACTAACAATGATCAAAGTAATAGGCTAACAGCAAAGCAGCAATATCACAATAAATCCACAATTTTGAATTTCAGAATTTCGATAATAGAAATCAAAGGTGATTAACAATATTACTTGAGTTAGTCACCCGACACCCAATGTGAACTATCCTTTAGTTGAGTGTTGAGAGCACTTAGCAAGTCAGCCAGAGCATAACCACAATCTCACATTTTGTCCAATTAATTCCAAGAACTTGAGGGGAATATTAGGGTTTTAACTCTTTCAAGGCTATTACTGTTAAAAAAAAAAAATAAAAATTGAAGTAAAATCAATTAGTTGAAACCCCAAAGAATAATCAACTAAAAACTAAAATAGTAACTGTTTCGTTACCTTCAGCCATCGTCTGCCATTGTTGGCTTGAGTTGTTGTGTATCAGTCGTAGAGAGAGAGAGAGAGAGAGAGAGAGAGAGAGAGAGATTGAAAATGTTTTAATTTTCTCATACACTGAATCTGTCTACCCCTTTGGATTGAATGGTTGGGCTGCTTGGGCATTTGGGCTTTTGTTTGTTTTAATAGTAATTGGGTTATCGGGCTTTTGTTTTTCAAGTTAATTCGACTAAATAAATTTGATTGGGCCTTTTTTATTACACATACTAATACACAAGCTGTTATGTTAATTTATATCAATTGAGCCCTTTACAAATGGGGGCCCAATGCTTGTGCATGTGTGGCATGGGGTCAGGACCGGACTTGTGATAACGGTTGAGATTAAAAATTAGATTAAAAAGGGAGGGACCCGTAGCCCTATCTTATTATATAGATATTCGTAAATGAAGTAACAATCTTAGTTGTCTGCCAAATTTGTATTTTTCATTTCACAATTATACCATAATTGTTAGAGTGAGTTTTTCATTTCACAATTATACCATAATTGTTAGAGTGAGTTGATAAGTGGAGTTTTTTTTTATTTTTTTTAAATTTTTTAAACTGTATATGAGTTGCCATTGTGGGTTGAGACATGAGAAGTGAAATTTTATGACTTATTTAGTCTCTATCATGGGCAACTACACCCATGAAATATATGTTTTTTAAAATTATTTAACCAATATATGAGTTGCCATTGTGGTTTGATAACTGAGTTATTTCAACAGAAAAAAAAAAAAAAAAGTTAACTGTAACGCCTCGAAAACCAAATTATGTGGGCAAGGTCATCGAGTCAAACAATGAAAAGGAAAGTAAGGAATAGTCCTATGTGGACCAATCCAACAAGGCGGAAGCATAGAGGAATCCTACATGGATTCCGAAGAAAATTAAGTCAATAAGTCAAGGATTGACTTTTGAGGACCAGACGGGTCAAATAGGGTCAATCAACATAGTCTCGGTTTTAAAATGGGTTTTTAAGAAAATATAAAGAAGCCCCAAAGGTTAAGTGAAACGAATAATGAAGTTTGATTTGAAAGCCCATAATAATAGAGGTTTTGGAAAGATTACGGCCAAACGGCCCTTAGGAAATCAAAAGTAGTATTTTTCCCATAATAGGGTAACAATGGACCAAGTATAAACTAAATTAGTTTTCAAAAATTTTGAAGTTTTTGAAAAGGGTACTATTCAGATCAGAGGGTCTTTCGAACGGTCTGAGGGGCACCTTCGACCGGTCGAATGCTCCTCTGGAAATACAAGGTTCCTGCAGAGTATTCTTCGACCGGTTGAGTGGTCCATTGGACTGGTCGAAGGTACCTGTACAGGCCTTCTGCAAAAGTTACCTCAAGTAAACGTAAGTAGAGGAAAGGTTAGTGAGTTCCAAAACAGACTTGAGCTTCATAGACATGGATTAAACATAATAGGAAGAGAATCAAGAAGGGGGAAATAACAATCCCGAAGTAAATAAAAAAAACACCCTTTTCCGAAATGAATAAGTTCTAAGGAGAGGGCTAGACGTACCCGATAACATCTACTATGAAAAAAATGTAAATTCTTGCAATTCAAATCTACGATTAAGAGATTGAATAACAACTAAAATGATGCTCCTACTCCTACCATGAGCTGTGACAAAGAAATGCTTTCTTTCAAACCATAAGACTTCCTCGTAAGGAATCTTCAAACGGAACGCCATGCATCGAATACTTTTAGGCCTTGCCCTAATCAACAATTCCTAAAAAAAGGGGTTTTATAGATTCATTAAGTACGACGGCTCAGTAGAAAACATCGTAGAAATGTACTACTACTTCTAAAATCATGCTATGACATGCGGTGCAATGTTTTGTCGCCGTGGAAATGCAATTAACCAGAAGGCCAAACCGTGCAACTTTCCGATACCAATTTCCATGAACACTCACTCTCAACACCGGATGCGGACCACTCCAACGTGAGTGTAGCATACAAGATCTCCGGTAGCGAACCGAATATTTTCTTGCGTTTTTGAATGGTTTAAGGATCACAAACAACCTTTCTCACTTCACACCCGCTTCCGAATTTTATCAAACCACTATCCCCAAATGGGGATTTTAATAGACATTCCCCAATCGTGGGAATTCTAACAATATCATACTCTCAAGCCAATGTTATGAATGCTTTGCCGACTTGGTGAATATGAAATGCTACTAAAAGATTATGCCTTAACAATGTTATTTCTATGATCTCAATATTATGAAAATGGACATGGTAAATCATAATATCCAAGCAAATAAATCAAGAAATTCATGTAGGGCATAAACAGTATCTTAGGCATTAGAGAATTTATTAACAATAAGAAGTCATTTAATTCATATCAACTGCCTTAGCATTTGGGATAAACAAATAATCAACTAAACACATAAGAGCAACTAACCAAAAAGCTATTCATGTAGGAAGAAATCAAAACAAGATTAATTTGTATTATCTCTAATCCTACACATAGCAAACCATAAAAATACAAAGAGGAGTGCACTTAAACAATGAAATCTACCTCTTGAGTATTTGAGCAAATACTCTCAGCAAAAAAATCCAAATGAAAAACTCATCTACACTAGCATAAACCCCAAGCTATCAACACCTAGTTAAAATAAAAACACATTCAGGAGTGTAGACACCCATTCTTGACCGAACTATTAAACTTAGGGGGTTTTACCTGTGGAGATCGATGATGAATATGTCTTGTCGAAATCAAGACTCTTACAAGCAATCTAATTCTCTTCCAAGAAGAATCTTGGTCCAAAATCGCCCTTTTTCAGTCAAAAAGATCAATATTCTCATCTACCTGTTACCTTGTAGACCATAAGTTTGAACACGTATATAAATACAGTATTGTTCTCGGAGCATCTTAAAACCACTTTCAAAAGGAGAGAAATTCAGCATGAACCTCGAAAAAAAGTCAACAGTTGATTTACTGAAAAGTCAACGGGTCAAAAGCGGGTCAATCGTAAAATTTTTGAATTTTAAGATGAAAAGTCCCGGTAATTTCTCATTGGGTCTCCCTTATGCTAGAAATGATTTTTGAGAATTTTAAATAAAAGGGAACATTGAGAAAATGAAAGGTCTTTAAGAAGAATTGTGCAGGAAATTAGAAATTGTGCCTTTGGAGGGAGAGTTAACTTTTTTTCCTTAAGGATTTTGATTTTTTAGATATTTTTATTAAATCCAAATGGGGGGTATTTACTTAATTACATTTAATGTCTTAAGTAAATACATAAGTTAAACGACATTAAATGACATAAAATGAAATTAAGGTGCTGAATTACTATGAATAGTGCTGAATTGTTGTGCAGCGACAGTCATGAAATGAAATTAAGGTGCTGAATTGCTGTGAATAGTGCTGAATTACTATGCAGTGGTAGTCATGAAATGAAATTAAGGTGTTGGATTGTTATGAATAGTGCTGAATTGTTGTGCAGCGGCAGTCAGAGTACCCGAACGGCACTCAGCGAATGCCGCTGCGGCATTCAGTAAGTGTCGCGCGACACTCACAGAGTGCCGCTTCATCTTCATTGAGTGCCGGCCTGGGCTAATTTGCATTTTTAAGCCAAAATTCCATTTCAATCTTGGATAAAATGAATGCACCAAACGATGCCATTTTTGGTGTACGTGTTTACTACTCTTAGGTCATGCAAACCATGCTCCTACCCATCCTTAATTGACCTATCTACCTTTATCTTAGCCCCTAAGAAAATGAAAAAAAAAAACCCATTTTCTCTCATTTTGAGGGGTTAAAGACTTGAATCTAGAGGATGAGAACTTAAACCTTAAAGAGAGAAGCTGAATTTTGAAGATTGAGTTTGTTCTTAGAGAAATATAGAGAGAAAAACTCAAAACTCCATGGAATCTTACCCAATTCACCCAAATTACTCAAATCTCCATTGAAGAACCTTGAAGCTTCAAGGAAGAAGAAGAAGAAGAAAAAGAAGAAGAAGAAGAGAATTGCTTGTAAAGCTTGGATCTCTCCAAATCAATCAAATCCTGAGAAGATCTAGTGGTTAAGTCCTTATTCGTATACTTATTATACATAATTCAATCACAATTCACAAATCTAGGACTTTTACACATTTTCAAAAAGTCTCTTCCTACCTCATTTCATCACACACCACTAGAATTGTGATTGAATTATTATTTGTTTTTCATTGATTTGGATCTAAGTAGCTAAGGATTTAAGGTAAAACAATTTTCTAAAACAATTTTTGACTTGGATCATCAATCAAGTTTAGATTTCACCTCTTCTTTGTTTATATTTTACCCATGGGGTTTGTGAGATCTTCAATATCTCATTTAACTCCCATGAGTTTAATCCTTTGATTCTCTATGACCTTGTGATTTGTATGAGAATTAAGGTGTATCATAGACATATCTATACATAACTATTGGATCTAATTCTTAACTTATGATTTGGGTCCTCTAGTTTGAAACTTCATGGAATCCTCCTCATGTTCTATTGAAGTTCATGTGGATTTGATCGTATCTAGTCTCCAAGGACCATTAATTTGGGAGGAGAACTTAGTAAAATGAATACATATTCTTAAAGGATCGTATGTTTGAGAGAGGAGTTAGATGTAGATTTTCATAGTTTAATTGTTAGATTCAAGAGAACCCAAATGTTCAAAAGTTCATAGGATTGAGTAAGACCTTAGGATTCTATTGCTAGATCTTCAAATATGAGATCTATGATGGAGACCCATTAAGGCTAAATCCATGAATCTCTTTGTATTTCATTACTGATTTCAATAATCACAATCATACTTTATAACACCCACATTTGTGTTATTTCATTTGCATTACATTGGCATGCATGATAATGTGATGTGGCGTGTCTTATGACACATGTTTGAGTGAGTTTTGACTCACGAGTTGATTTGGGTATCTGTATTAGAGAACCCTTTGAAAGTGTTGTGATTGAAGATTTATTGTTTGTGACGTCTCTCCGAGTATGAGACGGTCACTGTGGAACATTTTAAATGTTTATTTGAAAATAAATGTTTACCTGTGTATTTCAATATCTGTATTATTTTCTGTTTTAGAATTTATTTCTGTTGTTAGATTTAGTATCCTGGTGAGGACGAATGAACACGCTATTAATTTGGTAGGCTAATTAGCAACTTCAGAAACGTCATGTAGAAATTCGCGTTTTAGCGACCAAACGAAACTTAGTCGAAAACTTTTATAATTTTGAAGTTTCACTTATAAAGCTATGAATTAGCTGTGTAGAAAGTTTCAGAGACTGATTAGGAGTTTTGAAAACTCGTGGGGAGGTAAACGTAAATTCCCAATAGTCTTGCCTATATATAGGAAGTGATGACTTTAGGTTTTTCATAAGCTCTTGACCTAATTCCAAAAGGAGGCCAAAAGGGGGCTAGAGGGAGATTTAGTTGCTTAGAGCTTTGCGACGCCAAACGACGACCTTCCGTCAGTTTGTTTTCTCCCAGATTTCATATTCGAGCTACTCGAGGTAAGAGCTGCGTTTTGATACCTATTAGGGCCTGTTTGGCCAAGTTTTTCGAAAAGTTATTTTCTAGAATTTTTCATAAAAGTTGATAAATGGAATTCTGATCCATAGGAATTGTACTAGACGGACTTCTGCACGTTCTTTGTGCACGGGTTTTCTTCAGATTGAATTATAGGAGCGTTATTTGGAGGTGAGTGATTCAACTATGTTTTGGAATGATTTCTTGGCATGTATTCATGTTATGTTTGAATAGCATGTATTAATTCATAGAGATATCTTGTGTAGTTTATATTGGGCATTTATATTGATAAGTAGGCCCAATAGCATGGTGATATGTTTGATTACCGCGAGTATGGTGATATGTATTTGAGCATGTTAAGTTGCTTATGTGGGTCAGAAGGAGCATGTGGTCACCGTGCCATTTTGTGGAGCCGATATAGGCATTAAGGTCGCACGATTGAAGAGAAGAATCGTAGGTCTTACCCTTTCGCGTGGACTTATTGGCGAGGAGTCGCGGATTGGGAGTATGGACGGGCATGTGAGTCTCCGGCGACTAGTATGAAATGTAGAGATGTGAATGCGGACATGTTTATCATTCATGTACATATGTTGATTTATTCACTAAGCTTTAGCTTAAACAAATCGAAATATGTGTGGTTATTCAAATAACCATTGCAGGTATAAATGCTGGCGAGGAATTATAGAAGTGAGTACGTGGGTTGGGAGTTTGCTTGTGAGGCAACTTGAATGTTAACCTTATAGTTTTGGGATAATAGAAATGTTGTAATAAGAATTGGGTTGTTTTAAACCATGTTTAATTTGGTATGTTAGAATGGATTTTAAACCGTTGTAATAGTTAGTGACATGTTGAAATTCTGCTTTAGAAATGTTTTAATACAGCTAGGATTACTTTGGACTGAGTTTGGATGGAGTGGTTGATCATTGGTGAAAGTTAGTAAGCTTTTAAAACTTGAAAATCTGCAGAATGAGCTGCTGCCAGAGAAGCAGTCGACGGGGCAGTCGACGGGATAGTGCAGTTAACTATTTTTCCCTTAATATGGTAAAAGCAGTCGACGGGGCAGTCGACGGGACAGTGCAGTCCAGTTTTTTTTCCTTATTTTGGTAGAAGCAGTCGACTGGGCCATGCCTCAGTCGACTGGACATCTGAAGATTAATGTGTTTATTTTTGTTCTGCTTGCTTCAGTCGACTGAGGGTTCCGACCCAGTCGACTGAACCTCTGGTTTTAAAATGTGTCTTGTTTTTCTGCTGCGTGTGTTCTTCAAATTAACCTTTTGGGAACGTTAATGAATTGGGTTAGCCTCGGTGGCGTGCCACGGGCTCCGGTTCCGCTATTATGGGACCGGGCTGTGACATTTAGTGGTATCAGATGATAAGTTTAGAGCCTTGGGAACGAGTGACGTTATATATGTTGAGTGACGTCGAGTGGAGCGTGTAATTGTGAAGATGATTGTTATCATTGTAGAAATACTTTATGTGCTAGCATTTGTTGATTGTGATGAACTGTGCACATATATCTATATTGTGGCATAGCATGCATGGTCATTATGCACTGAACTCAACAGGGGACTATTTGAAACATTATGGCTGATCCACCAAGAGAATTGTCACCGCATTCGCGGATGGACCAAATAGTAAATATGGTGGGAAATTTCATACAAGCAGTAAGTGAAAGAGAACAGATGAACGTTCAGCCTCCTTCAGTGGAAATTCATTATGTCAATGCACCACCGGCACCGCGACCTCAACACACAAACGTGGAATAGTTTCATAAACGGAAACCGACGTATCATGGACAGGTTGACATAGACTTGGCCGATCATTGGATGATGGACATGGAAAAACATTTCCGTCAGGTAATATGTACCGATGAGGAGAAAATTTTATGTGCATCCGATACGTTGATGGGCGAAGCATTGGATTGGTGGAACAACGTGCTTGAACAAGGGAAGCCAACCACGTGGGAAGCATTTAAAGAAGAATTCAACAATCGTTTCTTTCCGCAATCTACTTATACTCAGAAACGTCAAGAGTTTGCGAGTTTGGTTCAGGGAGATATGATCGTGGGTGAGTATGTTTCTCATTTCAATGCCTTGTTACGATTTGGGAAAACTACCGTTTCGACTGATAGGGATAAAGCTCGTAAGTTTGAGGAAGGACTTAGAGAGAATATCTGTGGCCGTGTGGACATGTTGCAACACCCGACCGTTTCTCTAGTCGAGGAAGCCGCCCGTATAGCTGAGAAGAGTATCGACCGATATCGACAAGGGCAACAAGGAAAGAGACCCAATGACAATAGGAGCAAGAGCCAAGGGAATGCGAAGAAACCGTTCACGTAAGGTTCAGGATCGACTATGGGTAGTCAAGGAGGAAGTGTATTTGTTGGAGATTCGAGATCGTTGTGCCCGACATGTAACCTGCGACACAGAGGAACCTGCTATCAATTGACCACTTGCTATTTTTGTAAACAATTGGGGCATGTGTCTAGGAATTGTCCTTTGAACGCAAATTCGACTACACCAAACACAACCTCGAACACCAAGAGCTACAACCCAGAGATTAGGGGAAAATGTTTTGAGTGTGGCCAACCGGGGCATATAGCGAAGAATTGCCCAAGTAAGAGACAACCGGGAATGAGTACCGGTGCATCGAGTGTGCCAAGCGGATCAAGGGTAGAACCTCGAGTAGATAAAGGGAAAGGAGTCGCGTAACAACAAGGACGATACTTCCAGCTCAGGCCGGGGAATACGGATGATACCGTCGTATCAGGTATTCTTCCAATTTGTTCGTATCCTGCACGTATACTTATGGATTCTGGTTCAACGCATTCATTTGTATCACGTGATTTTGTTAAGCATTTAACTGTTAAGTCAGAACCGCTAGGATATGACTTGTGTGTATCATTGCCTTGTAGTGAACCGCTAGTTACTTCTTCGATATTCAAGTCATGTGAAATCAAGATAGGTGATAAAGTCTTGAGAGTTAATTTGATTCCGTTGACGGTGAATTACTTTGATGTTATCTTGGGTATGGATTGGTTGTCGGTTAATCAAGCCAAAATCGATTGTGAACAGAAACGGGTTAGTTTCTATCCGTCAGGGCGAGAAGAGTTTACTTTTCAGGGTAAGGGAGTGATCGTACCGCCGTACTTGATATCGGCGATTCAAGCAAATAAGATGTTGAAGAAGGGTTGTTTGGGTTTCTTATGTTCAATTATCGACACGCGAGTTCTTGGACCACTAATAGAAGACATTTCAGTAGTTCAAGAATTTCCAGATATTTTTCCCGATGAGTTACCCGACGTATTGATTAAAAGAGAGCTTGAGTTCACAATAGAAGTAGTACCAGGGTCACAACCGGTATCCAAAGTACCGTACCGAATGGCACCGATAGAGTTGAAAGAATTGAAAGTTCAGTTAGAAGAACTATTGGAGAAGGGTTTTATCCGACCGAGTGTTTCACCATGGGGAGCTCCAGTCTTGTTTGTGAAGAAGAAGGACGGGACAATGCGTATGTGCGTCGACTACCGGGAATTGAATAAGTTGACCGTCAAGAACAAGTATCCATTGCCACGAATAGATGACTTATTTGATCAGTTACAAGGGGCTCAGGTATTTTCGAAGATCGACTTGAGATCCGGTTACCATCAGTTGAAAGTCAAAAAGGAAGATGTTGAGAAGACAGCTTTCAGGACTCGATATGGTCACTTTGAATTTTTGGTTATGCCATTTGGAGTGACTAATGCACAAGCTGCTTTCATGGACTTGATGAACCGTGTCTTCAAAGATTATTTAGATGAGTTCGTTATCGTGTTTATAAATGACATCCTAATCTACTCCAAAAGCGTAGAAGATCACGAGCATCATTTGCGATTAGCTTTACAATGATTGCGTGAAAAGAGATTATTCGGTAAATTGAAGAAGTGTGAGTTTTGGTTGACAGAGATAGCTTTCCTTGGACATATAGTGTCGGCAAAGGGAATTTCTGTAGACCCTCAGAAGATAGAAGCCATTACCAACTGGGTGAGACCAACGAATGTGACGGTCATCAGAAGTTTCTTAGGATTAGCTGGGTATTATCGGAGATTTGTAAAAGACTTTTCGCGTATAGCAATGCCGATGACACAGTTAATGATGAAGGATATTGCTTTTGTATGGAGTCCAGAATGTGAAGAAAGTTTCCAAGAGTTAAAGGGTCGACTAGTGAAAACACCAATTTTAGCCGTTCCGTCAGGGACTGAAGGATTTATCATTTACAGTGATGCTTCATATAGAGGTTTAGGTTGTGTTCTTATGCAAGGTGATAAAGTCATTGCGTATGCGTCGATACAACTTAGACCGCACGAGAAGAATTATCCAACACATGATCTAGAATTGGCCGCCATGATTTTTGCATTGAAGATTTGGCGTCATTATCTATACGGAGAGAAATGTGAGATCTATACGGATCACAAGAGTTTGAAGTACTTGTTTACACAACAAGATTTGAACATGAGGCAAAGGAGATGGTTAGAGTTGATGAAGGACTATGACTTGTCAATTCAGTATCATCCGGGCAAGGCGAATGTTGTCGTCGATGCTCTTAGTCACAAAGTACCTACCAATACCGCATCAGCTTTGACTTCTCAGAAAGAATTGATAAGAGATATGGAGAACTTAGAACTTGAAGTGATTCCGAGGATTGAAAGTGGTTTGATGTCGACGATGGTGGCACAACCACTCTTGATTCACGAGATCGCAGAGAAACAACATCAAGATGTGGCTTTGAAGAAGATTTGTGATGAGATTCCGATGGGCAAACAACCGGGATTTACTTTTGAGAATGATGTTTTGAGATTGAGAGGTAGAATTTGTGTGCCCAATGAGAAAGAGTTGAAAAGGAACATTCTAGAGGAAGCACACAACATGAAGTATACCGTTCATCCGGGAAGCAACAAGATGTATAGAGACTTGAGGCATGTTTATTGGTGGCCGGGAATGAAGAGGGAAATAGCACGCTATGTTTTGTGATGTACGAGTTGTCAACAAGTAAAGGCCGAACGCCAAGTACCCTCAGGATTATTACAACCATTACCGATAGCCGAGTGGAAATGGTAACACATAACAATGGATTTTGTTAGTGGGTTTCCGAGGTCGAAGAGATCGAACACTATTATTTGGGTGATTGTTGATCGTTTGACGAAGTCGTCACACTTCCTACCCATCCGAACAACTAAGCCAAGGACGTTAGCTAAGTTGTATATTCGCGAAATTATGAGACTACATGGTATCCTAGTTTCTATCATTTCGGATAGGGATAGTAGTTTTACATCGAAGTTTTGGAGAGCCTTGCAAGAAGCAATGGGTACCAAATTGCACTTTAGTATAGCTTTTCATCCTCAGACCGATGGTCAATCAGAAAGAGTAATCCAGATTTTGGAAGACATGCTTAGACTATGTGTACTTGATTTTCAGGGTGATTGGGAAGACCATTTGCCATTGATTGAGTTTGCATGTAACAACAGTTTTCAGTCGAGTATTGGAATGGCTCCTTATGAGGCTTTATATGGTCGTGTATGTCGTTCACCAATTAGTTGGACAGAGGTGGGAGAAAGAAAGATTGAAGGGCCAAAAATTGTACAAGAAACGACGGATAAGATAAAGGTAATTAGACAACGGTTACTCACAGCTCAGAGTAGGTATAAGAGTTATGCCGACAAGCGCAGACGGCCGTTGGAATTCGATGTAGGAGACTTGGCGTATTTGAAGGTGTCACCTTCAAAGGGAATAACCAGATTTGGTAGATACGGGAAACTCAATCCGAGATATGTAGGACCTTTTGAAATCATTGGAAAGGTTGGACCCGTAGCTTATCGTTTGAACTTGCCGAGCTCAAGTTCATAACATGTTTTATGCATCGTTGTTACGCAAATAATTAGTGGAAGATAGAGATCAAGTGATGATTCTGACATCGAATGAGATTCAGAGTGATTTAACGTATGTCGCATATCCGGTAGAGATCTTAGACCGGAAGGATCAAGTCTTGCGAAATAAGACGATATCGAAAGTGAAAGTGTTATGGCGTAGCCAACCGACGGAAGAGATGATGTAGGAAATAGAAGATGAGATGCGTACTCAGTATCCGCACCTTTTCGAGACGTGAGGTATAGGTTTGGGGACAAACTTCTTTTTAAGGGGGAGAGTATTA
This sequence comes from Hydrangea macrophylla, assembly GCA_033977485.1. Classification (NCBI taxonomy): domain Eukaryota; kingdom Viridiplantae; phylum Streptophyta; class Magnoliopsida; order Cornales; family Hydrangeaceae; genus Hydrangea; species Hydrangea macrophylla. The sequence goes on from CM066985.1 coordinate 52,188,813, forward strand.
TAACACCCACATTTGTGTTATTTCATTTGCATTACATTGTCATGCATGATAATGTGATGTGGCGTGTCTTATGACACATGTTTGAGTGAGTTTTGACTCACGAGTTGATTTGGGTATCTGTATTAGAGAACCCTTTGAAACTGTTGTGATTGAGGATTTATTGTTTGTGACGTCTCTCCGAGTATGAGACGGTCACTGTGGAACATTTTAAATGTTTATCTGAAAATAAATGTTTACCTGTGTATTTCAATATCTGTATTATTTTCTGTTTTAGAATTTATTTCGGTTGTTAGATTTAGTATCCTGGTGAGGACGAATGAACACGCTATTAATTTGGTAGGCTAATTAGCAACTTCAGAAACGTCATGTAGAAATTCGCGTTTTAGCGACCAAACGAAACTTAGTCGAAAACTTTTATAATTTTGAAGTTTCACTTATAAAGCTATGAATTAGCTGTGTAGAAAGTTTCAGAGACTTATTAGGAGTTTTGAAAACTCGTGGGGAGGTAAACGTAAATTCCCAATAGTCTTGCCTATATATAGGAAGTGATGACTTTAGGTTTTTCATAAGCTCTTGACCTAATTCCAAAAGGAGGCCAAAAGGGGGCTAGAGGGAGATTTAGTTGCTTTGAGCTTTGCGACGCCAAACGACGACCTTCCGTCAGTTTGTTTTCTCCCAGATTTCATATTCGAGCTCCTCGAGGTAAGAGCTTCGTTTTGATACCTATTAGGGCCTGTTTGGCCAAGTTTTCCGAAAAGTTATTTTCTAGAATTTTTCATAAAAGTTGATAAATGGAATTCTGATCCATAGGAATTGTACTAGACGGACTTCTGCACGTTCTTTGTGCACGGGTTTTCTTCAGATTGAATTATAGGAGCGTTATTTGGAGGGGAGTGATTCAACTATGTTTTGGAATGATTTCTTGGCATGTATTCATGTTATGTTTGAATAGTGTCACGCCCCGACGTAGCATAATTCAGGAAAGCATTTAATTTCCTTTATGGACCCGTAGGTCGTGACAAGTGAGTATGACCAATTGTCCCTGCAACAAATAACTTAACAACATTTCTAGAGCAAAGGAATACTAACAAAACATAAGCTCCAAAATTAAAACTTACTAAACTATTACAGCAGTCATAATCTTAGGCACAAAACATCTTATTCAAAAGTCTAAAACTAGTTTATTACAACCCAAATTAAAAGACATAGGAAATATAAAGCAGCCTCTTGGATAGTCCCCTGCCTCTAACTAGCATAGTCGAAATACCCTGGCTGCTCCTGACCCTGAAAATCTGGACATACAGTCCAGGACGCATCAACGCCGTCAGCTTATGAAAGCTGGTGAGCGAAATAAACGAGTGCTCGCAATGTATATATAAGTATATAAACAAACGGTACATTTTAACTTTAAAAGCAATAGATTCAAGGTTCCAATTCCAACATAAGTCACGGGGGAATATAGTAAGTAATAAGTATGCGACCGTGCATGAACAATGTAATATAATATCTCATCTTTCTGACTCTTTTCTCTCAACAAGACCCAACTCAACCAAACCTTTACCTCAGATACCAGAAATAATATCCGATCGATATCCAAAACAGCACACCATACCATTGCTTCAGATACCAGGAATAATATCCGATCGATATCTAAGCCGCACTCAATACCATCATTTCGGATACCAGGAATAATATCCGATCGATATCCGAAACAAGCGCCCTAGATACCAGGAATAATATCCGATCGATATCTAAGCCGTAACTCAATACCATCATTTCGGATACCAGGAATAATATCCGATCGATATCCGAAACAAACGCCCTAGATACCAGGAATAATATCCGATCGATATCTAAGCCGTAACTCAATACCATCATTTCGGATACCAGGAATAATATCCGATCGATATCCGAAACAAGCGCCCTAGATACCAGGAATAATATACGATCGATATCTAAGCCGTACACAACACTGTCGCCTCCAATACCAGGAATAATATCCGATCGATATTGAGGTCACACACCAGACTGCCACTCTTTACTCTTTTCATACCTTCTCACACACCATGCATGTCGACTCTACCTCAACCCTATCATGTATGTCAATGTCCATGAAATTGTAACACCAAAATAAACGTACGAGAAATCAAGTCTTTTTATTCTTCTTTATTAACGAGGTACAATATACTAAGAATCATTGAGTTAGCACTCGTGATCTAAACTATAAAGTCGCATATGAAACAAGAGGTAAATTCATCAAAAACTACATTAATACGCTTTTACAGCTACTAGTACACAAGCAAGTTCATTTTAAAGCAATGCGCTTAAAAATGAGTTATAATTTTTATGGGTGAATTACACATCAAAAGAAAGGTCTTTGAGTCTAGTTTCCAACGCTTCGAACGGTGCGCGTTTTCGAGTTTTCTAGAGGAAGATATGGTCGTTTTAGTAAAAGCCGTCAATGCTGAAAAATGTCAATCGATTGACAAAAGTGTCAATCGATTGAATGACATGTCAATCGATTGGAACACATGTCAATTGATTGAATGACATGTCAATCGATTGGATATGTTTCCAATCGATTGGTATCAGCAGATTCTTCCCGGTTACGAATTTGAAGCCTGTTTTTGACCCATTTCTCAATTCTGTTCCAACCAAAACATGTAATATATGGATTTCTTCGTTTTTTCGGCGTAGATTAAGAATACGCGATCGGTTTTAACTAATTTCAATCGTAGCTCTCAGATTTCACGTAAAACTGAGAGGTGACAAAACTTTAAATCAATGGTACGTCGCGATACGGATGAATTAAGCCGTAGTATTCGAACCACAGCTTATTGGGACTAAGATCTTTCATTCCCAATTCACAGAATTGATTTTGGTTAACTTTTGTAAAACTCCAATTTTCAAGCTTTAATGGTGTATCTATATATATACATATACACACATATCTACACTGAAATATGCATATATAAACATGGCAAGTGAGTTTATAATACTTACAGAGGTTAATTATACAGTGAATTGAGACCGGAGTTTTCCGCCGAAGTTTCCGTCGTTCGAAATTACTCCCGTTCTTACTCTTGATCTTGAGATGTATATATATATAACTATGTATGTGTGTTATGTGTGTGTATAATCTGAGTGTGTGTGTTGTGTGATGATCTTGAGAGGTAAAGAAAATTGAGAGAGAATTAGAGAGAGTTTGTGAGGGAGAGAAAGAGAGACTGTGAGAATTTGAGAGAGATACACACATATATACACTGATATGTGTAGGCTCCAAGCAAAGCCATAAGAAACGCACGGTGTGGTTGAGCTCACGTGCTCCCACACCCAAGTCGCGGTATAGACGCAGATTTAAAACAAAACTGGCATTTTACGGTTGAAATAAAGATATAGAAAATTATATTAGTGTAGGAATTAAATTCCCGGTTTGAACAAAATTATAGATATCGATTTTGAAACCATAGAAAATATTTCGATATTTTTGGAAATTACGATTTGACCCCCAAATAAATATTTATTAAAAAGAAATATTCATTTATTAAGGAAATGAAATGCAATATTTATTTATTAATAAAATAAAATACAGGGTGTTACACTCTACCCACCTTAATAGAGATTTCGCCCCGAAATCTGAGCGCACTAATCCTGAAACAACTCGGGGTATCTAGTCCTCATGTCCGACTCTAACTCCCATGACGCTTCTCCCTCATCATGATGCCTCCACTGAACCTTAACCAAAGGAACGTCTCTTCTTCTCAGCCTATTGATACTCTGGTCAAGAATCCTCACAGGTCTATCCTTGTAAACAACATTCTGACTCGTCTCAATATCATCAAAATTAAGCACATGTGAAGGGTCCCGTATGTATTTCCTTAACATACTGACATGGAACACGTTATGAACACTAGACATCTTTGGTGGCAACGCGAGTCGATAAGCCACTTTCCTAACACGCTCCAAAACCTCGAATGGTCCAATGAAACGAGGTGCCAACTTTCCTCTTTTCTGACCAAAACGTACTACTCCCCGAACAGGTGAAACCTTAAGGAGTACGTGATCTCCGACACTGAACTCCAAATCCTTTCGTCGCCGATCCGCATAAGTCTACTCTGTGCAGTTTTCATTCTTTCCCTAACCAGTGAAATCTTCTCAATGGTCTCTCTCACCAAATCTGGTCCCAAAAGTTCTGTGTCTCCTACTTCAGCCCAACACAACGGAGATCGACATGGCCGTCCATACAAAGCTTCAAACGGTGCCATCCCAATACTCGAGTGATAACTGTTGTTGTATGCAAATTCGACCAACCGCAAGTGCGTCTCCCAAGACTCTTCAAAGTCAATTGCACAAGCTCTCAGCATATCTTCCATAATCTGATTAACACGCTCGGTCTGTCCATCGGTCTGAGGATGGAATGCAGTACTCATCTTGAGCGAAGTTCCCATAGCCTTCTGCAAACTTTCCCAAAATCCCAAGGTAAAGCGTGCATCTCGGTCTGATACAATAGACACAGGCGCACCGTGCAATCGCACCACTTGCTGTAGATACATTCGACTCATCCTTTCTACTGGGTAAGTCATATTGTGCGCGATAAAGTGTGCAGACTTCGTCAGACGATCCACAATTACCCATATCGCGTCATGATTCTGTTGTGACCGGGGTAATCCAACCACGAAATCCATAGTTATGTGTTCCCACTTCCATCCTGGAACAGGTAAGGGTTGCAACAACCCTGAGGGTCTCTGATATTCGGCCTTCACTTGTTGACAAGTCAAACATTTAGACACAAATTCGGCTACTTCTCGTTTCATCCCTTCCCACCAGAAGTTTCTCTTCAAATCCTTATACATCTTTGTTACTCCTGGGTGTATTGTCAGTCTCGATTTATGTGCTTCTTCGAGAATATCTTTTCTCAAATCTCCAGAATCTGGCACACACAATCTATCTCGACATCGGTATCCTCCATCGGTCCCAACCTTCCATTCTGTAGGGTCCTTTTCTGACATCTTGGCGAACCATGCTTGAAATTTCTCATCTTTCTCTTGGGCCTCGATAATTCGACTCACAAGTGTTGGTTGTACTACGAGGCATCCAAAGTGTTGCCCGACACTTTCCTCAGAAATCTGCATATCAAATTCTGCGATTGTCTCTAAAGCTCTCCATTCCCTTATCATCAATGAAGCAATCATTCCTTAAGGTTTCCGACTTAGGGCGTCAGCGACTACATTAGCCTTACCAGGGTGGTACTCTAATGTAAAGTCATAGTCCTTAATCAGCTCCATCCACCGACGTTGCCTCATGTTCAACTCCTTCTGAGTAAACAAATACTTAGGGCTCTTGTGGTCCGAGAACAAATTAAACTTCTCCCCATAGAGGTAGTGTCTCCAGATCTTGAGCGTAAACCAGCTCTAAATCATGAGTTGGGTAATTCAATTCATTTGTCTTCAACTGTCGTGAACCATAAGCTATGACCTTACCATCTTGCATAAGGACACATCCCAATCCTTGATACGAGGCGTCACTGAAAATGGTGAATTTCTCACCATCCTTTGGTATCGCAAGCACTGGCGCTGTTGTCAATCTCTCTTTCAATTCCAGAAAAGGGCGTTCATGCTTATCAGTCCATTCAAACTTCAAATCTTTCTTAGTTAAACCAGTTAATGGGGCTACTATCTTTGAAAAACCTTCTACAAATCTCCGATAGTAACCAGCTAGTCCCAGAAAACTTCTGACTTCGGTAGCATTGGTCGGCCGAGTCCAATTCGCCACTGCATCGATCTTTGAGGAGTCAACTGCAATTTCACGTAAAACCGAGAGGTGACAAAACTTTAAATCAATGGTACGTCGCGATACGGATGAATTAAGCCGTAGTATTCGAACCACAGCTTATTGGGACTAAGATCTTTCATTCCCAATTCACAGAATTGATTTTGGTTAACTTTTGTAAAACTCCAATTTTCAAGCTTTAATGGTGTATCTATATATATACATATACACACATATATACACTGAAATATACATATATAAACATGGCAAGTGAGTTTATAATACTCACAAAGGTTAATTACACAGTGAATTGAGACCGAGAGTTTTCCGCCGAAGTTTTCGTCGTTCGAAATTACTCCCGTTCTTACTCTTGATCTTGAGATGTATATATATAACTATGTATGTGTGTTATGTGTGTGTATAATCTGAGTGTGTGTGTTGTGTGATGATCTTGAGAGGTAGAGAAAGTTGAGAGAGAATTAAAGAGAGTTTGTGAGGAAGAGAAAGAGAGACTGTGAGAATTTGAGAGAGATACACACATATATACACTGATATGTGTAGGCTCCAAGCAAAGCCATAAGAAACGCACGGTGTGGCTGAGCTCACGTGCTCCCACACCCAAGTCGCGGTATAGACGCAGATTTAAAACTGGTATTTTACGGTTGACATAAAGATATAGAAAATTATATTAGTGTAGGAATTGAATTCCCGGTTTGAACAAAATTATAGATATCGATTTTGAAACCATAGAAAATATTTCTATATTTTTGGAAATTACGATTTGACCCCCAAATAAATATTTATTAAAAAGAAATATTCATTTATTAAGGAAATGAAATGCAATATTTATTTATTAATGAAAATAAAATACAGGGTGTTACAAATAGCATGTATTAATTCATAGAGATATCTTGTGTAGTTTATATTGGGCATTTATATTGATAAGTAGGCCCAATAGCATGGTGATATGTTTTGATTACCGCGAGTATGGTGATATGTATTTGAGCATGTTAAGTTGCTTATGTGGGTCAGAAGGAGCACGTGGTCACCGTGCCATTTTGTGGAGCCGATATAGGCATTAAGGTCGCACGATTGAAGAGAAGAATCGTAGGTCTTACCCTTTCGCGTGGACTTGTTGGCGAGGAGTCGCGGATTGGGAGTATGGACGGGCACGTGAGTCTCCGGCGACTAGTATGAAATGTAGAAATGTAAATGCGGACATGTTTATCATTCATGTACATATGTTGATTTATTCACTAAGCTTTAGCTTAAACAAATCGAAATATGTGTGGTTATTCAAATAACCATTGCAGGTATAAATGCTGGCGAGGAATTGCAGAAGTGAGTACGTGGGTTGGGAGTTCGCTTGTGAGGCAACTTGAATGTTAACCTTGTAGTTTTGGGATAATAGAAATGTTGTAATAAGAATTGGGTTGTTTTAAACCATGTTTAATTTGGTATGTTAGAATGGATTTTAAACCGTTGTAATAGTTAGTGACATGTTGAAATTCTGCTTTAGAAATGTTTTAATACAGCTAGGATTACTTTGGACTGAGTTTGGATGGAGTGGTTGATCATTGGTGAAAGTTAGTAAGCTTTTAAAACTTGAAAATCTGCAGAATGAGCTGCTGCCAGAGAAGCAGTCGACGGGGCAGTCGACGGGATAGTGCAGTTAACTATTTTTCCCTTAATATGGTAAAAGCAGTCGACGGGGCAGTCGACGGGACAGTGCAGTCCAGTTTTTTTTTCTTATTTTGGTAGAAGCAGTCGACTGGGCCATGCCTCAGTCGACTGGACCTCTGAAGATTAATGTGTTTATTTTTGTTCTGCTTGCTTCAGTCGACTGAGGGTCCCGACCCAGTCGACTGAACCTCTGGTTTTAAAATGTGTTTTGTTTTTCCGCTGCGTGTGTTCTTCAAATTAAACTTTTGGGAACGTTAATGAATTGGGTTAGCCTCGTGGCGTGCCACAGGCTCCGATTCCGCTATTGTGGGACCTGGCTGTGACATACTTGATCTTAATTCTCTCTAGAATCATAGATCAAGTTTGATTCAAACTATGAACACTAATTCAACAATGATGCAGTGAATCCATAAACCAACTGTGATCAAAGATTTTTTATTAAATCATGGTCCATTAAAATTGGATCAAACCAATTGGAGGATGTTCATAACTCATATAGGTATCACTGTAATTTTTGTTTTGTTGAGATTTTGTAGTTAGGATGGTTTGATCTTATGATTTGTGAACTAGTCACTCTTTGACCAAAATTTCAGAACAGTAAACCAGTCTTAAACTAAGTAGATCAGAGCCTTAATCAAACCTTTTTGACCTCAATTAAATTTTCCTATGAAGTTTAATGAGATAAAAAGATGCCCTATAAAGATCAAAGAGATTCTGATTTATTTACTATTTTTAGAAAATCATACGAAAACTCTGGACAGAGAGTTGTAAACTTCTAAGTGATGTCTGGTTTTTGCCCAGTTCCCAGAGATTGAACCATTTGATCTTTGATTTTCTTTTTGGGTTAGAAACTAGACTCACATAGGCACATCATATCCAAAACGCATTAAGATCCCACCATTGGAAGTATGTTTTTTCTATTTGAATGCCTAGTCTACTCACTGTAAATTCTGAAACTCTGTCACAGTTTTGATAAACTATGCAAATGATGATCCAAATGACTTTTATATGATCTAAAACTTGAAATTTGCCTTAATTATGATCAATTGAACTTAATTTCAGAGGCTAAATGATCCAAACTAATGAATATCTCATAGCTCATTCTTGTTTATGTTCATACATTCATTCATGTATGTTGATACTTATGATTAGAACTAATTCATGGATTAGGTTGAACTTGGTTGAACATGTTTATGGGTTCCTTATAGCCATGTTAGGATTGTACCACCACTTCTATATGAACATTACATTGGCTCCTAGTTGAGTCTTGTATATCTATAGATATGTTATGATTTTAACTAGTTAGAAGGAACTCACGAATATGTTGACTTCCTTTCATGATTGTTAGATTTAAGCTAGAAATTTGGATATGTTATTTAGGATTCAACATTATGTTTTGTTCAAAGCATGTGAACTAACCCTTTTGTTTTGTAGCGCTTTGGAGGTATGACTTCTCATCTCTTCTCTGATTTATTTCTTCTTGATTTTATTAATTCTTCCGACTTCATGTGCGACTCCTTAGCTTAGGGTCTTGCCTTATGTGTATATGTGGATTAGAGACATTTTTCTTAGGATTTTTACTCTTGTATGCATTACACGTTTCTACTTCGTGGCTGGACCCCGGGTTGTTCTCTTGTTCCTTATTGCATATCATACTACTTGCTAATTGAATTACGTGATTTTAGATGCTATTTTATCGCTAGCAATTTTATATCCCTTTCAACATGCGTTTATAATGTATGTATATATCTATGTATTAGTTGATGGCATGCTTACATAATTAATTCGATTAAAAAGATGTCAAGTAGAGGCCTATCACGAGATAGGATGAAAGGGGGTATTTTAGTCCGCCAGGCTCCTTCCCCTCTCATTCCATAATCCCCGGACCTAGAAATCTCTGGTTTCCAAAAGATCAGTTTACTTTTAAAATGGTTTCTTAATTTTTCTTTAAACATTAAGTGGCGACTCGTATTTTTTAATTTGGAAAAGGTTTTTAAATGAAAAAACATGGTTAAACTGCGATATCCACAAGGAGACATAACTAAGGTGCTTCAAAACAACATAACTACCTCTTGTGTTTTTGAACAAGAACACAATAATAAAGAAAACAAAATGGAAAAGGAAAAAACCCAAAGGAAGCTCATGGCAAGAGGAACAATTTGATCCCTAATGAGCTTGGTCTAAATCTTGCTCGAAGGCCTTCAAATGGAAGCTTGAATGCCTAGGTTTAATGGAGGTTTGGTGCTTCCAAAAATATGAGAGAGAAGAAGAGATATAAAGAGAGAGAGAGAGAGAGAGAGAGAGAGAGAGAGAGAGAGAGAGAGAATGAAAAAGAAATGAGAGGAAGAAGAGAGATATGGCCAGCCAAAAAGAGGGAGGGGAGGAGAGAGAGTGTGTTGATAACTTTTAAAAATTTATCTCTAAAAGCTTGATGTGATAGGGTAGGTGTGGGTAGGTTAGGGTGTAATACACGTATACACACACACATGTATTTTAATGCACATGTGACCCAATAACCAAAAAGTGATACCAATATGTACCAAAATAAAAATAAATAAATAAATAAAACACTCACACAAATCAAGACCCACATTGGTCCGAAATTACTATAATACCCTTTAATAAAATTTGGATTTCTACAATAACTGATTTTTTTCAACTTAGTTGTCAACTCACAGTGGCAACTCCACCATCAAGCCCAACGCATAATTCTACCACCATTTCATTCACTTACACGTAGCTATGAGTTTTTGGGATCCGATATGAACTCTTAACATAGTTTTACATATAGATATTCAAATTATTTTTTTGCTAGAACATACACTAAAATTATCAAATTAACTATAAAATTTTGATGACATTCGAGTAAGCAAAAAACAAATATCATTAAATTAACTCATATGGATAGATTATTCTCTTGTTGCTTCTTAATTCTACAAAATTCAATAAACAACGACAACAACACACAAAAAAAAAAAAAAAACAAACAAACAAACAAACAAAAAAACAAAAAAACAAAACAAAAAAAAAAACAAAAACAAAAAACACATACACGTAAACAAAATTTAAAGCAAAAACAACCAAAAAGAAATAGCTATAACAAAGTATTACTTGAACATTACTTTTCTCGATTTTTTTAGCTGCAAAATTGCTAATTTAAGCTCGCATAATTAACTTGTTCGACCATGTCTTTTGTAATAAATAATATAACTAATCTACTCTGTATAAATTTTTTGTGGCATAGTCGATCGAATGTAATATTTAATTTGTCATCTTTGATCAACTTTCATCACTGTCAGCACTCTCATGCTTGTTAGTTCGTTTGGTTGTCACTAACTTACACTTAGTCTATTCTATTTGATTTACATACTCCAAGAGTAACGAGCAAATAAAGTTCGTTTGTTTCTTGTGTCACTATAAATATAGAACCAAATCCATAAGAGAAGGTGTTATCAATCTATAGAGGAGAGAGAATCTCACACACTGTATTTTCCTGTATAAGATAGAGACTCTAGAAAAAAAGTGAAGAGAAACAATAGAGAAGAGAGAGGTGAAAGATTGGTTGTCATGTAGGGTTTATTGTTAATAGAGAGAAGTCGTCTTTGCCAAAATTCTTTTGATTGTTTTTCTACTGTCTTATTCGAGTGATTGTTTTGTGATTGTCGTGAACCACTTGAGGAGACGTCTTGGGCGGGTGTATGTTGTTCGTATACATTATATCCCAACAGTATGTTGGGGGGCAAATATTTTTGAACATCTCTAATAAAAATGGGTTAATTAGATTTCATCATTGTAATTAGGTCCATTTTCACTTTACTCTCTGAGCTTCAAAATGAAAATGGATATATCCTCCCCCCTCTCTCCCCCCCCCCCCCCCCCCCCCCCCCCCCCTCTCTGTGCCACACACGCACACACATGGGGGGCTATTCGTTTAAAATGGACAATTGGTCCTAAGCGAAATTGTTGTGCCAAATGCCAGACTATTACTACAATCCCCCTCTATTCCCACCCCTTAGTCCTACGAAACAAACGAGGTCCAAGGAGTTAAGTGTGAGAAATTTTATATCTCCACATAAGTGGGTTAAACGGCAGTATTATCCCCGTATATGGGGTTAACCCCAAAATTAACAAGGGGGTCAATTGTTAATATTTTTGGCCAATATTAGAATTTTCATTAGTTTTGAGGAAAATCTTAACAGTTTCACTTTAGTCCGAAACCATAGGGGAATTAAGTATCCACTTTTAAAGTATAAGGGGGTAATGAACCTAATAACGTGGAATTGAAATATAATTAACCAAAAAATTTTAACATGCCCGCACAATAGAATTTCCAAATGCTTGGGAGACTATGGCCCCTATCTGTCCCTTCAATACTCTGCCCCTATACTAATGTAGTTAGATAATTCCATAAAACTAAGGGCAGAAAAGTGTTTAAACAATAATACTGTATTGAATTATAATTAATATCATGTAAAATATAATGACATTAACGCTGGAATATATTTCTCAACCTCAACCACTTGTCCATTTCAAATGACACCGACCAGAACTCTACATTTGGTAGGAAAGTAATTTTTTTTGCTTCATATGAATAATTTTTACATACTATATAGAGAGAGAAGATAAAAGAATGGTAGACATGAGAATGAAATAACTATAGAGTGATAGTTCTTTGTTATAAAAGTGAAGGAGCATGTGATTCCATCTACCCCAGGGTCCGAACCCATGTCCCTATATGCTACACACTTTCTCCAACTTAAAAGCATAAACAACAAAACTTGTTTTTTTGAAAAATCAAAAATTGTATTAGAATGTGTCTTGTAAATAAGTTGAAAATGAAGATGATAATGTATTTGTAATTGACGAGAGTGCATTGTGCAAATATTATTTCAAACGCATACGTTTTTGCGTGATACTCGGCGGACAATTTATTTGATTTATTTATTAAAGTTTTTTTTTTTTGGTAGCAGTTAGCAGTGTGATTACATTTTACATTATTAGGCTGTAAACTCAGTTGGAAACCCAAATTGGGACCTAAAAAATAGCTTGGTAGTCCCACCCATGATATCTTTTTTTTGCTTTTTAACTCTTTCACCAGAATTATTAAAGAAAATTATGAGGTCTGTTTGGTAAGGATGAAAATAGGTCGGTTCAAATTAAGTTTCATTTTTAGTTGATTCTTATTAAAAAAAAAAGTAATATGTTGATTTGAGACAGACATAGACTACTTACTACATTACTATATAACAGTTACACAAACATATAACTTAGATGTGATTCTTCTTTCTATCATAGAATCAGCTCGTTCGGTTCCAATTGAAGGATACTAGGTATAAGGCGCCATTTTAGGCAGTGCTCCGAAAGGGAATGGGATTGAAGCCCATTCTTGACATTTGGCTACTTTTGGATTTTGTTTGGAAACACTGCTCAAACGTAGGTTTTGGTTCAAACGGGTGTTTGGGATCCAAAACGTGTACACTTGTTTGTTTGGATAAAATTTAAGCACGTTTTAACAGGCCCATGAACGTTTCTGCGGAAATGCCTTGCAGATAGCAGATTTCGATTTCAATAAAAATTCTCATGATGCCCTTATGATTAAAGACCTAGGCTTTTGTCTAAACGCAAAAGCCGAAGCCAATCCGAACAAATTTTATTCTTATTTTGTTATTCCCAATAATCGCAAAAGAGGTAGAACGATTTATTGGATTGGTCAAGATTTTCCTCAAATAAAAGAAAAGAAAGTAATGAAAAAACATAACCAATTTTAGATAATAGGGAAAATTAATTAGCAGTTCCAGAAATAGGCAGTATCATGCAGTTAGTCCAAGCCGTTTTTTTTAATGCAAGGACAATTTTTTATTTTTCAAACTTTAAAATGCTAGAACTTTCAAACCACAACTCCAATGTGAATAAAATTTATGAATCTGTAATCTAGAAGAGAAAATCTATCAAATCAAAAAATTGAAAAAAAAATAATAATAATAAATTTCATGTCACTGTATGATGTCACAGTCACAAATGACAGTTGTCGCGCCCGCGCTCTCGGCACAGCCATGGCTATCTGTGTGCCTGGATTTTTTCTGAAGTAGATGAAATGGGACGAATTTTTATTGGAAGGGGTGAAAAGTGTACAGTAGGGGCATTTGAAATGTTCAGAGTCGCCACCTAATATTTGGGTGTTAGTCCCCCTGCAAAGACAATTAATGTAATCATCTTTGTCTTTTTTAAAAAAAGTTTTAATAAAAGTGGGCCCTTTAAAAGTGTGACTCTAAATAGCCATGCGAAAATCAGAGATTTTGAGATAGGTTCGGGGACTCGATTATGTCGAGGGAAGGTATTAGGCACCCTCGAATATCCGTGCGAACACGGTTATCAATTTTAGTGATTTTTATTAAAATGGGGCATTTCAATTGAAAAAGAAAAAAAGTTTTTTTTTCTTTTTTAGAAAGTGAAATAAGACAGAAAATTGGTGATCAGTATGGCCTCATTCTTTGAGAGTTGCTTACGTATCCCAAGTTAGGAATCAGGCCAAACGTAGTTCTGACCTATGTGTGAGAGGGTATGCATGATTTAAAAAGAGTGGTCACGTTTGACCATGCGCGTGTGATGTAATGATTTAAGAAAGAGTCGGTGTTGCTAGGAACTTTAACCTTTACGTGTAGTCCTAGACTTTAACCTTTGGAAAGTGATTGATATGGAAATAAGATTATGCAAGCGAATAGAAAATAATGCATTTTTTTGTACTTTTCTATTTTCAATTTTTTTTTATTGTGCTTTTATTCCTATGCCGGAAATAAGGATCTGTGCCCAAATGACTGAAAAATGTACCGGAAGTAAGGGTAGGTGGTAAGGGTCGGTGCCCAAATGACTGAAAAATGTACCGAAAATAAGTGTCGGGGCCCAAATGACTGAAAAATGTACCGGAAGTAAGGATCGGTGCCCAAGTGACTAAAAAATGCACCGAAAATAAGGGTCGATGCCCAAATGACTGAAAAATATACCGGAAGTAAGGGTCGGTGCCCAAGTGATTGAAAAGTGTACCAGAAGTAAGGGTCGGTGCCCTAATAACTGAAAAATGTACCAGAAGTAAGGGTTGGTACCCAAATGATTAAAAAGTGTACTGAAATTAAGGGTCGGTGCCCAAATGACTGAAAAAATGTAGCGGAAGTAAGGGTCCGAGCCCAAATGACTGAAAAATGTACCAGAAGTACGGGTCGGTGCCCAAGTGACTAAAAAGTGTACCGAAAGTAAGGGTCGGTGCCCAACTGACTGAAAAGTGTACTAGAAGTAAGGGTCGGTGCCCAAATGATTGAAAAATGTACCGGAAGTAAGGGTCGGTGCCCAAATGATTGAAAAATGTACCGGAAGTCGGTGCCCAAATTATTGAAAAATGTACCGGAAGTAAGGGTCGGTGCCCAAATGATTGAAAATTGTACGGGAAGTAAGGGTCGATGCCCAACTTTAAGAAAATATATTTTTGTATTTTCATTTTTTCTGTTCTTTTATTCCTATGCCGGAAGTAAGGGTCGGTGCCCAAAAGAAATAAAAGAAAAGAGAAGGGAGGAGAAATTTTTTTGCTTTTTTATTTTTATGCCGGAAGTAAGGGTCGGTGCCCATTAAGATTGAGAAGACTTATCTGTCTTACCTGTGATTTTTCGGATTCCAAGCAAACGTGGCATTGGAGTTTTATTTTTAGAAAGTCCATTTTTTTTAATAGTCTTTTTGTTTTCTTCTTCTGCTTTTTTTTTTTTTTTTTTTTTTTTTTTTGTATTTTGATTTTATACCGGAAGAAAGGGATGGTGCCCAAATAACTGAAAAATGATTTTTTTTTATATTTTTTTATTTTATGCCGGAAGTAAGGGTCGATGCCCAAGTTTATTGAAAAGTGTGATGTTCGAATTTCCTTTTTATCAAAGTTATTGAGAAATTTGATAAGTTAGGAGTATTCGGTAAAAGAAAAAAATTTTTGTTTTTTTGATTGTTTTTCTTTCAGTTTTTTGGCATATTTGAATTGAGTATTCCAAAAATGGAACGGAGGGGTCTCGTTGCTTCTAATTTTATGAACTTTTGAGGGAAGGCTCCCAAATGAGTCTAGTTTCCATGAGAGAAAACCGATTTGCAATATCTTTTATAATTTGGGAGAAATTGAATTTAGAAGCACCCTTACTCAGAATCAGGGACTCCACTGTCGATCGAAATTGGACGATTTTTTATAAAAATTAAACTTATTCGAAAAAAATCAAAAACATTCACAGGGGTAGGTAAGAGGCTATAGTTAATGGACAAAAAAAATGGAGTGAAGAAAACATCTTGAAGTAGTCCAAACCGTGAACGTGATCTGGTGTCACTACTGTGATGTTTCTGGCAGATTATATGCCTTCTGTGTTTGTGTTTTGCAAATGGGTCATATGATGTTTTTAAATTCCGAAAAAATCATAGACCAACATCATTGAGTGAACACTCTGAACTTGATTTCATTTGATTTGAATCAAAAATGAATTCGTGGTGATATTTTGATTATCATCACAGCAGTGGACTTTAGCACGTGGACTGTTTGGTGCTTCAATGGTGATTGAGGTTGGAGAAGAGAAATGAGGAAGAGATGAGGGAGTGGTGTTGCTCCCTCCTCCTTTGTGTAGATGTGAGGAGTTTATATTGGAAAGAAGAGAAGACGAAGAGAAATAAAAAAAAGAAAAAGAAAAAGAAAGGAGAGTGGAATACAGAAAATGAAGTGGTAGGAAAAAAGAAAAGAAAAGTAAGGGAAAATATATCCCCATTGTGCTGTTTTTTTTTCTTTTTCTTTTTTCTTTTTTTGTTTTCTCCTTTATGAATCCACAGAAAGTGTTTTCCTCCAAAAATTTTTGGAGCAATAATCATGTGTGGTCGGGTGCATGCGAGATTGTTGACCTTTTGACCCAATAGCTTTGGCTTGTAATATTTTTTCCATTTGAGGTCAGATTGGGATGATTCAAAAAGCGAGCACTTTATTTTTAAATAATTGGGTTAAAATCGAGCACTTTATTTTTAAATAATTGGGTTGGGCAAAAATGGGGTGTCTACAGCTGCCCCTCGTTGTCATGTTTTGTGAGGCAAATCGTGATAAGGATAAAGAGACACCCATTTTTGCCTCATCCCTTTCTTGAATTTTTTTTTAAATGAGAAGCATGTACAAGAATACGAATGATCTCAAAGGCTGTTCGAGATACCCACGTATCTTATGTGGAGAAGACTCAGGACGAGCGTAGTTTAAGTGAGTGACGCCGTGATTGGCAAAGAGTGAAGTGGCATGCCAGAGTAGGCAAGTGAGTGGCCTGCCAAGGTAGGAAGCTGGGAATTAGGAGTATTGCCAAATTGGGAAAATAGCTCCGCTGGGGATTGAGAGTGTCACCAGAATTGGCAAACGACTCCGCTGGGGATTCATGTGAGAATCGAACAGAAAAGGGATGGTGTAGTTGAAAAGTGCGTTACCACGTAATCTCAAACTTTAACCAAAAACGTAATAAAGTGAAGGTATGGTCGAGCTGCTGAGCTCCCTACGTATCTCCTGCGAGGAGAATCAGACCGAGCGTAGTTCGAGAGAACCTGATGAAGAGGATACCATGCTAGGATAGTGAAAAGCAAAATGTCACGTCAGGCCATGACTGCAGTGGATAGTGAAAAGCAAAATATCACGTCGGGGTGTGACTGCAGTGGATATGAAAGAGTGAAATGCCACATGGAGCGTGATTGATGTGAGATAAGAGAGCAAAATGCCAAGTGGGGCGTGATTGCAATGGATATAGGAGAGCAAAATGCCACGTGGGGAGTGATTGCTGTGATATAAGAGAGCGAAATGCCACGTGGGGCGTGATCGCCGTGGATATAAGAGAGCAAAATGCCACGTGAGGCGTGATTGCTGTGGATATAAAAGAGCGAAATGCCACGTGGGGCGTGATTGCCATGGATATAAGAGAGCAAAATGCCACGTGGGGCGTGATCGTTGTGAGATAGAAGAGCAAAAATGCCACGTGGGGCGTGATTGCCGTAGATATAAGAGAGCGAAATGCCATGTAGGGCATGATCGCTGTGGGATTGGAGAGCAAAATGCCCCGTGGGGCGTGATTGCCGTGGATATGAAAGCAAAAAGCCACATGAGGCGTGATTGCCGTGAAAGTAAGAGATGAGATTGGCGAAATGCGGTATGCGTGATCGCCATAGAGATACGAGAAGAGCAAAATGTGATGCGCGTGATTACTATAGAGCGTGGGATAGTAAGAGAAATGCCTGATGCTTGATGATATGGATAGGACACCGCATGACAAACTTATACCTGATGCCAAATGATATGAACAGGATGTCACTTAACGGACTTATACCTGATGCTAAATGATATAAAGAGGATGCCACTTGACGGACTTATACCTGATGTTGAATGATATGAACAGGATATCAGTTGACGGACTTATACCTGATGCCAAATGATATGAACAGGATGCCCCTTGACAGACTTATACCTGATGTTGAACGATATGAACAGGATGCCCCTTGGCGGACTTATAGCTGATGTTAGACGAGATGAACAGGATGCCCTTTGGCGGACTTATACCTGTTGCTAAATGATATGAATAGGACGCCACTTGACAGACTTATACCTGATGCTGAATGATATGAACAGGACGCCCTTTGACGGACTTATACCTGAAGCCAAATGATATAAACAGGACGTCACTTGACGGACTTATACCTGATGCTGAATGATATGAATAGGACGCGACTTGACGGACTTATACCTGATGCTGAAGATGTGAACGGGATGCCACTTGACAGACTCATTCCCAATAGTGATATTATGAACAGGATGCCTCTGGACGGACTCACTCCTGAGCTGAATATATGAACGGGATGCCACTTGACGGACTCATTCCCAATAATGATATTGTGAACAGGATGCCTCTTGACGGACTCACTCCTGAGCTGAAAGATGTGAATGGGATGCCACTTGGCGGACTCATTCCCAATATGTAAGATTGTGAACAGGATGCCTCTTGACGGACTCGCTCTTGAAGTTGAGATGTGAACGGAATGCCACTTGACGGACTCATTCCCGATTGTGAGATAGTAAACAGGATGCTCCTTGACTAGATGAGATGAACAGGATGCCCCTTAATAGACTCATACCTGATGTTAGATGATGTGAATAGGATGCCCCTTGACGGACGTATACCTGAGACTAGATGAGATGAACAGGATGCCCCTTGACGCACTCATACCTGCTGCTAGATGATTTGAACAGGTGCTCCCGAGTAATTGGTGATCTGTAGAGGGGAGGTTGATTGACATGTGGATCTGAGTTGAGAGATTGTTGTAAAGTTGGAGTCTGAGCAAAGGCTGTATGAAGTGGGAGGTCTTGGACGTATGTTGGGCTAGTGGTTGGGATTTTGGAAGTATGTTGGGCCAGTAGTTGGGCTTTGGAAAGTATATTGGGCCAGTGGTGAGGCTTTGGAAGTATGTTGGGCCAGTAATGAGGTTTTCGGAAGTGTTGGGCCAGTGGTTAGGCTTTTGGAAGTATGTTGGGCCAGTAGTTGGGCTTTTCGAAAGTGTTGGGCCAGTGGTTAGACTTTTGTAAGTATGTTAGGCCAGTAGTTGGGCTTTTGGTAGTATGTTGGACCAGTGGTTGGGCTTTGGAAAGTATATTGAGCTAAAGGTGAGTGTTCTCCTTACAAGGATGATGGAAGTATCGGGACCAGTTGCCCCTGTTACAAAAGATATGCATTTTTTGCTATGTTGTAAAGTATGAATGATTTTTTATTTTTTTGAGTTTTTTTTAATGCAATGTTATGCTATGTAGAGAGTATTTACAAAAGTATTTAATGCATAAGTTTATCATCTGCGAAAGAATGTTCATAAGTTAGTGGATATTGTCTGTCTTGTTGCTTGTTGGAACGCTAGAGAACAACGTACTTTGACTTTATGGGCTCAGTGTCCCAGTATTCGGTGAATATCCAGTCCTTATCTGTATTTGTTGTGTCGACAGTTTTGCCATAATCTTGATTTTTACTCGCAGTATCCTTTTGAGGTTTTCACTACTCCCGTCAGACTATCTTGAATTTGACAGTACGTGATGGCCCATGTCTTTGAAATGATGCAAAAGTATGATTTAATAAATCCAACAAGACTTGTGTCAATCAGAGTGAACTTTTAGTGGATTGTATTGTAGGCCAGGTTCATGGGTTAAGAAAGAAAGGTTCGCATGAAGGCTCAAAGTTTTTTTTTTTGAAAAGGTTGACTAGAATGCCTGAGATCACCGTAAGCTTTGTTGCTTTTTTTTTTCCTTTTTTTTTCCTGCCCCAATCTAGTACGGGGTAAGTCGTGCAGAGTGAAAGTCGACTTGGGGAAGAATTGCCCCAGTTTGAAATAAGTATCCAAGTCGGATAGTATTTTGTGAATTCGTTTCCAATTTCTGTATTGAGCTATCTTTTTCCCCCTTTTTTATTTTCACCAAGCTTCTTTTTTTTTTTTTTTCTTTTTTGCATTGCCCCAGTGTGTGGGGTGATCCTCAGGGGGTTTGAATTTGAAGAGAAATTTTTATTGTATGGCTTAAGTGGGCTAGCAAGTTAATAATAGTGTTTGGATAGCTGAAATGATTGCCTCTCATCATTTTGACATAAGTATATTTGGATTTTAGAAATCATGTATGTGCAACATCGAAGTTTGTGCAATGTCATGAAAAACAATGGGCCATCCCACTTGGTATTTGATGATGTGTGGCATGCCTTGAGTTAAGATCTTTCTGATCCTGAGAGTGTACTGTCCATATGCTACAGTAGTGGTAGAGCAGCATGCACTTATGATGATGAGCAGGGTCAGACACTGTAATGATTGATTATGGAGTTGAAGCCTTTTTCGCATGTTCTATCATGTGTTGTGTCCAAAAGTCCAATACGATGTCCAAATTGACTTCAACAAGTTACAAGACAGTCATATCCAATGAATTATGAGATTTTAAAGCAAGATGATTAAAAAACTCTTCTTTATTTTTTTCATTTTTTTCTTTTTGTTTTTTTTTAAAGAAATGTATTTACTTATACAAAGCAGACAATGCATATATTTAGTAGTGGAAAAAAAAACTACCCTTGTATGACATTTTGATGCATTGTAAGGAGTGACATTCTGGGTAGTGGGTGAAGGATTGGCATTTTGCGAGAGTGACCAAAGGCTCGTTGGTGTATTGGTGGAGGATCAAACTGTTGGTAAAGGGTATAGAAACAGTGCATGGACTGGATGGCTGGAAACAACACATATGATTGGCTGCCCATGTATTTACACAATCCTTGACATTTTCTTTTTATTGACGGTTTTTTTTTGTGATACATATAAGAGCAAAATGAGAACAACAAGAAAACCATTACATTTTCATCAACTCACTGTTCATTGGTAAAGCCACCCCATCCAACAAATGATCTGAATCACAGGGGCAGGCCGAGTTTCTAAGAACATTTTTCCTAGTCTTTATGGGTTTCTTTGTTATCAAGCCATGTGAACAAGAAGTAAGCTGCAGCCGCCACAGCCATCCAAAGAAGAATGCACACTTCGTAAAGTATAATTATCTCGCCCAAATCCATATTGTTCTCCAAATTGTTTTTTGAAAGAGCACTCCCACGCCTAAAATAAGATCAAACTTCTGGTCTTAGTCATAATCGCAAGGCACAATGATGAAAGACAATAACTATAAGTATGATATGGAGAGAGAAGTGGGGAAACAAAGAGAAAGATAAAGGGGCGAAGAGAGAGATGAAGGAATGAGAGGGCTGCAGTTGAGAAGATGGAGGAGAAGGAGAAAGAGAAATGAAGGAGAGAAGTGAGAAAGATGCATGTTTTTATGCTTTTTCTTCTTCTCTCTCTACCGACACTCCTCTCTCTGTCTCTTCTCCTTTTTCTTTTTCTTTTCTCCTTCTCCTTTTTCCTTCTTTTTGCCGAGTGGCCGACAGTCTCTCTCTCTCTCCTCTTTTTATTTTTTTGACTTTTTTTTATTTTTTTTTATTTTTTATTTGAAAGAGAGTAAGAGTGCATTTGAGAGAGTAGACCAGCCTATTGATTTGATAATGAGACGATTTGGACAATTGTGAATGCACTAATACTGTTTGGATTTGATAATGTCAATGCTCGTTGTAATGGCTTGCATGTGCTGCCATTGTATCGAATTAGGCCTGAATGAAGGATTGGGAATGATCAAGCATGCCCCTGTCAGCCTTGGAGCTGGTTCAGATTGGTGATAGCAAATACAAGTGGATCGTGAAAGTGATGGGGATTAGAACCCTCATTTTAAAAAGTGTTCTTATATTATTAACAAGAGATAGTATTTCCACAGCTAAATTTTGAACTGATTGCCCAATGTGAGGGTACATTGCATAAGAAGCGAAGATAGTGATAAGGAGGATTTTTTTATAAGAAAAATGAAAAGATACAGTGATAGAAATGTACATTTGGATTTTGATGAGAGGGAACAGAGTTCTGCCAACATGAGGCTTCCTTCTAGAGGTCGAATGCTAACGACATCCTACGCGTTTTCAGCAACCATATAGATCCTGTAGTCCGTTCCACAGAACCCTGTGTTAATGTTCTTCAGGACTTACTTCTGAGGACAATACCCTCCTGGGATGCTTACCCTCCCAGTTGCCCTATAAAACAGTACCCAAAGGTCCAAACTATATTAAGTTGGTGGAGGGACACGCGTAGTAAGACATGTGGGCTCAATCCCACGCATACTCGACGTACAGGGATTACCTCGAATACGGACTGTAATGTTCATTCCACCTTCTTTTTTTTTTTAATTTTTTTTAAAAAATTTTTTTGAATCCCTTTTTTTTAGAAAGAAAAAAACTTAACTCTAGGGCTCAAGCCACCTTGCGAATTTTTTTCTTTTCCCCTTTAGAGACATGTTGACTCTCCATCTTGTCAAGTAAACCCAAGAAGGAGCTTTCAGCTAAGTTATTAACAGTGAAGAAAGAGTAAGGATCAGTGGACGGAGTAGGTGTTTTTGATGAACTTGCTTGAAGATTTGGGGGGAGTTTTAGATATTTGGGGACCCCTGATTTTTCCGTTTGATCTAGGGGAATCTGGGACTTGTTAGATTGCGAGTGTAGGACAAGATTAGACCAGCAGGAGCAAGTTAGAGTAACAGAGGGAGTGTGGGCAGGACGAGAGACTGGAGAAATTGTGTTGGGAGTAGCGAGATCCAACGAACTTGGAGAAGTTTGGTGGTTGCTGTTAGACTGTAAGGACCAGACTGGAAAAAATGTGTTGGGAGTAGCAAGATCCAACGGACTTGGAGAAGTTTGGTGGTTGCTGCTAGATTGTAAGGACCGGACTGGAGAAATTGTGGTGGGAGTAATGAGATCCAACGAACTTAAAGAAGTTTGGTGGTTGTTGCTAGATAATAAGGACCGGATCAGATTAGACCAAGGAAAGGTTGTACAAATTTGATTGATAGGGGGAATATAGATAGGGCTAGAGATTTTGGAAGAGATTGGAATAGTTGTGGTGGGAGAAATGAGATTGGAACACTTTCGAGGGCTTTCTATGTTGTGATCTAGATCTTCCATGGCATAGTAGAGCTAATCATCTAGATCAGGCTTTTTGGATTGTTTGGGTGACTCTTATTTTGATTGAGCTTGAAGTTCGGAGACCTGTTCCTTCAGTTCTAGAACTTGTTTTTCGAGAAAAAAGACGTAAGAAACACAACCCAAAATGGGATCCTGAAGCCTAGCTATGGCTTCATATATAAGGGATTTGATAGTTTGTTGATGATCTGCCTCGGATACCCTTTCAATGCGGTGTAGAAAATTCCTATATCCGAAAAAATCGTGAGTTGCCTCATAATCCTTCATACTCCCTGCATACTGAAAGTAGGGAGCCAAAGAATAGTCACTTCTGCACCGTCTTCTGTTGAACTCGCATGCACCACAACAAGTGTTAACAACCTTTTTAAAAACCATTTTTGGTATGATACTATGTTCCTTTTCTCGATCTTTATGGGAAGCTCCTATACAGGGCTTGTTTTAGCTTCCTCTTATTCATATCTGGGTTAGATGAGGTTTCTTTTTTCAAAGAGAGAGACGAGTTCCTACCAAGAGGTGGAACTCGGAGAGCATAAGAAGAAGAAAGAGAGGAGGAAAGTGAGAGAGAGGTTCACAAAAGAGAGAGAGAGAATGGGTGAGAAGGACAGAGAGAGAAGGGGTCATGGAGGATTTTTAAAAGGAGAGGAAGAGAGATGGGGAGTAGGTCTACGAGGGGGATAGGGAAAAGGAGGGGGCAGGTGAAAAAATAAAAGAAAAAGAGAAAGAGAGAGAGGGGGTCAGTGAGAGTGACAGAAAGGGAGGGGGCCGGTGAGAAAGGAAGAAGAGAGAGAGAGAGAGAGAGAGAGAAAGAGAGTCAGTGAGAGTGACAGAAAGAGAGAGAGAGAGAGAGAGAGAGAGAGAGAGAGGGAGAGATAAAGTCTGTGAGAGTGACAGACAGAGAGAGAGAGAGAGTGTGTGTGTGTGTGTGTGCGTGTCCCTTATGTGTGTGTCCATGAGAGTGACACACACACACACATATACACACACACACACAGATAAAAAAATGAGAGCATGTGGAGAGAGTGAGAGTATGTAGAGAGGCTGATGTCTAATGCACACTTAGATCAGGTCCGGTCCCCAAACCTTCAAACCTCCAGTGCCGAAGCACTTTCTCAGGTTGGTGGTTTGAGCGGAAGAAGTTTCAGTGCTGGTACCAGCGGTACTACCGCAACGGCTATGCCACTTACTAATCCCCCTATCTAATCTTAAAGGTTTCCTTTTAAGGAAGAGTTATGTTATGGTTGCATGCCAGTGTGTAGTGTGTGTGATAGTTAAAGATCTTGGCATTGGCCTTTACAATTTGGCATTGGCCTTGCAATTTTGTTTCAGCCTGGTCACGAAACACCTGTGCAAAAGAATATGAATTTACAAAAGAAAGGTAAAAAAAAATTATTAGTACAAACGAAATGCCCCATTATAACGAAAATCACTGAAGTGATGGCCTGAGTCTTCTTTAAAGTGTGTCCCCAGCAGAGTCGCCAGCTGTCGTGCCCACGCCCTCGCCCTCGGCACAGCAATGGCTATCTTTGTGCTTGGCTTTTTTCTGAAGTGGGTGAAATGTGACGAATTTTTATTGGAAGGGGTGAAAAGAGTATAGCAGGGTCATTTGAAATGCTCAGAGTCGCCACCAAACATTTGGGTGTTAGGCCCCCTACAAAGACAATTAAAGTAATCATCTTTGACTTTTTAAAAAAAAATTTTAAGAAAAGTGGGCCCTTTAAAAGTGTGACTCTGAATAGCCATGCTAAAACTAGAGATTTTGAGATGGGTTCGGCAACTCGATTATGTCGAGGGAAGGTATTATGCACCCTCAAACATCCGTGCGAATACGGTTGCCAATTTTAGTGATTTTTATTAAAGTGGGGCATTTCAATTAAAAAAGTAAAAAAGTTTTTTTTCTTTTTTTAGAAAATGAAATAAGACAGAAAATTGGTGATCAGTATGGCCGCACTCTTTGAGAGTTGCTTACGTATCCCAAGATGGGAATCAGGCCAAACTTAGTTCTGACCTGTGTGTGAGAGTGTATGCATGATTTAAAAAGAGTGATCACGTTTGACCGTGCGCGTGTGATGTAATGATTTGAGAAAGAGTCGGTGTTGCTATGAGCTTTAACCTTTACGGTGTAGTCCTAGACTTTAAACCTTTGGAAAGTGATTGAGATGGAAATGAGATTATGCAAGTAAATGGAGAATGATGCATTTTTTGTACTTTTCTCTTTTTTTTATTATTTTTTTTTCCTGTGCTTTTATTCCTATGCCGGAAATAAGGATATGTGCCCAAATGATTGAAAAATGTACCAGAAGTAAGGGTCGGTGCCCAAATGATTGAAAAATATACCGGAAGTAAGAGTTGGTGCCCATGTGACTAAAAAATGTACCAGAAGTAAGGGTCGGTGCCCAAATGACTGAAAAATGTACCGGAAGTAAGGGTCGGTGCCCAAGTGACTGAAAAATGTACCGAAAGTAAGGGTCGGTGCCCAAATGACTTAAAAATGTACCGGAAGTAAGGGTCGATGCCCAAATGATTAAAAAGTGTACCGGAAGAAAGGGTCGGTGCCTAAATGTCTGAAAAAATGTACCGAAAGTAAGGATTGGTGTCCAAATGACTGAAAAAAATGTACCGGAAGTAAGGGTCGGTGCCCACGTGACTGAAAAGTGTACTGGAAGTAAGGTTCGGTGCCCAACTGACTGAAAAGTGTACCGAAAGTAAGGGTCGATGTCTTAATGACTGAAAAGTGTACCGGAAGTAAGGGTCGGTGCCCAAATGATGTAAAAATGTATCTGAAGTAAGGTTCGGTGCCCAAATTATTGAAAAATGTACCGGAAGTAAGGGTCGGTGCCCAACTTTAAGAAAATATATTTTTGTATTTTTCATTTTTTCTATTCTTTTACTCCTATGCCGGAAGTAAGGTTGGTGCCGATTAAGAGTAAGAAGACTTACCTGTCTTACCTGTGATGTTTTCGGATTCCAAGCAAAGGTGGCATTGGAGT
Source organism: Hydrangea macrophylla (assembly GCA_033977485.1). Lineage (NCBI taxonomy): Eukaryota > Viridiplantae > Streptophyta > Magnoliopsida > Cornales > Hydrangeaceae > Hydrangea > Hydrangea macrophylla. The sequence goes on from CM066985.1 coordinate 52,214,851, forward strand.
TTTATTTTGAGAAAGTCCATTTTTTGTAATTTTCATTTTGTTTTTCTTTTCTTTTTTTGTTTTTTGTAATTTTGATTTTATACCCGAAGAAAGGGACGGTGCCCAAATAACTGAAAAGTGATTTTTTTTATATATTTTTTTATTTTATCCTGGAAGTAAGGGTCGGTGCCCAAGTTTATTGAAAAATGTGATGTTCGAATTTCCTTTTTATCAAAGTTATTGAGAAACTTGATAAGTTAGGAGTATTCGGTAAAAAAAAAAAATTTGTTTTTTTGTTTGTTTTTCTTTCAGTTTTTTGGCAGATTTGAATTGAGTATTCCAAAAATGGAACGGAGGGGTCTCGTTGCTCCTAATTTTATGAAATTTTGAGAGTAGGCTCCCAAATGAGTCTAGTTTCCATGAGAGAAAACCGTTTTGTAAATCTTTTATAATTTGGGAGAAATTGAATTTAGAAGCACCGTTACTCAGAATCAGAGACTGCACTGTCGACCGAAATTGGACGATTTTTTACAAAAATTTAACTGATCCGAAAAAAATCAAAAATATTTACAGGGGTAGGTAAGAGGCTATAGTTAATGGACAAAAAAAACGGAGTGAAAAAAAATCTTGAAGTAGTCCAAACAGTGAACGTGATCTGGAGTCACTGCTGTGATGTTTCTGGCAGATTATATGCCTTATGTGTTTGTGTTTTGCAAATGGGTCATATGATTTTTTAAAATTTCGAAAAAATCACAGACCAACATCATTGAGTTAGGAACACTCTGCACTTGGTTTCATTTGATTTGAATCAAAAATGAATTCGTGGTGATATTTTGATTATCATCACAGCAGTGGACTTTAGCAACATGGACTGTTTGGTGTTTCAATGGTGATTGATGTTGGAGAAGAGAAATGAGGAAGAGATGAGGGAGTGGGGCTGCTCCCTCCTCCTTTGTGCAGATGTGAGGAGTTAATATTGGAAAGAAGAGAAGATGGAGAGAATTAAAAAATTAAAAAAAAAAGAAAAAAAGAAAGGAGAGTGGAATACAGAGAATGAAGTTGTAGGAAAAAAGAAAAGAAAAGTAAAGGAAAATGGGGATGGGATCCCCATTGTCCTGTTTTTTTTTCTTTTTTTTTTTCTTTTTTTGTTTTCTCCTTTATGAATCCACCGAAAGTGTTTTTCTAAAAAATTTTGTGGAGCAATCATCATGTGTGGTCTGGTGCATGCGAGATTGTTGATCTTTTGACCCCATAGCTTTGACTTGTAATATCTTTTCCATTTGAGGTCAGATTGGGATGATTCAAAAAGCGAGCACTTTATTTTTAAATGATTAGATTGGGTAAAAATGGGGTGTCTACAACAGTGACATGATACTATCTTCAAATTTTTTTTTTTTTGGAATTTGATGATATATTACTGTCTTTACTTAGACAGTATTGTAAAGACAGTAACATATGAAAATTGGCCATGATTTTGAATTTTTGGTTGATTTGAACAAATGTCACTGTCATTACCTGGGGCTGGTAGCATTATAATGACAGTAACATGAGACAGTGACATTTGCTCAATGGTTATAACTTTGCGATCCTGGAGTTGTTTTGGACGATTTTATTTATTTTTTGATTTGAGCTATTTTTTCGAGATCTACGAAATGGAAGTGTTGATTTGACCGAAAAAAAAAACGATTTTTTCAGTATCCGTGTTGGAGCTGCAAAATAACGTTTTTTTTTTTTTTTTTTTTTTTGTAAAACAAGTTTCTTATAGCCAATATGGATATGGTTGTGTAGATTTTGTTTTGTAGATCACAGAAAAGTTTATCAAAACCGACTTGTAGTTGAGAGTTATGGCATTTTAAAGACTGAAAAACTATGTGCACCTAGGCAATAAAAAAAAATTGGGCTGGACCGTTGACTTATTTAGGACATTTACAGGGAGCTGTGGCCAACTGCCCCTAGAATATATATATATATATATATAATATCATACCTTAGCTAGTTATTCTACTTCACTACTACTATATACTTAGTTGGCCATACTCAGAAAGTTAGCTGTATTACTAGTCTCCATCTTAGGCCCTGTTTGTTACAATTTATAAGTTGCAAATTATAAGTTATAATTTAGAAAAAGCTCAAATGAAGTGTTTGGTGTGACTTGTATGGTTTTTTTTTTTTTTTTTTTGCTGATCAAAGAAGTTTAAAGTGCAGAACAATCTGCTGAAGCAAGCAGCAGAGATTAGATCATAAGGGGGAAGAGAAGGATCCAAAGTACCAGAAAAAAGAAGGGCAGCAGCCCATCTTGCAAGATTGTGGGCTACAGCATTGGCCGATCTACAGATTTTTGAAAAATTCGAGCCACTAAAATCTTTCTTCATAGTGCGAATATCCATGGTCAAAGGAGGAAGCTTCCAACTTGGCGAGAAGTGCCAAAGATTAATGGCATAAACGGCATTATGGGAGTCGCTTTCAAAGATAATACTAGGCCACTTCTCCTTGAAAGCTATGGAAACCGCCATTCTAAGAGCAAAAGTTTCAGCAACATCTGGATCAATAGACGAAACCCTCTCAGTCCAGAGACCAAGAATAGCACTAGTTGAGTTCCGCAAGACTGCACTGATGTAGGAGAATGAGTTCCTCACTGCGACATCACAGTTAAACTTCAACGAAGTAGCAAGAGGGGCACACCAGTTTGGGGGGACAACCTGAATTTGGCGTTGAGGTTGTGAGAAAGAGGAGCGGGAAGAAGCTTCTGCTAGAGAAGCAAATTCAGCTGCTTGAGAAGAGATACTACGGATAATAGCTTCAAGATCAATCACTTGATTTTCAAAAATATATTTGTTTCTAATGTACCAGATGTTATTGAGGATGATTGCTACCAATGGGAAGAAGCTAGAAGAGACTTGATACTAAGAACCCAAGCTAAAGAGATAAAGAAACCATTCTTTCAGAGAAGATGAGTGGTGGTTATCTGTTCTGAGGCCTAGGAAAGAAAACTAAAGAGATCTAGCCACTTGACAATTAAGAAAAAGATGAGCTTCAGTTTCGGTGAAATTTTTGCATAGGGGGCAAGTGGTATCTTCTACGTTTAATCTCAAGGCTAATGTCAATCTCAGTGGGAGAGCTTTCATATAAATTCTCACTTATAACTCTTTAAAACTTATATAAGGTCCAAAAGCCAACTTATTAGAAATTGGGTTGGCGGTGCTTTTTCAACTTATAACTTATTTGTCATTTAATGAATTTTTTTATTGGACAACCTTGTCCTATATTCTTTTTTCTATTGACATCAATTATCTCAACTATATTAACTCCCACTTCTTCAAAAACTCTATCATTACTCATCTTCTCTTTAACATATTCAAATTTAATTAGTTGGGATGTGTAACTTAAAGTTCACATATCTTTAATAAATAAGAAGTTCTTAAATTATACATTGACAGCTTTTAAGGGCATTTTGGACAATTACACAACAAATAAGCTATTTGATAACTTATTTACCAACTACTACTACAACTTTAATCACTGCTTTTGAAAAGCTGCACCAAATAGGTTCACAACTTATTTCGAGTTCTCAAAACTATAATCTGATAAACTAAAAGCTATATTCTATATAATTAAGCTGCAACAAAGAGGGCCTTAGTCAGCTACTTGTCGTAATAAATTGTTTAATTGTTTAAATTTGTGCTAAATGAGATTTCAAAATTTCGCCCATTATGTCTTAAAATCTGACAAGGAGATATTATTAAAATCTCTCTCCAATCAACTACATTATTGGAGTTTTCATTTGGCATAAGGATAATGCTTCCCATATTTCTATCTTAAAAGTGCTTTTCAAATAATGTGGCAGTGAGATCAGGTTTAATACAGTGGGACTAGTTGAATTTTGATTGGAAGTTATTTTCCTAGCCCCGCTGCCACATCATTTGGGAAGCACTTTTGGGATAAAAATTTGAGAAGCATAGTGACACGACTAAATAGTTGTACACTCTTGTGCAACACCCAAGTATAGGTGATCGTGCAAGTAATACTGGATAAGTCCAGGTCGATCCCACAGGGAAGGAATAGGAAGAATGTCTACTAAGTTACAACCTAAAGAAAAAGAAAAGTTTAATTGTAGTAGTGACTAAATCCTAATTAATTAAATTAAACTAAATAATAAACTAAACACAAAGAAACATAATAATTAAACAACTAAATTAAAGGTGTTGGAAACACGTGAATCCACATTGATCCCAACCATCTACCATGCATATTCATTAATGTTCTATGGAGTTCATTCCTTTTCAGCATTCCGTATTTTTCTAAAGATATAGAATCAGTAGCCCTTTCATGACCGGGACTATATCATCACAAGTGATTTAAAATACATAGAAGATGGTTTAAAACAATGGTAATTACTTGCACTCTAAATGGTGTTAGCATTCAAAGTGGTTTTCAAAAGTCATTGAAGAAAAGGCCTTAAGACTTTAAGTTCTAAAAACTGTTTTGACAAACTGAGCTTATTGGGACAATTTGATAACATATTTCTAAAACAGAAAGTCATGGAATACTTAAAAGAATAATCTCAGGAATTAACATGTTCGATCGATCGAAGCGCTCTCGATCGATCGGACTGCCTCATCCTTCAATCGATCGAAATGCCTTCGATCGCTTGACTATGGCCCTGGTTCGATCGATCGAGCCCAAGTTTTCTAAAGATTGCATGGCAGAGGCTGGGAATCAATGTTTTATCACATATTCCCAACGTCTAAACTACAGAAACATGAATATATTAATAAAGAAACAGTAACCTAGAGTAATCATAGCAACTAGATTAACAAACAATCAAATAAAGAAAAGGAAAGGAAAAACCTGGATTAATCTGAAATAAACTTGAAATAAACATGAAAGAAACTTGAATCTTCAATAATCTTCAGTAAATCAATGGAAAAGAGGAAGAAAAATAAGAATCTAACCTACTCTACACCTAATCTAACCCTAAAACTACCCTAAAACTGCTGTTTTTCGCGTTCTGGAGCGTCCCCCCTTCGTCTGGTGTCAAAACGACTTATTTATAGGGTTCCCGCAGAGTTTACGCAACTTTTGGATGAAAATAAAGTTCGATCGATCGAGCAAAGTTTGATCGATCGAACTCTCAATCGATTGAACTCTGCTCAAGCCATTGAACATCTCTGATTTTGACAGCTCTGCGCACCGATGGGAGAATGGCCATAACTTTTCACTCGGACCTCGGATTGACCTCCCGTTTGCGGTCACGCGACCGTAATTCAAAGATATACATTTTATATCTCTAGGAAAATCTTCCAAATCTGAAGTCTTCATTGTCAAAATTGGCGTTTTCTCAGCTGCTTCTGTTGTTCTATCCACCATAATCAATTTTCTTTAGCTCCACTTCATTGATTTACATCCTAATACCTATAAAACAACGCATAAACATATGTTTTAGCATTAACACAATAAAAAGAACATTATTATTAGAATGCACCTAAATATAGGGACTTTGGGGATAAAAGTATGCATAAAATACCACGTAATATACTATAAATATGCATTTTTCACCTCGAATCACACCCCCCAACTAGCTCGTTGCTAGTCCTTAGCAATGAAGCAAACTATAGCAGTGTTTATTTAACTCTAAAAATCGAAAACAAAATAAAGTAAAAATCCTAAATCACTTTCGCAGGAATCGCGATTGCATTTAGCGTATGCAATAAGCCTTTAAACCGTAGGTTCCCCCTAGTGGACGAGTGTTGTCTCGTGAGGGTTTGCAGTGAATCTACCCACAAAGTTCATATTTATGGTAATGGTTCTCATTTAAATGTTTTCAAGAAATATTTTTCCTCTCAATTAGCAATATAGTTAAGCTCAACAATCTCATGAAACTCTCTAGTATGCCATAGCAATGCAACACACACATTACAGTTAATCTACTATCAAAGTCATTAGAATATTCCATACCTATTAATCTCCAAGTGTGTGTGTGAATAGACAACCAAAATACAAAACTTTAATTTCAAAGCTTGCATAACGTACGATACTATCAAGACGTTCATTTTGACTCAACTCTCACCGGGATTACACTCTCAAGATGAAATCGCTCCGAATTAGGTGTAATAATCATCACTCATGATATGGAAGCTATAACGATTAAATGTAAATGGAATCTAATGCTTCTCATATCTAAATAGAAAAACGAACATTTTAGTGAACAGAGTCTCATGAAAGGATACTTTTCACTAGAAGAGCGAGATACCGTGGAGAACTCTCTCATTACCTTAACTTCAAATCCAATTTACCTAAAATCATCAGGACTTTGAAATAGAGGTGTTAAGTGAAAAGAAAGAGGCTTGTGATTTTCAATTGGGTCCAAGGATGTAATTGGAATGTCTATTACAACTTTTCAAACTTCCCAACATCTCCAATCTCTCTCATCTTCTTCTTTTTTTTTTTTCTTTTCTTTTTTCCACACTCTTCTTTTTATTATTATTTTATTTCTTTTGAAACAACCATTGGCACTTTTTTTTTCTTTTTTTTTTTTTTCTTTTTGCCAACTTTTCCTTATTCACACTAACAAATTTTTTGTCAATGCAACACATCCCAACCACTCCTAAATAAAGAACTGAGGCTTGAACTCCTAATTTGGAGTTAGGTATTGACTTTAGGATTGTGTAGACAAGGTAAATATGATATTGCTCAATAGGTGAAGTAAAGGAATAGAATAGAGGTAGGCCAAGGTTGTATTATGCATGTAAGGTCAAAAGATGGCCTAAATCATCTTCTAAGTTCATAGGATTATTCATTTCAGTAAATTCAAGAGCTCTAAATTTGGTAAATCCTGAACGTTCTCTTCTAGTGATCAGTCAAAATGAAGGAAATTGAGACTTTCAACGAATTAATACGCTTTTCAAAATGTAAGAGTAATTTTATAAAAACCCTCAAAAACAAAAGAATGGCTCAAAAACTCACTTGGGTTATTAGTCTCCACTACAGTCTCTCAAGACACCTAAGCTATGCTTACTAATCCATTTTAGTTATGTACAAGGTTGTCACAATGTACTCAAAGTTGTTTGAAGATTAAAAAGTATAAAATATATTATAACTAAAATAGTAAACAAACTACCATAGTATATCACATACTAATAACATACAGAAAATAACACTAATGCATCATAACTAACTACATTAACTATGAGAGAAATACAAGAACCATTTTATTATCTTTAAAAAAAAAAAAAAATTTAAAATTTTTGCAGATTTTAATTTACTGAGTTACATGTTGCTAAGTAGGTATATGATACTAAAGTACAACAAAAAGATATGAGGCATGCAATGACTCACTCCCCCCCAACTAAAACTAGACATTGTCCTCAATGTTCTAAACTAAGCACATGGACATGTAAAGTAAAGCGAGAGAAGGAAGGATTTTACCTCGAAGCGTTAATATCCATTTTTTTCAAGCTACCTGCAAGATCATTAGTAGCAACAAGGAAACATAGATACAACTACTCAGTAAATAAATTCAGTTAATCAAGATTTTTATCATAGATTAACAACCGAAATTTTTGAGGATCTTCCCAATAAAATAATTTAACAGTGAGAAGAATGTTGGGATCCTCATAAAAATGCAACTCCCCCCAACTAATGTCAGGCTCAAGGTCAGAGGAGATGATGCAAAACCTATGGCTTCCAAATTTTTTTGGGACAGTTATAAAAGGAATACCACACTTTTTAGGAATTATATGCAAGAAACGATCTTTGGTGTTGGTATTTCCTATAACAGCCTCTATTTTAATACTAAAAACAGGGGGAGGCCATGGTTCAATAAAAGGGGCAGGGTCGAAGTGATGTTCTAATGAAGCTTCACCACCCTCCGCTTGTCCTAGAACAGAATCTATGGAGATATAATCATAGGAATTGAATTTCTGTTCTATGCACATTGTTTTGGACTGGACTTGGATAAAGCTATATATTTGGGCCTCAATGTCATAATCACTCAAGAAGGTCAAGCAGTCTAGAAGATTGCTAGCTTCTTGTTGAATTTTAAGATCATCTAAAGTGGGCCCAATATTTTCCAAGTCTTCTCTCAAAGAATTTTGAAAGTTAAAATTTTGTGAAGAACATGTGCTAGTATCCTTACCATCCTCTTCCACAACACATTCTGTTTGTTCACTAATGGGGTACACATAACATTCAAGCTCAGGACGAGAGCTTTGATTGATAGAAAGGATAGGTGATGGGCAACTTGGTGACACCACCTCTTCGGTCGAAAGAGGTGAGGGTTCATGAATATCACAAGAATCTAAATCAGATTTAGATTTTTCAATTATGTCCTCTCTAAGGTCACTTTCAAAGGTAGGGGTAGAGTCAACAGGGGACTCTTCCTTTCCTAATTGCGTGCAATCACCTAAACTCTCGTCATCTTTTAAAACCTCATTCTCATCCTTGTAACTCTCCTCACTATATATGTCATCTATTGAGGTGCTCTGGACAAAGAGATTGTGCAGTTTTATCCAGGCAGTGAAGGAGTTGATGTCTGGGGTTGTATGTTGAGAAGAAGATGGTTCTACAACTTCATGCTCAATGGTTTGGTTTTGGAGTTCTTGTTGGGTTATCACTTTCTCAAATGAGTTGTTAACCTCACTCGGTATGAACCCATCATTGTCCTCTAATTCCATTCCATTGTTAGTGTCTTGAAATTCAGGTTGTAGCGTTGAAGGACTGGTATAGTCTTCTAAAGGTTGGCTATCAAATGCTTGTTGATATCTAGCTCCTAATTTATCAATTGCACTCTCTAGCCTTTTCATTTCACTAAGCAGCAATTCTAACATACCATTATCCTCAACTTGGTTATTCTCCTCATTATAACTATATGAAGTTTCACCCCATTGTTGTTGGTAATAGTCCCCTTCCCATTGTGTTTGTGTGCAAGACTCCCCAGAAGGAAAGTCTTGGTGCATTTGGTAATCGTGGGAACTACTACTATATCCTACACTATTATTTTGGTTATATCCCCATTGCGATTGATAGAACTCTCCAGGTGGAGGTTCTTGATATGTTTGATAACATGGGGGACTAACACGATGGTTTTCCCATTGTGGTGATTGGTAGCACTCAGGTTGATAATGTGCATCATATGTGGGTGCTTGCCAACTCGGGGTATAGTTCTCATTACCTAATGTTTACCCATTCGAGGTATTTGTGTTGTATGGAGGGTAATATGGATAAGACATGTTTACCCAAAATATTTAAACAAAAGAATTTTTTTTTTTTTCTTGTGAGAGAAAAAGTCCAATGATATTTTTTTTTTTTTTAAGTAAAAGAAGAAAAATGGAAAAACTTAGTAAAATCCTAACCTAGTTGCCTTCCCCGGCAACGGCGCCAAAAACTTGACACGACTAAATAGTTGTGCGCTCTTGTGCAACACCCAAGTATAGGTGATCATGCAAGTAATACTGGATAAGTCCAGGTCGATCCCACAGGGAAGGAATAGGAAGAATGTCTACTAAGTTACAACCTAAAGAAAAAGAAAAGTTTAATTGTAGTAGTGACTAAATCCTAATTAATTAAATTAAACTAAATAATAAACTAAACACAAAGAAACATAATAATTAAACAACTAAATTAAAGGTGTTGGAAACACGTGAATCCACACTGATCCCAACCATCTACCATGCATATTCATTAATGTTCTATGGAGTTCATTCCTTTTCAGCATTCTGTATTTTTCTAAAGATATAGAATCAGTAGCCCTTTCATGACCGGGACTAAATCATCACAAGTGATTTAAAATACATAGAAGACGGTTTAAAACAATGGTAATTACTTGCACTCTAAATGGTGTTAGCATTCAAAGTGGTTTTCAAAAGTCATTGAAGAAAAGGCCTTAAGGCTTTAAGTTCTAAAAACTGTTTTGACAAACTGAGCTTATTGGGACAATTTGATAACATATTTCTAAAACAGAAAGTCATGGAATACTTAAAAGAATAATCTCAGGAATTAACATGTTCGATCGATCGAAGCGCTCTCGATCGATCGGACTGCCTCATCCTTCAATCAATCGAAATGCCTTCGATCGCTTGACTATGGCCCTGGTTCGATCGATCGAAATACCTTCGATCGATCGAGCCCAAGTTTTCTAAAGATTGCATGGCAGAGGCTGGGAATCAATGTTTCATCACATATTCCCAACGTCTAAACTACAGAAACATGAATATATTAACACAGAAACAGTAACCTAGAGTAATCATAGCAACTAAATTAACAAACAATCAAATAAAGAAAAGGAAAGGAAAAACCTGAAATAATCTGATATGAACTTGAAATAAACATGAAAGAAACTTGAATTTTCAATAATCTTCAGTAAATCAATGGAAAAGTGGAAGAAAAACAAAAATCTAACCTATTCTACACCTAATCTAACCCTAAAACTACCCTAAAACTGTTGTTTTTCGCGTTCTGGAGCGTCCCCCCTCGTCTGGTGTCAAAACAACTTATTTATAGGGTTCCCGCAGAGTTTACGCAACTTTTGGATGAAAATAAAGTTCGATCGATCGAGCTTAGTTCGATCGATCGAGCTTAGTTCGATCGATCGAACTCTCAATCGATTGAACTCTGCTCAAGCCATTGAACATCTCTGATTTTGACAGCTCTGCGTACCGATGGGAGAATGGCCATAACTTTTCACTCGAATCTCAGATTGACCTCCCGTTTGCGGCCACGCGACCGTAACTCAAAGATCTACATTTTATATCTCTGGGAAAAGCTTCCAAATCTGAAGTCTTCATTGTCAAAATTGGTGTTTTCTCAGCTGCTTCTGTTGTTCTATCCACCAAAATCACTTTTCTTTAGCTCCACTTCATTGATTTACATCCTAATACCTATAAAACAACGCATAAACATATGTTTTAGCATTAACACAATAAAAAGAACATTATTATTAGAATGCACCTAAATATAGGGACTTTGGAGATAAAAGTATGCATAAAATACCATGTAATATACTATAAATATGCATTTTTCACCTCGAATCACATAGCATTACTCTTGGCATAATGTAATGGTTACCAAACATGAATACCAAATTTAATTCTCATGTACTTTGCCTGTTATGTCATATGTAACTGTATGTGATACCATCCACCACTGCCACAACATATAGTACAAATATTAAAGCATTTGAGAATCAAATTTGAGAAGAGAGCATTACTATTTTGTTTTAAAGTTTTGGGTATCCATTTAGCTGGAATAATAAAAGTAGCCAGCCTTTTGAAATGCTCTAAGGCCTCGTTTGGTAGGCCAGATAAAATGGTCAGAAAGGATAAGATAAGACAAGACATGATCGGATAGGATAGTAATCATGTCGGATAAGCTGTTATGTGTTTAAAGCGTGTTGGATAAAATTGTCAGATAAGCTGTTATATCGTAATCCTGTGTTTGGTCGTTCCCGGATATAAGTTCCGGTTAATAACTAAATTATTGTTTTTTAACACAAAATGGGGTTTGAAGAAAGGAAAAAAAAAAAAAGAGGAAAAAAAAAGAGATTTGAAAGGGAAAAAAAAAGGAGATCTAAAAATGAAAAAGGGAAAAAAAAAAAAAAAACAAACAAAACAAAAGGGATCTGAACAAGAGAGAGAGAGAGAGAGAGAGAGAGAGAGAGAGAGAGATCTAAGGAAAAAAAAATGCAGATCTGAAAATAAAAAAGAAGAAAAAAAATCTAGAAAAAAAAAAGCAGGTCTGAAAATGAAAAGAGGAAAATAAAAATATATATGAAAATGAAAAAAAAAAACCGAAAATGAAAAAGAAAAAAAATCTCAAAAAAATTTAATTTTTTTGTCCCAAGAAGTTATCCCAAACTTCTAATCTCCCCTAATACTAATCGTGTTGGATAACCTGTGATGATGTCCTGTGTTTGATACGTGTTGGATAAAACTGTCAGATAAGTTGTTATATCGTAATCCTATGTTTGGTCGTGCCCGAATATAAGTTCAGATAATAACTAAATTATTGTTTTTAACACAAAACGGGGTTTGAAGAAAGGAAAAAAAAAAGAGATTGAAAAAAAAAAAAAAAGAAGAAGAAGATTTGGTCTCAAGATAGTAGATAAAAATATTATTAAATAATTAATTATTCTTCATCTAATGATTATAGAATGCTTGTGCAAATGAGAAGTTGTTCATAATAACAATGTTGCCCATTTTATGGTTGATTTTCTTTCATATGTTTGTTTTTCAAGATACCTTGTCCAAACATTTGTCCACCTCAACAACTTGCATATCAAAACAACACCATGCATAACTCCGTTGACAACACTAGCACAGCTACACCTTATAGGCTCCAAATCAAACTAAGCCTTGAGTCCCAATTAATTAAGGTCAGTTATATAAATCTTTTTTTCTCCATTCTGCACGATCAAGAGCTATATGCTCATTTAAATTTTATATAGATATATATTCATTTCATGTTGCACTACGTACTTTCAAGTTAGTTTAGGTCTGGCCCTCCCCCTAACCACTCCAGGCACTACAATCCTATCACTTTTACACACTGGTGCGTCTGTAGGTCTTCGTTGCATATGGCCAAACCATCTAAGTCTATTTTCCCTCAACTTACCATCAATACATACTCCTACAATCTCTCGAATGTACTCATTTCTAATTATATCTTTCTTAGTCGTGCCACACATCCATCTTAACATACTCATCTAAGATACGCCCATTTTACTCATCCTCATCATCATCCTCATCTCAGCTACACCTCCTAGACTCACCTAAAGAAATTACGGATATGTTTGGCAAGGATGAAAACATGATTGGGACATTTAGAGTAAGTATCACTTTTATTTGGTTCATATCAAAATCAGTGATATGTTGGTATGATAAAGACCTAATTCTTAGGTCATTTTTACGCTAAACCTGGTCTCCTGTGTACCAAAAAAGCAGTTAAACAAACATAGAATTTTTTAGATCAAACTCTTCTTGTAATCAAAAAATCGATTCTTGTGATTCCAATCGAAGGATGACCAAGTTGGGTCAAAGGCGTTGTTCCAGTTACAGGTCCGAGAAGGCATGAGATCGAATCCCATTTTTGTCATTTGACTTTTCTTGGGCCATGTTTGGATTTACTTCTCAAGTTCAGATTTCGACTCAATTGTACTTTTGGGACCCAAATCACGTATACTTGCTACTTTGCTTGTTTGGCTAAATTTTATAAATTTTAGAGCTCCAAAAGCACGTGTTGACCAAAGTAAGTCCCAATGTGCTTCTGTGGAAATGCAATGCAAGAAGCAAAGTCGATGTTGTAGCGACATGTATTTTCGCTTCCTTAATAATAAGTAAAATGTCAGTTTTTAATTAATTACTATGTGTTATTTTTAGTTTTGCTATTATTTCCATAAATAATTTGTAGTAATATTATTAGTTGTTAATACATTACCTTTTATTTTGTGACCCTTCGTAATTATAATTGAATTATTATGCTTAAGGCTACGCCCCTAAGTTTACCCTATTATTTGGGATTAAAACTCTTAATAAATATTAATCACGTTGCTTACATTTTTGGTCCCTAATATTTAGTTGGGATATTTTCCTAGGAACCTAACTAAACCGACTAAACCAAACTAGTTAAAGGGACTAACTGCATTATTTGATTTGCAATCATCAAGTATCTTATCCACAGCTATAAAACTCTATCCTAACACTCATTAGTTTATTGACTTGCAAACCTGATTGTTTGCTTATATACTGTGTTCACACCTCAAAATATTTCACACACACTTTATGAAACACATTTCACTTACAGAGAGCATTTTAACTATCAAATCTCCATTTCACTTCCATAGCTTTCTTATCATATCCATTCGCTCTCTCTCTCTCTCTCTCTCTCTCTCTCTCTCTCTCTCTCTGATCTTACATATACACACCCTCAATCCTCCATTGATTCAAGCTTCATTTGTTCCATAGCCCCCTCTCAATCACACAACCACACACTTATATTCTGAAAGAAATACAAAAATAGAAGTATCATAGTAGCTCCCAAGACCAAGCCATAGCCAAAGCCATTGTCAAAGCTTGGATTTCATATTACGAAAATTTTTCTGCTTTCTTCGGTGAGACGAGCAGCCCAAACCAACGACCGGTGAGTCTCTTGAACTCACTTATAATGTAGTATTAGTCATTGCGCACAAGCCAGGACATCAAATATAGAGATATACGTATGTATATATATAGTTTTGAAGCTTCAAAAATGATGGTCTCTCATACCTTAACGGAAATGAGTTCTATAAATTAGAAATGAATGATTGCAACCGTAGTAAACTTTGTTTCAAATATTAAATCTAATTTCGTAGCAGTTGCAACGTACAGTTAAAGCAGAGTTTTTGTGACTCTCGAATTTTTGTCAATAAGTAGAGCTACATTAATTGGCAAACGAGACTTATATATTCGTAATCTACGCGGAAAAACGAAGAGAATGGTATATTACACTCATTGTATCGTTTAAGTTTGTGAAACTCGTATATAGCTCTGTAACTGTGCAGTCCTGAGGTTGAAGACGACCATGACCGGTCACGAAACATGACCATGATCGGTCATGGTAAATGACCAGTACCGGTCATGCCCATCTGTGACAGAATGATCTGTTTCCTTAACAGTAACAGTAGGGAAAGTCTGTTTATTGCCCAACACAGTTGTACCTTCTTCTATAAGCTGTTGTACCTTATCATTTTATTAGAAATTCAGTTTCTATAAATCAGATAAAGGTAGATTGGATTTATTTGTAATAAACACCTATTTGAATTGTTCGGATACTAGTAAAGAGAAAATGTAAAAAGACAAGTTTAAATCACTCTGATACTATATTAAGGAATATGAAGAGATATGTATAAATAGCTCTGATACCATTATAAGAAATTGTAAAAAGCATGTTTTAAGTTGTTGTGCTGTCTGTTCAAATAGTTGTACCTTACTACCTACTATCCTGATGAAAGAAATGAGAGGGGGACTTTTATATTTGATAAGTGTTTCTAATTGGATAATAATCATATGAATCCCTATTCTGATTTCAGTATAAGAAAATGTAAAAGGGGAAGTAAGAGCCGTTCTAAAACCTTCTATGAAGAAAATGTGAAAAGAAAGATTTAAGTCACATCGCTCTGATACCCTTATGAGATAATATGTAAAAGAGAGAATAAGTCGAACGCCTGCTCTGATACATTTATGTAACGAGAAAGAGAATAAATTACACATTTGCATAGTCGAGTTGGCATGTTTGAAAGGGGTCAAGTGGTTCAGCATGTATGTTGTGAGAAGGGAGTTAAGAGAGAATGTCTTGGGCCTTAATTATCCTAGGCCAACTCAGATAGGACAGGTTAATGATGATGGATTGAGTCCAGGCCGATTCGGATACGGTAGGCTAATCAAAGTTCTTGTGATAGCCTTAATTATTCCAGGTCGACTCAATTAAGAGGATTGAGCCCAAGCCGACTCAGATGCAGTAAGCCAATCTAATAGCGTCTAGGCCAACTCGGATATGGCAGACCGATCATTAGATATTTCCAGACTTCGTCCAGGCCAACTCAGATACGGCAGACATATCGACGGACCTTCTAAATTAATGGCATTGTGTCGGATGGTTCTAGGTAAACCAAATGATTCGAGAGATTTTAATCAAGATAAAAGAGTCAGTGAGATGAGATGGTTTCATTGTTCATGTACTATTCTAAATAGTCACTTCTTAAATTGCTTATCTATTGTTATTATGCAATGATTGAAATAATGGATTAACCGTACTCTAAGGTACTGAATGATAATCATAACTGTTAATGTACTTGTATATACATTGCTTGTGTGTTCATTATGCTCACTCAACTTTCATTAGCTGATGACTTTATTATGTCCTGAACACCTAAAATGTTCAGGAAATGATTATGCAGGACAATATGACTATGCTGGCTAGAGAAGCCTGCGGGAACATTTTTATTTAAATAAAGTTGTAATAGGGATAATGATAATGTTTTATTTGGATAAGGCAGAATGTGCCTTAAGAATATTTTAATTGAGACAATGTAATATTATTTCAAGATTGTAGTAATTATATTTTCTTCTCTGGTACTTTATATATTCTGTTTTCTGGCACATATTAAGCTAAGTACAGGACGAGCAATCCATCACCTATCATGACTTACGGGTCCAAAATCGAAATGAAAAATTTTCCTTACTTTGCTACACTGGGGCGTGACAGGACTTTTGGTATCCGAGCCTTGGTTGTTTACTTAGGCTTAAGCCTAGACACAGGTTATGATAGCAAAAGGATAGGTAGAGTCGAGTGTCCTCCGTACTTAGGATCCGACATCCAGATATAATAGGCATAGCATTGCCAGCAAATAGAGCAGAGAGCTTACCCCTCTAGTGAACCACTTTCCTCCTCTCTTCTTTTCTACATTCCATTCATTCCCTTTTTAAAGAAGTTAAAAAAAAATAAAAATCTATCGCTCTAGTCTAATTGAAGACTTTCAATGATCATGCTATTTGAAAGAGCTTTCAACATGGAGTGGAGACTCCATAACGTACACAAAGACTCACTAATCTATGAATATCATCCGTTCGCCCATACCATATACATAACAAAAGGAATTTTTTGTGAACGTGTCACAACTTAATCCTATTTTTTTTCTTTTGCAATTGTAAAAACGAAGAAAGAATCCGATTTTCTCTCCTATTTACTACGGCGACGAAGAATCAAATTATCACTATATTTATTCGTTTTTCTACTTCTTCTTCTAAGTGCAGGATAACCCCAAGGGGTTGTGGGTTATTTTCTAGATTCTTTGGATTTTCTTTTTCTCGTTCCTGGTGGTATCAAGATACCACTGTGTCGGGATATCTTATCTGTCTCTCCAGGAAAATGGATATCTCCCAAAAAGATTTTAAGTTCAATTCTTTTTTTTTCTCTCCACTTAGACCGACCCGCCTACGCGGTTTCTTGTATTTAAAGTGATTTGTGTATCTACTCCAATGATACTATTGTTCTGTACCATTATGGAAGACGATCCGGGTAAGATATGCACTTCCTTGGGAATGAAAAAAAATGTAGCCCTGATATAAGATAGTTTGCTTTTGTCAGGTTGTCATCATGGACCCATATCACGTACCGGATGATTTTGGAGGACATATGATTTGCCCAGAGGGGATAGAGCTGCATGATTTAGGGATCTACCACACCATGATACGGTTCCAGGCTAAGCTCATCATATAGAACAGTATCTGGAGAGCCGTTCACACCGAAGGGATAGTGGACCTACATCGAGTACAGTAAGAGGCCTTCTATCAGTCTGTGACAGATAGACATATAACTGAGGAGAGGATCAAAAGGATTCGCGATCTCTATGTACCTGTAGAGATGGAGATGGTGCAGGCACACCTGGTACTTCTGGCTGTAGAGATGGAGATTCGCGATCTCTATCGACTCGCGTTGCCACCAAAGATGTCTGAAGTACATAATATCTTTCACATCAGTATGTTGAGAAAATACAAGGGAGACCCTTCACACGCAATTGATTTCAATAACATAGAGATCCACGAGAATGTCATTTACAGAGAAAGACCTGTACGTATTTTGGATCATAGTATGAAGGAGTTGCGAAACAAGGATATTCCAATAGTAAAAGTTCAGTGGAAGTATTACGATGAGCATGAAGCATCTTGGGAATTGGAATCAGAAATGAGAACCAAGTACCCAGAGTTTTTTCAAGTCAGCTTAGATTTCGGGACGAAATCTCGATTAAGTAGGGAGTGATGTAGCAACCTGTATTTTCGCTTCTCTCATAATAAATAAAATGTTAGTTTTTATTTAATTACTATGTATTATTTTTAGTTGTGGTATTATTTCCATAAATAATTTGTAGTAATATTATAAGTTGTTAATACATTACCTTTTATTTTGTGACCCTTAGTAATTATAATTGAATTATTATGTTTAAGGTTGCGCCCCTAAGTTACCCTATGATTTGGGATTAAAACTCGTAATAAAATATTAATCACATCGCTTACATTTTTTGTCCCTAATCTTTAGTTGAATATTTTCCTAGACTACCCAGACCAACCTAACCTAACCGAACCGATTGAACCAAACTGGTTAAACGGACTAACTGCATTATTTGATTTGCAATCATCCAGTATCTAATCCACAACTATAAAATTCTATCCTAACACTCATTAGTTTATCAACTTGCAAAGCTGATTGCTTGCCTATATATTGTGTTCACAACTCAAAACATTTCACACACACTTTGTGAAACACATTTCACTTACAGAGAGCATTTTAACTCTCAAATCTCCATTTTACTTCCATATCTCTCTTCTCATCTCCATTTGCTCTCTCTCTCTCTCTCTCTCTCTCTCTCTCTTGGATGATACATTTACACACTCTCAAGCCTCCATTGATTCAAGCTTCATTTGTTCCATAGCCCCCTCTCAATCACACGAGCACACACTTATATTCTGAAAGAAATAGAGAAGAAAGAAATACAAAAATAGAAGTATCACAATAGCTCCCAAGACCAAGCCATAGCCAAAGCCATTGTCAAAGCTTGGATTTCATATTACGAAAATTTTACAGTTTTCTTCGGCGAGACGAGCAGCCCAAACCAATGATCGGTGAGTCTCTTTAACTCACTTGTAATGTAGTATTAGTCATTGCGCACAAGCTGGGGGTATCAAATATAGA
Organism: Hydrangea macrophylla; assembly: GCA_033977485.1. NCBI lineage: Eukaryota > Viridiplantae > Streptophyta > Magnoliopsida > Cornales > Hydrangeaceae > Hydrangea > Hydrangea macrophylla. Next base: position 52,233,547 of record CM066985.1, read on the forward strand.
GATATACGTGTATAAATATATATAGTTTTGAAGTTTCAAAAATGGAGGTCTCTCAAACCTTAACGGAAACGAGTTTCTTTAAATTAGAAATGAAATGTTACAACCCCTATTAGCTCTGTTTCAAATATTGGACCGTAATTCATAACGGTTGCGACGTACGATTAAAGCGAAGTTTTGGCGACTCTCGAATTTTCATCAATAAGTAGAGCTATATTAATAATTAGCTAAGGAGACTTATATATTCTTAATCTACGCGAAAAAATGAAGAGAATGGTATTACACTCACTGTATTGTTTAGGTTTGTAAAACTCATATATAGCTCTATAACTGTGCAGTCCTGAGGTTGAAGACCACCATGACCGGTCACGAAACATGACCATGACCGGTCATGCCCCTCCGTGACAGAATGATATGTTTCTTTAACAATAACTGTAGAAAAAATCTATTTACTGCCCAACACAGTTGTTATAACACCCACATTTGTGTTATTGCTTTTGCATTTCATTGTCATGCATGATAATGTGATGTGGCGTGTCTTATGACACATGTTTGGATGAGTTTTGACTCACGAGTTGATTTGGGTGTCTGTATTAGAGAACCCTTTGAAACTGTGGTGATTGAGGATTTGTTGTTGTGACGTCTCTCAGAGTATGAGACGGTCACTCAAGAACACTTTAAACATTTATCTGGAAATAAATGTTTACCTGTGTATTTCAATATCTGTATTATTTTCTTTTTAGAATTTATATCTGTTGTTAGTTTTAGTATCCTGGTGAGAACGAATTAACACGCTATTAATTTGGTAGGCTAATTAGCAACTTCGGAAACGTCATATAACCAAAACGAAACTTAGTCGAAAACTTTTATAATTTTGAAGTTTCACTTGTAAAGCTATGAATTAACTGTGTAGAAAGTTTCAGAGACTGATTAGGAGTTTTGAAAACTCATGGGGAGGTAAACGTAATTCCTGAGAGTTTTGCCTATATATAGATAGAGATGAGTTAGATATTTTTCATTTGCTTACAACCTAAGTTTCCAAAAAGAGGCCAAAGGGAGATTTTGTTGCTTAGAGCTTTGTGACGCCAAACGACGACCTTCCATCAGTTTGTTTTCTCCCAGATTTCATATTCGAGCTCCTCGAGGTAAGAGCTTCGTTTTGATATATGTTAGGACTTGTTTGGCCAAGTTTTTCGAAAAGTTTTTTTCTAGAATTTTTCATAAATGTTGATAAATGGGATTTTGATCCATAGGAATTGTACTAGACGGACTTCTACACGTTCTTTGTGCACGGGTTTTCTTCAGATTGAATTATAGGAGCGTTATTCGGAGGTGAGTGATTCAACTATGTTTTTGGAATGGTTTCTTGACATGTATTCATGTTATGTTTGAATAGCATGTATTAATACTTAAAGATATCTTGTGTAGTTCATATTGGGCATTTATATTGATAAGTAGGCCCAATAGCACGATGAAAAGTTTTGATTTTCGCGAGCATGGTGATATGTATTTGAACATGTTAAGTTGCTTATTTGGGTCAGAAGGAGCACGTGGTCACTGTGCCATTTTGTGGAGCCGATATAGGCATTAAGGTCGCACGATTGAAGAGAAGAATTGTGGGTCTTACCCTTTCGCGTGGACTTATTGGCGAGGAGTCGCGGATTGGGAGTATGGACGGGCACGTGAGTCTCCGGCGACTAGTATGAAATGTAGAGATGTGAATGCGGACATGTTTATCATTCATGTGCATATGTTGTTTTATTCACTAAGCGTTAGCTTAAACAAATTGAATATCTGTGGTTATTCAAATAACTATTTCAGGTGTAAATGCTGGCAAGGAATCGCAGAAGTGAGCACGTGGGTGGGGAATTCCTTTAGAAGGCAACTTGAACGTTAATCTTGTAGTTTTGGGGACAATTGGAATGTTGTAATAAGAATTCATATGGATTTTAGTTATGTTTAACTTGGTATGTTAGAACGAATCTAAAAGGTTGTAATAGTGAGTAACATGTTGTATCTGTGCTTCGGTAATATGTTAATACAGTTAGGATTGTTTTTGAAGTACTTTTGGAAGTGTGTGGTTGATCCCCGTTTGAATTCAAAAGCTTTTAAACTTGAAAATGCTGCAGAATGTGCTGCTGCCAGGGGATCATTCGACTGATTTGTTGAACAGTCGACTAGAGCCTCCTTTCCAGCAACTCTCTGCCTCGTTTCATGAAGGATCAGTCGACTGGGTCCCCGACGCAGTCGACTGGATCATGGTTTTCAAAACTGATATTTTGGCCAGGCTGGACTTCAGTCGACCGGACTTTACCAGTCGACTGAAAATTTGAAGCCCCAGTCGACTGGGTGTAGAAAAGCAGTCGACTGGATGGTGTTTAAAAACCCCACTTTCTGCTAGACCAGGATCAGTCAACTGGATCCTAGGATCAGTCGACTGGACGAATGGTTTTCAAAATGACTTGTTTTATTCCGCTGCGTGTATTCTTCAAACCTAATTTTGGGAACGTTAATGAATTGGTTTAGCTTCGGTGGCGTGCCACGGGCTCCGGTGCCGCTATTGTGGGACCGGGCTATCACATTTAGTGGTATCAGAGCATAAGTTTAGAGCCTTGGGGACGAGTGACGTTATATATGCTGAACGACGTCGAGTGGAGTGAGTAATTGTAAAGATAATTGTTATCATTGTAGAAATGCTTCATGTGTTATCATTTGTTGATTGTGAGGAACTGTGCACGCATATCTATATTGTGACATAGCATGCATGGTCTTTATGCATTGCACTCAACAGGAGAATATTTGAAACATTATGGTTGACCCGCCGAGAGAATTGTCACCACATTCGTGGATAGACCAAATAGTGAATATGGTGGGAAATTTTATACAAGCGGTAAGTGAAAGAGAACAGATGAACGTTCAGCCTCCATCAGTGGAAATTCGTTACGTCAATGCACCACTGGTACCGCGGCCTCAACACACAATCGTGGAGCAGTTTCATAAGCAGAAACCGACGTTATATTATGGACAGGTTGACATAGACTTGACCGATCATTGGATTATAGACATGGAAAGACATTTCCGTCAGGTAATATGTACCGATGAGGAGAAAATTTTAGGTGCATCCGATACGTTGATGGGCGAAGCATTGGATTGGTGGAACAACGTACTTGAACAAGAGAAGCCGACCACGTGGGAAGCATTTAAAGAAGAATTCAACAAACGTTTCTTTCCGCAATCTGCTTATACTCAGAAACGCCAAGAGTTTACAAGTCTGGTTCATGGAGACATGACTGTGAGTGAGTATGTATCCCGTTACAATGATTTGTTACGATTTGGGAAAACTACTGTTCCGACGGATAGGGATAAAGCTCGTAAGTTTGAGGAAGGACTTAGGGAGAATATCCGTGGCCGTGCGGATATGTTGCAACACCAGACCGTTTCTCTCGTTGAGGAAGCTGCTCGGATTGCTGAGAAAAGTGTCGACAGATATCGACAGGGACAACAAGGGAAGAGAGCAAATGACAGTCGGGGCAAGAGTCAAGGGAATGCGAAGAAACCGTTTACGCAAGGTTCAGGATCGCATATGGGTAACCAAGGAGGAAGTACATTCACGGGAGATTTAAGACCATTCTGCCCGATATGTAACCAGCGACACAGAGGAACTTGCTACCAATTGAGCACCTGTTACTTTTGCAAGCAGTTAGGACACATATCTCGAAATTGTCCTTTGAATACAAACTCGACCACACCAAATACCTTTTCAAATACGAAAAGGTACAACCCAGAGATGAGGGGAAAATGCTTTGAGTGTGGACAACCAGGACACATAGCGAAGAATTGCCCGAGTAAGAGACAACCGGAAATGAGTACCGGGGCATCGAGTGTACCAAGCGGATCAAGGGTAGAACCTCGGGTGGATAAAAGAAAAGGAGTCGCGCAACAACAAGGGCGATATTTCTAGCTCAGACCGGGGAATACGGATGATACCGTCGTATCAGGTATTCTTCCTATTTGTTCCTATCTTGCACGTATACTTATGGATTCTGGTTCAACGCATTCATTCGTATCACGTGATTTTGTTAAACATTTAACTGTTAAGTCAGAACCGCTAGGATATGACTTGTGTGTATCATTGCCTAGTAGTGAACCGCTAGTAACTTCTTCAATATTCAAGTCATGTGAGATCAAGATAGGTGATAAAGTCTTGAGCATTGATTTGATTCCGTTAACGGTGAATTATTTTGATGTAATCTTGGGTATGGATTGGTTGTCGGTTAATCAAGGCAAAATCGATTGTGAACATAAACGGGTTAGTTTCTATCCGTCAGGGCGAGAAGAGTTTACTTTTCAGGGTAAGGGAGTGATCGTACCGCCGTACTTGATATCGGCGATTCAAGCAAGTAAGATGTTGAAGAAGGGTTGTTCGGGTTTCTTATGTTCAATTGTCGACACGCGAGTTCTTGGACCACTAATAGAAGACATTTCAATAGTTCGAGAATTTCCAGATGTTTTTCCCGATGAGTTACCCGACATATTGATTGAAAGAGAACTTGAGTTCACAATAGAAGTAGTACCAGGGTCACAACCGATATCTAAAGTGCCGTACCGAATGGCACCGATAGAGTTGAAAGAATTGAAAGTTCAGTTAGAAGAACTGTTAGAGAAGGGTTTTATCCGACCTAGTGTTTCGCCGTGGGGAGCTCCAGTCTTGTTTGTGAAGAAAAAAGATAGAACAATGCGTATGTGCATCGACTACCGAGAGTTGAACAAGTTGACTGACGACATCCTATTGACGTGTTTTCTTATCACACCCAAGTGTAGGTGATCGTACAAGTAATAAAGTTCTGGAAGTCCAGGTCGAACCCACAGGGAACGGAATAAAATTTTATAAAGTTAAGTAGATAACTATATTGTCACTAAAAAGAAAATAAAAGATGATGGATTTTTTTGGAGTTTTACTAAACTACTAATTTTTATATGTTTGCAATAAAAGTAATTAAATCTATTTTTTTTCTTAACAGTTTATGGTAAAGATTTTAACAGTGCAAAATAAATTAACTAACATACTAGTAAGAAAAGGAAGAAAAATATATATAAGCTAAATTTTTATGAAATAAACTTTTTAGATTTAATAATAGGGAAAGATGAAAATAATACAGATATTTAAGCAAAACTATTATAAAACAGGAAATATTAATTAACTAGAGGAAATGATTTAAAGGAATTGGGAATATGCAAACCAACACTAGATCCCACAACTTTTGTGCATTTGAAAAGCATTTGGCATTTAAGACCGCAGAGTCATTCTTTATTTAAAAATAAACTTTCACTAGTCAGGGTCATATCAAGTGTGTCAGGTTTGATATGAAACGACGTCGTTTGGTTTAAAGAAAAATAAAGAGGCAATTGGGCAGTAGCCAGGTTCGAACCGTGCCCCGCTGCGGACGTGGGTTATTCAGCGTCCAGTCCCCACCACTCTGCCACTACACAATTGCCTATCCATTATTGGATAGAAATATATATAAACACATATTTGAAATATTAACTTTGTCATATGAGTTGTTTGAGTATGCTAGGTATTTTTTATGACAAAAGGCATAGTTTGACAATCCACATAATTAGGCTTTTTATTTCAAATATGTACTCAATATAGCCATAGTATATAAACATGTTAAATGGTCATAAACTATAGATACATAGATATTTTTTGCCGTAAATGGAAAAACAACTCATCTAGATAAATTTGCCCATTTAAGTTTAGTGCACAGAAGTTGTGGTTTCTAAGTTTTTATTACATATCCCCAATTAAAGTTTTAGCCTACCATTTTGGAATTGAAACTGTCTTCCAAATAAAATTAAAAGATAAATTAAATACGTGTAAACAGTGACTGCTCAATTAAAACTAAAGTTGTAAAACTAAGGTAAGGGTGAAATATAATATTATTATATTATTTTCTTTACATAACATGAACTGGGGTTGAATTTGTGGAATCTGCAAAATAAGAGAGTTTAGTACAACTAGGCTAATAAAATATACATAAATGGAAATACTGAACCAAAAATAAAATACTAAACCTTTGACTTTGGATTCTTGTGGGGTCACAGTGGTTGAACTCCAAGAACACAAATAAGGCCAAACCAAATCCAAATATACTTTTGGAGTGAGATATGAATATGGTGTGCTTTTGGACTTTAGTAGGTGATTATAACAACTATGTGGCTAAGAAATCTGGCATTTAATCGCAAAATCTGTCTTCTAGTGAATAAAAATATTGCTATAAAAACTGAAAATTTGAAGTTTCTAACTATTTTAGGGGACAACTATAAGTACTACTAGACTAAAGATATTAAATCTAAATTTCAATAGGACTATTTTACTACTAAAAATTGACAAAAGTCATACAACAAAACAAATATTTTATTTTAAGAAATACAGTAAACAAAGTTTTGCTACATATTTTTGAACATAAAATCATCAATTACCTATATAAAGTCATTTTCTCTTTTTTCAGTGTATCTCTCTCAGGAGAAACTAAAATTTTTTTTTTTTTTATGAAATAAAGATAAAATAAACGAACAGGTGTTAATCGTGAAACCGTCCCCCCCAACTGAGTCTGACATTGTCCTCAATGAGTGAGATGAGAAAAAGAAGCTAAGGATAACACCTGTTATAAAAAGAAATACAAAAAGAAATGATAGAATAATAATGACCAAATTAACTTATATATAAAAAGTAAAAGTACTATCACTGTTTTGAGATAAAGTTATCAAGAATTACTGTACAATTGATCTTTTGAACTGCAGTTTCAAAGGATCGATCTTGTATTCAAATTTTGCTATCTAGCAGTTTCAGCAACATGGTTTTTAAACCAGCAATACTTCTGGTATGCCTTTTTATTTTGGACTGTAATTGGATAGTTTAAAGATACAATTTAGTACATTTATTAGATAGCAATACTTGAGATTTGTAAGACTTGATAAAAATCAGAACTCATAAAATAATAAGTGCAAGTGATTCTGATACTAAAAACACAGTGATGATTTTTTTTTTATTTTTTTTTTTTTATTTATATATAAAAGAAAAGTACAATTACAATAAAAATAAAGACAGGAATTTTATTTTAACATATCTAGACGTTGACTTGGATTATTACTCATGAAAGATGATCATTTCGCGGTCTAGGACAATAGACTCGAAACCTTAAATAGGTGTCAGAGCTATATCTTTCAGGATCATCGTAGAGTGTTATTTCCATGAATATATCATATCTGACAATGACTCTTTCAGGCATGAATTGTTCAATGAAAACAGGGATTAGAGATGGCCCCCATTCGAGTAGGAAAAAGAACCAATCCCTTTGAAAGGCGTACCTTAACATTTCCCCGTTAACAACTCTTGTTAACAACCGCCCCCATCCAAAAATATTGTCATTATCATCATAAATGGGGAATTGTACTAGGGATGTTAAGTATCGTTCCCACTCATTTTCTTCATATTCATGATATAGTTCGTGGAACACCTCATATTGAGCTTGTTCCCACTCATCGTAGTTGGTGCTAATGTTCTGCCAATCATCTAATCCATCAAATATTGGCTCACCATCCCACTCCCTAGGTTGGTCAGGTTCCACTAAATAATCAATTTCTTCATCAGTGTCGTAAATTCTATCGACACACCTAGCATAGAACATTTCATCCTCGTCAGAGTCCATGAGATATTCAAATCTTGGGGTTTATCATCATCTGACGAAGTTCTATCCTCTGGAGGATAGTTGTTATTGTTAGACGAACTGGCATGGTTTATACTCATTCTTGCAGTTCTGCGATGATTAGATGGGTTCATATCTCTTTGTTACCTGTAACATCAGATAATATGTTATAATTCCTGAAAAATATTAAATAGTAAGAAAATAAAAAAAAAATAATAATAAAATTCCTACTATGTACAATTCTAATCACGATTTATGAATTTAAGAGGTATCACAGTTGGGGTCCTCCAAAGGAAAAGACTCCAATTCAGTTTCAAAATCTCCTAAGAATGGTTTTAATTTATGCCTACTGACTTTAAATGTATTACCATCTTTAGGGTCTTCAATCAAGATAGTTCCATAAGGATAAATATTTTTTACAATATATGGACCAGTCCATCGAGATTTCATTTTTCTTTTAATAAGATGCAGTTTTGAGTTATATAATAGAACTTTTTGCGCGGGAGTAAATCTTTGATAAACAGGAGTATTAAGACATTTTTCTGTAGAGTACCCCATCATATGACATGTACTGCAAAGTTCTAATTTATTTTTAGATAGAGGAGGATTAGTTTTCTCCAGTTTAACAGATATTAGCTTGCGAGTTAATTCTTCAATTTTTATGACTAATTCATCTTCAGTTTGTGATTGCTATGATTTTTTAGCCTTTTCTTTCCTAGCATTTTCTTCTTTTTTTCCTTTCTTCTTTTTCCCTTTGTGGAGCGTCTTTGCTAAGCCAATCAAAATATGATTCAGCTTCGTCAGCATTTTTAAAAAATTTCCCTTGATACATGGCTTCAATTATTTCCCTTGACTCTGGATCTAATGTTTCATAGAAGTAATTAATTATACGCCATTTTTTAAATCCATGATGTGGACAGGTTTGTAGGAGATCTACAAAAAATTCACAGTCTTTAATGCATGGTTCCTTCTCTTTTTCAGTGAAAAGTTTATATTCTCGCATCAAGCAATAAGTTAAATTCATTTGATAGAATTTATTTAGAAATGCATGATTCATATCTGGCCATGAAGTTATAGATTCAGAGTGGAGAGATAAAAGCCAAGATTCAGCTTCATCTTTTAAAGAAAAAGGAAAAAGTTTGAGATAGATTATCTCAATAGGACAAGTTTGATCAGCAAACGTTTCACAAACTTCTTCAAATTCACGAATATGGACATAAGCATATTCTTTCTTAATTCCGTGGTAAGTTGGTAAGCACGGTAGCATGTTATATTTAAAATGAAAATTTCCTGTATGTCTAGGTAGTGTGATGCAAGAAGGAGTGATGATTTGTTCTAGCATAAATATACCACGTAAAGACCATCGCTCACGTTCTGATAAAACAGGTTGTGGTATATTATTCTCATGATCATTATGAGTATCATTAGTTATTCCTTCCATGCCTTCTATTTCAGTCATGATTCTAGGAAAATGTATACTAGATGAATTAGTAGAAATATTAGAATTATGTGGTACTTGATATAAAGCCTCAGTAGCATCTAAGGACATAAGAAGTAAGTGAAAACTAACTGATAATAATATTATTATGATTATTATTATTATTATTAGCTAAGTAAAAATATAACTCTTTTTTTTATATTTTTTTATATTTATTTTCTATTTTTATATATATATTTTTTTAGAAGATGCACAAGTACATATATATAAATATATATTTATATATATTTCACAAGGAAAGAAATTATATATAGTTTTTTTTTTTTTTTTAATTTAATATTTTTTTTTTATTATTTTCTTAAAAAGAAAACTAGATTATTTATAAGGGAGAATAAGTATATATATGTATATAGTGAGAGAAATAGTCTTAGACCTAACTTTTTTTTTATTTATTATTTTTATTAACCGATCCCCGGCAACGGCGCCAAAAACTTGACGACATCCTATTGACGCGTTTTCTTATCACACCCAAGTGTAGGTGATCGTACAAGTAATAAAGTTCTGGAAGTCCAGGTCGAACCCACAGGGAACGGAATAAAATTTTATAAAGTTAAGTAGATAACTATATTGTCACTAAAAAGAAAATAAAAGATGATGGATTTTTTTGGAGTTTTACTAAACTACTAATTTTTATATGTTTGCAATAAAAGTAATTAAAGCTATTTTTTTTCTTAACAGTTTATGGTAAAGATTTTAACAGTGCAAAATAAATTAACTAACATACTAGTAAGAAAAGGAAGAAAAATATATATAAGCTAAATTTTTATGAAATAAACTTTTTAGATTTAATAATAGAGAAAGATGAAAATAATACAGATATTTAAGCAAAACTATTATAAAACAGGAAATATTAATTAACTAGAGGAAATGATTTAAAGGAATTGGGAATATGCAAACCAACACTAGATCCCACAACTTTTGTGCATTTGAAAAGCATTTGGCATTTAAGACCGCAGAGTCATTCTTTATTTAAAAATAAACTTTCACTAGTCAGGGTCATATCAAGTGTGTCAGGTTTGATATGAAACGACGTCGTTTGGTTTAAAGAAAAATAAAGAGGCAATTGGGCAGTAGCCAGGTTCGAACCGTGCCCCGCTGCGGACGTGGGTTATTCAGCGTCCAGTCCCCACCACTCTGCCACTACACAATTGCCTATCCATTATTGGATAGAAATATATATAAACACATATTTGAAATATTAACTTTGTCATATGAGTTGTTTGAGTATGCTATGTGTTTTTTATGACAAAAGGCATAGTTTGACAATCCACATAATTAGGCTTTTTATTTCAAATATGTACTCAATATAGCCATAGTATATAAACATGTTAAATGGTCATAAACTATAGATACATAGATATTTTTTGCCATAAATGGAAAAACAACCCATCTAGATGAATTTGCCCATTTAAGTTTAGTGCACAGAAGTTGTGGTTTCTAAGTTTTTATTACATATCCCCAATTAAAGTTTTAGCCTACCATTTTGGAATTGAAACTGTCTTCCAAATAAAATTAAAAGATAAATTAAATACGTGTAAACAGTGACTGCTCAATTAAAACTAAAGTTGTAAAACTAAGGTAAGGGTGAAATATAATATTATTATATTATTTTCTTTACATAACATGAACTGGGGTTGAATTTGTGGAATCTGCAAAATAAGAGAGTTTAGTACAACTAGGCTAATAAAATATACATAAATGGAAATACTGAACCAAAAATAAAATACTAAACCTTTGACTTTGGATTCTTGTGGGGTCACAGTGGTTGAACTCCAAGAACACAAATAAGGCCAAACCAAATCCAAATATACTTTTGGAGTGAGATATGAATATGGTGTGCTTTTGGACTTTAGTAGGTGATTATAACAACTATGTGGCTAAGAAATCTGGCATTTAATCGCAAAATCTGTCTTCTAGTGAATAAAAATATTGCTATAAAAACTGAAAATTTGAAGTTTCTAACTATTTTAGGGGACAACTATAAGTACTACTAGACTAAAGATATTAAATCTAAATTTCAATAGGACTATTTTACTACTAAAAATTGACAAAAGTCATACAAGAAAACAAATATTTTATTTTAAGAAATACAGTACACAAAGTTTTGCTACATATTTTTGAACATAAAATCATCAATTACATAAAAGTAAAATTTTACAACTACTAGAACTAGAAAAGGCAAAGAAAAACTAAAGTTTCCTATTTCTAGGGACAATATAAAGTGCTCACATGATAACCTCCCCTAAACTATTCTCTCCCTAACAGTGATTATAAACTGTGTTGTTGTGTAGCTTGTGTTCTCCAGCTTCATTCTCCCCTTCCTTCATTTTATAGACGAATTGAGATACAAACTCGTCATTGCTTCGATCAGCATTTGCACGAGTTTGGAAGATTGTCTTCTTCGCGGTCTCATTTTCCTTGTTTCTCTGACAGGTTTGATTTTAACTATACACATACACACACAGAGAAAAAGAGATTGAGAAAAAAAACGAATCTTTGTAAAAGCATCACTGTCATGAACAGTGAATGCTTTGATTTTCTTTTAATTCATTTGTTTATTTTTTTTTTGTCTGATTTTACAGAACTTGCACTATGCAAGTTTGAGTAACTTTATATAAGGAATGCTTCAATGTGGTTGCTACTTCTTTCCTTCCCTTTATTTCACTTCATTTTTACTTAAAGATATAAAATATGTAAAAACACATTTTTACACGCATTTGAGTGACATCACTGTTAAATTATATTAATTCAAATATGCATGTAAAACTAGGAATTTGGAGAATTAAATGAGCACAATGTCTATTATATTGGCACATAAATGTGCAATATTCAGTGTTTGTCACACCCCTCAACTAGCTTATTGCTAGTCCCTAGCAATGAAGTGAAAGAGAAATTGTTCTAGAAGTTTTATTAAAGAGTAGGAATAAACTAAGGAAAATAAAATCTAACTAACTCACTGTCGCAGGAATCGCGATTGCATTTAGCGTATGCAACAAGCCGTTAAACCCCTAGGTTACCCCTAGTGGACGAGTATTGTCTCGTGAGGGTTTGCAGTGAATATACCCACAAAATTCAATTTTTTTTTTTTAAATGTAAAAATAAAGTAAAATAAAAGTAAAAATAGATTTTCTCCTTTTACAATAAATAAGGATAAATTTGACAATAAAATGAAATTTTCAAGTATGTAATAATAATGCAACACATATACTCACAGTTTTGTCAATGGTAGCATTTTTTTATACTATTTAAACTTACAGTGTGTACTTGAAAAGTCAAGCAACTGATCTTTAACTTCAAAGTTTACATAACTATTAACAGCCATAAAACTTGTAGTTTTAACTCAAATCTCACTAGGATTTCACTCTTTTAAGGAGAAACTCTCAGAAACCGGTGTAGAGAACATCTCACTTGGTAGGGAAGCAAAGATAGAGGAATTGCTTCCATTTTTTTTTTTATGACTCAATAGATAAGCATTTGGAGTACAATAAGTCTCATGAAAGAATACTTAGCATTAGAAGAGCGATCTACCATGGAGAACATCCTTATCACTTAAATTTAAAAATCAATTTCTTTTTAAATCATTAGGACTTTGACTGGTAGGTTAGAAATTAAGATGAGTAGAAGATTTGGGGTGTATTTGTTCTAAGCATGTGATTGGAGTGTTTGCGCAATTCATTCCAACCTCTTCTTTTCTTCTCCTTTTTATCATATGTACATTTTTTTTTTTTTTTTTTAGTTTCTCATTTTTTTTTTTTTGAAATCAACTCCTTTCTTTCTTTACCACTTCTTACAATATTAATACAGTCCAATCACATACCTGGATATAGAAGTGAGGTTTGTACTCCCAGGTGGAGCAAAGTATGATTCGGATAGAACTGAGAATAAGATAATTTTTTAGGTGAAGGGGGGTGCATTTGAAAGAAAAGATGGCCTAAATCATTTTAAAAATAGATTGACTTTGTTCATTTAAGCAATTTGGACGTTCTAATGGTAAATCCTAAACGTTCTCTTCTAATGATTAGTCAAAGAAAAATAATGAGACTTTCAACGAGTGATATGATGAAGAGAATAAAATGAGACTGAAAAGAATTAGTAACCCTCATAAAGAAAGATTGGCACAAAGCTCACATGGGTTAATTAGTTTCCACTGCTTGTCTTTAAACTGCATAGTTTATGCTTACTCATCCATTTAGATTCAGTAAATATTTTCACACTGTTTCAAAATGTTTAATGTTTAAAGAGTTTCTAGTATTTGAAAATAGTAAAACATGTGACAATGTGTTGTATGTTATTAACATACCCAAAATAACATTGACGTGTCAAATTTATCTTATATAAAGTAAAAGGAAAACTTCTGAAAAAAATTCTAAGCATATCCACTAAGTTGGATACATATATGGTGCGACTAGTATCCTCTGCACCTATACAAAAGAGGCTACGCAATCCGGAGCGTCCAAGTTGTCATGATTACCCATCCACTTCTTGTAAAAGAGATGAGTCTAGAACCACTAGCAAGCTAAAAACATCAGTAAGAGGCTAAGAGATAACTCTGGCTTTACCTAGTTTTTTCGCTACCTCTAGGGACATTCACCGCACTAGACATATCTGGTGATGCTTGGATCATGCAAATTACTCCTATCGAACCAGCTAATGAAAGCCAGATGTACACGTAGGATCATTTTAAAGTCTGACCTGACTGAAAATTATTGACTGTACAAAAACTAAAAATAAAAATAAAAAGAAATGAGGGATGAGAAAACAAAATTTATTTGGGTATCAAAGGATCCAGTCCTCTTTCTCAACCAAAATTTTCTTTTGTTTTGATTTGAATTATCTTTTGTAACAGTAGTAAACTTTAAAAGATGTGTCATTGTGAGCAACTAAACCAGGACATTCTTCTCTATAACAATTCAAACACCATCCTAACCTTTTAGCTTTCCTTTTGATGGCATAAAGGCTAGTGCCAGCAAAGGGTTTCTTCTGCTCAGAAACAAGTGAGCGACCCATTAACGTCTGGTCATCGACTATTGGATCCATTTTTTATACTCTCAGCCAACAAGAGAGGCTAGACTCAACCCTCCACTCCTTCCAACTATCAACTAAGATCTAATTAAAGAGAGCTTAGAGGGGGTGGGTGGGAATTTTATTTAAAAACTAAAAATATTTAAGAAAAATATATACATTCAGAAACTAAATTTTTTTTTTTTTTTTTTTTTTAAAACAAAAATTAGAAAACTACATTTTTTTTTTTAACACACAAAAAGAAAAACCTACATAATTTTTTTTTTTTTTTTTTTTTTTTTTTTTTTTTTTTTTTTTTAACAAAGTTTAAGACAATGCATCATTACAATAATAGTAATAAGAAAAATTATGATATAAACTTCAAACATTATAAAAATTTTTGCTTCTGAGTCATGCATTTTTTTAACAGAAAACTAGGAAAAGACAATTATATTTTTCTCTCTATTTTTTTTTTTTTTTAACAAGGGCACCGCAACACTAACATAGCAAGAACTAGGATAATAATAAGATAAAGTTCAAAATCCAGAAGACCAATAACAAGCGCGTCGTCCATTTTTTTTTTTATTATAAAGAAATGGAAAAATATCACCTGTTTCTTGAAAATCTGAGAATCTGGTAGGGCCGTAGATCGAGTGATATTTCCAAGCTTTTTTGGTGCGTGGGTACCTACAACTTATGGATATCATTTTTGTTAACTAATGGAAAAGAGAGAAAATCAAAATCTAAAATAAAAACTAAGCCGAAATTGGAAAAATAGAGAATAAAATCAAAATCAAGCTTTTCTCTGGATTTTAGATCTTACCTTTAGTGATCAGTAGAGTGGATCTTGATTTTGGATCGAAGAAAATAAAAAAATGAAAAGAAAATGAGAGAGGGAGATCGGGTCGAGAGAGTGAGAGAGTTGTAGAGAATGAGAGAGAGAGAGATCGCGGCGAAAGTGAGAGAAAAGAGAGGAAGAAGAAAGGAAAAAGAGAGAAAAAGAGAGATAGGGAAAAGTTTTTATGGTTCAAATCCCTATATAAAGCCATTTTCTCTTTTTTCAGTGTATCTCTCTCTAGAGAAACTAAATTTTTTTTTTTTTTTTTTATGAAATAAAGATAAAATAAACGAACAGGTGTTAATCGTGAAACCGTCCCCCCCAACTGAGTCTGACATTGTCCTCAATGAGTGAGATGAGAAAAAGAAGCTAAGGATAACACCTGTTATAAAAAGAAATACAAAAAGAAATGATAGAATAATAATGACCAAATTAACTTATATATAAAAAGTAAAAGTACTATCACTGTTTTGAGATAAAGTTATCAAGAATTACTGTACAATTGATCTTTTGAACTGCAGTTTCAAAGGATCGATCTTGTATTCAAATTTTGCTATCTAGCAGTTTCAGCAACATGGTTTTTAAACCAGCAATACTTCTGGTATGCCTTTTTATTTTGGACTGTAATTGGATAGTTTAAAGATACAATTTAGTACATTTATTAGATAGCAATACTTGAGATTTGTAAGACTTGATAAAAATCAGAACTCATAAAATAATAAGTGCAAGTGATTCTGATACTAAAAACACAGTGATGATTTTTTTTTAATTTTTTTTTTTATTTATATATAAAAGAAAAGTACAATTACAATAAAAATAAAGACAGGAATTTTATTTTAACATATCTAGACGTTGACTTGGATTATTACTCATGAAAGATGATCATTTCGCGGTCTAGGACAATAGACTCGAAACCTTAAATAGGTGTCAGAGCTATATCTTTCAGGATCATCGTAGAGTGTTATTTCCATGAATATATCATATCTGACAATGACTCTTTCAGGCATGAATTGTTCAATGAAAACAGGGATTAGAGATGGCCCCCATTCGAGTAGGAAAAAGAACCAATCCCTTTGAAAGGCGTACCTTAACATTTCCCCGTTAACAACTCTTGTTAACAACCGCCCCCATCCAAAAATATTGTCATTATCATCATAAATGGGGAATTGTACTAGGGATGTTAAGTATCGTTCCCACTCATTTTCTTCATATTCATGATATAGTTCGTGGAACACCTCATATTGAGCTTGTTCCCACTCATCGTAGTTGGTGCTAATGTTCTGCCAATCATCTAATCCATCAAATATTGGCTCACCATCCCACTCCCTAGGTTGGTCAGGTTCCACTAAATAATCAATTTCTTCATCAGTGTCGTAAATTCTATCGACACACCTAGCATAGAACATTTCATCCTCGTCAGAGTCCATGAGATATTCAAATCTTGGGGGTGTATCATCATCTGACGAAGTTCTATCCTCTGGAGGATAGTTGTTATTGTTAGACGAACTGGCATGGTTTATACTCATTCTTGCAGTTCTGCGATGATTAGATGGGTTCATATCTCTTTGTTACCTGTAACATCAGATAATATGTTATAATTCCTGAAAAACATTAAATAGTAAGAAAATAAAAAAAAAATAATAATAAAATTCCTACTATGTACAATTCTAATCACGATTTATGAATTTAAGAGGTATCACAGTTGGGGTCCTCCAAAGGAAAAGACTCCAATTCAGTTTCAAAATCTCCTAAGAATGGTTTTAATTTATGCCTACTGACTTTAAATGTATTACCATCTTTAGGGTCTTCAATCAAGATAGTTCCATAAGGATAAATATTTTTTACAATATATGGACCAGTCCATCGAGATTTCATTTTTCTTTTAATAAGATGCAGTTTTGAGTTATATAATAGAACTTTTTGTGCGGGAGTAAATCTTTGATAAACAGGAGTATTAAGACATTTTTCTGTAGAGTACCCCATCATATGACATGTACTGCAAAGTTCTAATTTATTTTTAGATAGAGGAGGATTAGTTTTCTCCAGTTTAACAGATATTAGCTTGCGAGTTAATTCTTCAATTTTTATGACTAATTCATCTTCAGTTTGTGATTGCTATGATTTTTTAGCCTTTTCTTTCCTAGCATTTTCTTCTTTTTTTCCTTTCTTCTTTTTCCCTTTGTGGAGCGTCTTTGCTAAGCCAATCAAAATATGATTCAGCTTCGTCAGCATTTTTAAAAAATTTCCCTTGATACATGGCTTCAATTATTTCCCTTGACTCTGGATCTAATGTTTCATAGAAGTAATTAATTATACGCCATTTTTTAAATCCATGATGTGGACAGGTTTGTAGGAGATCTACAAAAAATTCACAGTCTTTAATGCATGGTTCCTTCTCTTTTTCAGTGAAAAGTTTATATTCTCGCATCAAGCAATAAGTTAAATTCATTTGATAGAATTTATTTAGAAATGCATGATTCATATCTGGCCATGAAGTTATAGATTCAGAGTGGAGAGATAAAAGCCAAGATTCAGCTTCATCTTTTAAAGAAAAAGGAAAAAGTTTGAGATAGATTATCTCAATAGGACAAGTTTGATCAGCAAACGTTTCACAAACTTCTTCAAATTCACGAATATGGACATAAGCATATTCTTTCTTAATTCCGTGGTAAGTTGGTAAGCACGGTAGCATGTTATATTTAAAATGAAAATTTCCTGTATGTCTAGGTAGTGTGATGCAAGAAGGAGTGATGATTTGTTCTGGCATAAATATACCACGTAAAGACCATCGCTCACGTTCTGATAAAACAGGTTGTGGTATATTATTCTCATGATCATTATGAGTATCATTAGTTATTCCTTCCATGCCTTCTATTTCAGTCATGATTCTAGGAAAATGTATACTAGATGAATTAGTAGAAATATTAGAATTATGTGGTACTTGATATAAAGCCTCAGTAGCATCTAAGGACATAAGAAGTAAGTGAAAACTAACTGATAATAATATTATTATGATTATTATTATTATTATTAGCTAAGTAAAAATATAACTCTTTTTTTTATATTTATTTTCTATTTTTATATATATATTTTTTTAGAAGATGCACAAGTACATATATATAAATATATATTTATATATATTTCACAAGGAAAAAATTATATATAGTTTTTTTTTTTTTTTTAATTTAATATTTTTTTTTTAATTATTTTCTTAAAAAGAAAACTAGATTATTTATAAGGGAGAATAAGTATATATATATATAGTGAGAGAAATAGTCTTAGACCTAACTTTTTTTTTATTTATTATTTTTATTAACCGATCCCCGGCAACGGCGCCAAAAACTTGACGACATCCTATTGACGCGTTTTCTTATCACACCCAAGTGTAGGTGATCGTACAAGTAATAAAGTTCTGGAAGTCCAGGTCGAACCCACAGGGAACGGAATAAAATTTTATAAAGTTAAGTAGATAACTATATTGTCACTAAAAAGAAAATAAAAGATGATGGATTTTTTTGGAGTTTTACTAAACTACTAATTTTTATATGTTTGCAATAAAAGTAATTAAAGCTATTTTTTTTCTTAACAGTTTATGGTAAAGATTTTAACAGTGCAAAATAAATTAACTAACATACTAGTAAGAAAAGGAAGAAAAATATATATAAGCTAAATTTTTATGAAATAAACTTTTTAGATTTAATAATAGGGAAAGATGAAAATAATACAGATATTTAAGCAAAACTATTATAAAACAGGAAATATTAATTAACTAGAGGAAATGATTTAAAGGAATTGGGAATATGCAAACCAACACTAGATCCCACAACTTTTGTGCATTTGAAAAGCATTTGGCATTTAAGATCGCAGAGTCATTCTTTATTTAAAAATAAACTTTCACTAGTCAGGGTCATATCAAGTGTGTCAGGTTTGATATGAAACGACGTCGTTTGGTTTAAAGAAAAATAAAGAGGCAATTGGGCAGTAGCCAGGTTCGAACCGTGCCCCGCTGCGGACGTGGGTTATTCAGCGTCCAGTCCCCACCACTCTGCCACTACACAATTGCCTATCCATTATTGGATAGAAATATATATAAACACATATTTGAAATATTAACTTTGTCATATGAGTTGTTTGAGTATGCTAGGTGTTTTTTATGACAAAAGGCATAGTTTGACAATCCACATAATTAGGCTTTTTATTTCAAATATGTACTCAATATAGCCATAGTATATAAACATGTTAAATTGTCATAAACTATAGATACATAGATATTTTTTGCCATAAATGGAAAAACAACCCATCTAGATAAATTTGCCCATTTAAGTTTAGTGCACAGAAGTTGTGGTTTCTAAGTTTTTATTACATATCCCCAATTAAAGTTTTAGCCTACCATTTTGGAATTGAAACTGTCTTCCAAATAAAATTAAAAGATAAATTAAATACGTGTAAACAGTGACTGCTCAATTAAAACTAAAGTTGTAAAACTAAGGTAAGGGTGAAATATAATATTATTATATTATTTTCTTTACATAACATGAACTGGGGTTGAATTTGTGGAATCTGCAAAATAAGAGAGTTTAGTACAACTAGGCTAATAAAATATACATAAATGGAAATACTGAACCAAAAATAAAATACTAAACCTTTGACTTTGGATTCTTGTGGGGTCACAGTGGTTGAACTCCAAGAACACAAATAAGGCCAAACCAAATCCAAATATACTTTTGGAGTGAGATATGAATATGGTGTGCTTTTGGACTTTAGTAGGTGATTATAACAACTATGTGGCTAAGAAATCTGGCATTTAATCGCAAAATCTGTCTTCTAGTGAATAAAAATATTGCTATGAAAACTGAAAATTTGAAGTTTCTAACTATTTTAGGGGACAACTATAAGTACTACTAGACTAAAGATATTAAATCTAAATTTCAATAGGACTATTTTACTACTAAAAATTGACAAAAGTCATACAAGAAAACAAATATTTTATTTTAAGAAATACAGTACACAAAGTTTTGCTACATATTTTTGAACATAAAATCATCAATTACATAAAATTAAAATTTTACAACTACTAGAACTAGAAAAGGCAAAGAAAAACTAAAGTTTCCTATTTCTAGGGACAATATAAAGTGCTCACATGATAACCTCCCCTAAACTATTCTCTCCCTAACAGTGATTATAAACTGTGTTGTTGTGTAGCTTGTGTTCTCCAGCTTCATTCTCCCCTGCCTTCATTTTATAGACGAATTGAGATACAAACTCGTCATTGCTTCGATCAGCATTTGCACGAGTTTGGAAGATTGTCTTCTTCGCGGTCTCATTTTCCTTGTTTCTCTGACAGGTTTGATTTTAACTATACACATACACACACAGAGAAAAAAAGATTGAGAAAAAAAACGAATCTTTGTAAAAGCATCACTGTCATGAACAGTGAATGCTTTGATTTTCTTTTAATTCATTTGTTTATTTTTTTTTTTTGTCTGATTTTACAGAACTTGCACTATGCAAGTTTGACTAACTTTATATAAGGAATGCTTCAGTGTGGTTGCTACTTCTTTCCTTCCCTTTATTTCACTTCATTTTTACTTAAAGATATAAAATATGTAAAAACACATTTTTACACGCATTTGAGTGACATCACTGTTAAATTATATTAATTCAAATATGCATGTAAAACTAGGAATTTGGAGAATTAAATGAGCACAATGTCTATTATATTGGCACATAAATGTGCAATATTCAGTGTTTGTCATTGACCGTCAAGAACAAGTATCCATTGCCACGAATGGATGACTTGTTTGATCAGTTACAAGGGGCTCAGGTATTTTCGAAGATCGACTTGAGATCCGGTTACCATCAGTTGAAAGTCAAAGAGGAAGATGTTGAGAAGACAGCTTTCAGGACTCGACATGGTCACTTTGAATTTTTGGTTATGCCATTTGGAGTGATTAATGCATCAGCTGCTTTCATGGACTTGATGAACCGTGTCTTCAAGGATTATTTAGATGAATTCGTTATCGTGTTCATAGATGACATCCTAATCTACTCCAAAAGCGTAGAAGATCACGAGTATCATTTACGATTAGCTTTACAACGATTGCGTGAAAAGAGATTATTCGGCAATTTGAAGAAGTGTGAGTTTTGGTTGACCGAGATAGCTTTCCTTGGACATATAGTGTCGGCAAAGGGAATTTCTGTAGACCCTCAGAAGATAGAAGCAATTACCAACTAGGTGAGACCAACGAATGTGACAGACATCCGAAGTTTCCTAGGATTAGCTGGGTATTATTGAAAATTTGTAAAAGAATTTTCGCGTATAGCAATGCAGATGACACAGTTAATGAGGAAAGATATTGCTTTTGTATGGAGTCCAGAATGTGAAGAAAGTTTCCAAGAGTTGAAGGGTCGACTAGTGAAAGCACCAATATTAGCCGTTCCATCAGGGACTGAAGGATTTATTATTTACAGTGATGCTTCATATAGAGGTTTAGGTTGCGTTCTTATGCAAGGTGATAAAGTCATTGCGTATGCATCGAGACAACTTAGACCACACGAGAAGAATTATCCAACACATGATCTAGAATTAGCTGTCGTGATTTTTGCATTGAAGATTTGGCGACATTACTTATACGGGGAGAAATGTGAGATCTATACGGATCACAAGAGTTTGAAGTACCTGTTTACACAACAAGATTTGAACATGAGGCAAAGGAGATGGCTAGAGTTGATGAAGGACTATGATTTGTCGATTCAATATCATCCGGGCAAGGCGAATGTAGTCGCCGATACTCTTAGTTGTAAGGTACCAACCAACACCGCATCAGATTTGACTTCTCAGAAAGAACTGATACGAGATATGAAGAATTTGAAACTTGAAGTGATACCGAGGATTGA
Source organism: Hydrangea macrophylla (assembly GCA_033977485.1). Taxonomy (NCBI): domain Eukaryota; kingdom Viridiplantae; phylum Streptophyta; class Magnoliopsida; order Cornales; family Hydrangeaceae; genus Hydrangea; species Hydrangea macrophylla. Next base: position 52,255,487 of record CM066985.1, read on the forward strand.
AAGTGGCTTGATGTCGACGATGGTGGCACAACCACTCTTGATTTACGAGATTGCAGAGAAATAACTTCAAGATGTGGCTTTGAAGAAGATTTGTGATGAGATTCCGATGGGCAAACAACCGGGATTTACTTTTGAGAATGATGTTTTGCGATTGAGGGGTAGAATTTGTGTGCCTAACGAGAAGGAGTTGAAACGGAACATCCTAGAGGAATCACACAATACGAAGTATACCGTTCACCCGGGAAGCACTAAGATGTATAGAGACTTGAGACATGTTTATTGGTGGCCGGGAATGAAGAGAGAAATAGCACGTTACGTTTCGCGTTGTATTAGTTGTCAACAAATAAAGGCCGAACGCCAAGTACCCTCGGGATTGTTACAACCGTTACCGATAGCCGAGTGGAAATGGGAACACATAACAATGGATTTTGTTAGTGGGTTTCCGAGGTCGAAGAGACCGAACACTATTATTTGGGTGATTGTTGATCGTTTGACGAAGTCGTCGCACTTCCTACCACTCAAAACAACTAAGCCAATGACGTTAGCTAAGTTGTACATTCGCGAAATTGTGAGACTACATGGTATCCCAGTTTCTATCGTTTCGGATAGGGATAGTAGTTTTACATCGAAGTTTTGGAGAGTCTTGTAAGAAGCAATGGGTACAAAATTGCATTTTAGTACCGCTTTTCATCCTCAGACCGATGGTCAATCAGAAAGAGTAATCCAGATTTCGGAAGACATGCTTCGTTTATGTGTACTTGATTTTCAGGGTGATTGGGAAGACCACCTACCGGTAATCGAGTTTGCATATAACAACAGTTTTCAGTCGAGTATTGGGATGGCTCCTTATGAAGCTTTATATGGTCGTGTATGTCGTTCACCGATTAGTTGGACGGAAGTCGGAGAAAGAAGGATTGAAGGGCCGCAAATAGTACAAGAGACGACAGATAAGATAAAGGTAATTCGACAACGGTTACTGACAACACAGAGTAGGTATAAGAGTTATGCCGATAAGCGTAGATGACCATTGGAATTTGACGTGGGAGACTTAGTGTATTTGAAGGTGTCACCTTCAAAGGGAATAACCAGATTTGGTAGATACGGGAAACTCAATCCGAGGTATGTAGGACCTTTTGAGATTATTGGAAAAGTTGGACCCGTAGCTTATCGTTTGAAATTGCCGAGTGAGTATGCTCAAGTGCATAACGTGTTTCACGTGTCATTGTTACGTAAACACTTAGTGCAGGATAGAGATCAAGTTATGGCTCCGACGCCGAATGAGATTCAGAGTGATTTAACGTATGTTGCGTATCCGGTAGAGATATTGGATCGAAAAGACCAAGTCTTGCGAAATAAGACGATATCGAAAGTGAAAGTGTTATGGCGTAGCCAAACTACGGAAGAGAAGACGTGGGAAATAGAAGGTGAGATGCGTACTCAGTATCCGCACCTTTTTGAGACAAGAAGTACAAGTTTGGGGACAAACTTTTTTTAAGGGGGAGAGTATTATAACACCCACATTTGTGTTATTGCTTTTGCATTTCATTTCATGCATGATAATGTGATGTGGCGTGTCTTATGACACATGTTTGGGTGAGTTTTGACTCACGAGTTGATTTGGGAGTCTATATTAGAGAACCCTTTGAAACTGTGGTGATTGAGGATTTGTTGTTGTGACGTCTCTCCGAGTATGAGATGGTCACTGAGGAACACTTTAAATGTTTATCTGGAAATAAATGTTTACCTGTGTATTTCAATATCTGTATGATTTTCTTTTTAGAATTTATATCTGTTGTTAGTTTTAGTATCCTGGTGAGAACGAATTAACACGCTATTAATTTGGTAGGCTAATTACCAACTTCGGAAACATCATGTAGAAATTCGCGTTTTAGCGACCAAACGAAACTTAGTCGAAAACTTTTATAATTTTGAAGTTTCACTTGTAAAGCTATGAATTAACTGTGTAGAAAGTTTCAGAGACTGATTAGGAGTTTTGAAAACTCATGAGGAGGTAAACGTAATTCCCGAGAGTTTTGCCTATATATAGATAGAGATGAGTTAGATATTTTTCATTTGCTTACAACCTAAGTTTCCAAAAAGAGGCCAAAGGGAGATTTTGTTGCTTAGAGCTTTGCGACACCAAACGACGACCTTCCGTCAGTTTGTTTTCTCCCAGATTTCATATTCGAACTACTCGAGGTAAGAGCTTCGTTTTGATATATGTTAGGACTTGTTTGGCCAAGTTTTCCGAAAAGCATTTTTCTAGAATTTTTCATAAAAGTTGATAAATGGGATTTTGATCCATAGGAATTGTACTAGACGGACTTCTACACGTTCTTTGTGCACGGGTTTTCTTCAGATTGAATTATAGGAGCGTTATTCGGAAGTGAGTGATTCAACTATGTTTTTGGAATGGTTTCTTGACATGTATTCATGTTATGTTTGAATAGCATGTATTAATACTTAGAGATATCTTGTGTAGTTCACATTGGGCGTTTATATTGATAAGCAGGCCCAATAGCACGATGAAATGTTTTGATTTCCGCGAGCATGGTGATGTGTATTTAAACATGTTAAGTTGCTTATTTGGGTCAGAAGGAGCACGTAGTCACCGTACCATTTTGTGGAGCCAATATAGGCATTAAGGTCGCACGATTGAAGAGAAGAATCGTGGGTCTTACCCTTTCGCGTGGACTTATTGGCGACGAGTCGCGGATTGAGAGTATGGACGGGCACGTGAGTCTCCGGCGACTAGTATGAAATGTAGAGATGTGAATGCGGACATGTTTATCATTCATGTGCATATGTTGTTTTATTCACTAAGCGTTAGCTTAAACAAATCGAATATCTGTGGTTATTCAAATAACCATTTCAGGTGTAAATGCTGGTGAGGAATCGCAGAAGTGAGCATGTGGGTGGGGAATTTGTTTAGAAGACAACTTGAACGTTAATCTTGTAGTTTTGGGGACAATTGAAATGTTGTAATAGGAATTCATATGGATTTTAGTTATGTTTAACTTGGTATGTTAGAACGAATCTAAAAGGTTGTAATAGTGAGTAACATGTTGTATCTGTGCTTCGGTAATATGTTAATACAGTTAGGATTGTTTTTGAAGTACTTTCGGAAGTGTGTGGTTGATCCCCGTTTGAATTCAAAAGCTTTTAAACTTGAAAATGCTGCAGAATGTGCTGCTGCCAGGGGATCATTCGACTGATTTGTTGAACAGTCGACTGGAGCCTCCTTTCCAGCAACTCTCTGCCTCGTTTCATGAAGGATCAGTCGACTAGGTCCCCGACGCAGTCGACTGGATCATGGTTTTCAAAACTGATATTTTGGCCAGGCTGGACTTCAGTCGACCGGACTTTACCAGTCAACTGAAAATTTGAAGCCCCAGTCGACTGGGTGTAGAAAAGCAGTCGACTGGATGGTGTTTTAAAACCTAACTTTCTGCTAGACCAGGATCAGTCGACTGGACAGATGGTTTTCAAAATGACTTGTTTTATTCCGCTGCGTGTATTCTTCAAACCTAATTTTGGGAACGTTAATGAATTGGTTTAGCCTCGGTGGCGTGCCACGGGCTCCGATGCCGCTATTGTGGGACCGGGCTGTGACAGTTGTACCTTCTAATATAAGCTGTTGTACCATGCTATTTTATTAGAAAGTCAGTTTCTATAAATCAGATAAAGGTAGATTGGATTTATTTGTAATAAACACCTATATGAATCGTTCGGATACCAGTAAAGAGAAAATGTAAAAAAAAAAAAAAAAAAGACAAGTTTTAATCACTCTGATACTATATTAAAGAATAGGAAGAGAATGTATAAATAGCTTTGATACCATTATAAGAAATTGTGAAAAGTATGTTTTAAGCTGCCGTATTGTCTGTTCAAATAGTTGTACCTTACTACCTACTATTCTGATGAAAGAAATGAGACAGGGACTTTTGTATTTGTTAAGTGTTTCTAATTGGATATAATCATATGTATACCTATTCCGATTTCAGTATAAGAAAATGTAAACGGGGAAGTAAGAACTGCTCTAATACCTTCCATGAAGAAAATGTGAATAGAAAGATTTAAGTTATATCGCTCTGATACCCTTATGAGATAATATGTAAAAGAGAGAATAAGTTGTACACCCACTCTGATACCTTTATGTAACGAGAGAGAATAAATTACACATTTGCATAGTCGAGTTGATAGTTTGAAAGGGGTCAAGTGGTTCATCATGTATGTTGTGAGAAGTAAGTTAAGAGAAAATGTCTTCGAACGGGTAACCTTAATTATCCCAAGCCGACTCAGATACGGCAGGTTAACTATGAAGGATTGAGCCCAGGCCGACTCGGATACGGCAGGCCAGACAGAGTTCTTGTGATAGCCTTAATTATTCCAGGCCGATTCGGATACGGCAGAATAATTATGAGGATTGAGTCCACTCAAGTACGGCAGGCCAATCTAATCACGTCCAGGCCGACTCGGATACGACAGACTAGTAAGAGTGTTTAGTAGGTTATTGTAACCATGAATGTCTAGGTACGACCAGGCCACCTCAGATACGGCAGACATATCGACAGACCTTCTAAATTAACGGTATTGTGCTGAATGGTTCTAGGTGAACCGAATGAGTCGAGAGATTTTGATCGAGATAAAAGAGTCAGTGAGATGAGATGATTTCATTGTTCATGTACTGTCTTAAATATTCATTTCTTAAATTGCTTATCTATTGTTATTATGCGATGACTAGAATAATGGATTAACCGTACTCGAAGGTACTGAATGATAGTAATAACTGTTAATGTACTTGTATATACATTGCTTGTGCGTTCATTATGCTCACTCGGCTTTCATTAGTTGATAACTTTATTGTCCTTGACACCCAAAATGTTCAAAAAATATTTATGCAGGACAATATGACTATGCTAGCTAGAGAAGCCTGCGGGAACAGTTTTACTTAAATAAAGTTGTAATAAGGATAAGGATAATGTTTTATTTGATTAAAGCGGCATGTGCCCTAAGAATTTTTTATTGAGTCAATGTACTATTATTTCAAGATTGTAGTGATTATATTTTCTTCCTTGTTATTTTATATACTCTGTTTTCTGGTACATGTTAAGCTAAGTACAGGACGAACGATCTATCACCTGTCATGACCTACGGATCCAAAACGGAAATAAAACTTTTTTTTTTTTTTTTTCTTATTTTGCTACGCTGAGGCGTGACAGATGCCCAATGATAAAAGGCTTAGGCTTCTGTCTAAACACAAAAGTCAAAACCAATCCAAACGAGCCTTCGTCCTATTTTGCTAGTCCCGACAATTGCAAAAGAGCTAGTAGGATTCATTGGATTATTTAAGGTTTCTGTAACAGAAAATTAAGAAAGTAACAAAAAAACAACCAAGTTTAGAATCATATCATACCTTAGCTAGTTATTTTACCTTGCCATTATATAGTTGGGCCGTACGAGTTAACTCCAGTACTAGTCTCCATCTTCTTCAGCTACTTGTCTCTGTAACTTGTTTGACAACTGAAATTTCACTAATTCAGTTTTCAAAAAAAATTTGACTATTATACTTTAAAGAGTAAGTTTTAATTTAGGCACAAACACAATCCACAAACACCATAATGTGTCTATCTCTCCTCTGTGGATCCCACAGCCCACATTGTCAGTGGATCCCACGAGGAAAGATAGACACATTGTGGTGTTTGTGAATTGTGTTTGTGAGATTTGCTTATGCCCAGACTTAAAATTCTGCCTAGGAGATGGGTGGATTCAAAATCCCTCCCTAATTAACTAGTTTATTTCTTTTTCTTTTGATTTTTTAGTTTTTTTTTTTTTTTTTTTTTTTTAAGTTTTGGCTATATTTTTAGTTTTGCCTTTTGAAATGCTATAACAGAATAAAACTATTCTTGGATCCAAAATTTCAAACATCAACACACCATTATCTTATGGGCCCTTGACTAATATGTGTTTTGTCTTTTTTTCATCCTGATGAGAATTTCTCCGTTTGGATTTTTTCCAGGTGCTCATTCTTCCAACTTTCCTATTTATGGTTTATTATCTTCTATGTTTTTTAACTCTTTATACTACCTTGTTTGTTTGTCAAGATATCTTATCCGAAGAGATAGAGCCAGTCCATAATAACCAAGCAAGGAAATTGAAGATGGTTATAATCATCGAAATCATAGGATACAAAAATTTAGACATATATATATATATATGCATTCAGGCCCAAAAGGGTAAATAGAAATCCAAGAGTAATGCTATGCTTCCAAAATTTTTATCCAAAAAATGTTTTCCAAACAATGTGGCAGTAGGGCCAGGTAAACAATTTCTAATCAAAATGCAACTGGGCCCAATGTATTAGACTTGGCCCCACTACCTTATCATTTGGGAAGGACTTTTGAGATAGAAATTTAGAAAGCAAAGCATTACTCTAAATCCAATAAGAGCCAATCAAAAGGAGTTTTTTCTTCTTTATTGTTTTACATGTACTCCATAGTTGGCTTAATGAGCTTCACAACCAGTAATACTCACCAACAGTGAAGAGTACAAACTACAAAGGATTAAAATACTACTTTTCAACAACATTCAAAGGTATGCAATTCTAGACTATATACTAAAATCTCATCATTTTAACAATTATTCTGCTTCCATAATCTGAGATTGTTCAGTGTTGGTATACTTTTACTTCTTTTGTCATTGAATTAGAATAACCAAGCACTTATGATTTCAGAAAGCAAACCCATAAAAATCAGTAATACTTGTAGAAAAATATTGTATAACATCAGGGGGTCTCGGGGATACATATACATATATACCGATAGCCTGCAATTCATTATTGAATTGTCGGGATAAATATAAACTTGGGTTCATGTACTTAAATATGGAACAGGTGTAATGGACAGAGAGAGAAGGAGAGTTGGGTCAGTTAAAGCAGCCATTGATTTGTATGGAGAAAGAATTATTGAAGGCAACTCTGCAATCAAGAAACCCCAAACGCAATTTCCAGAGGTATAATTAGAAGAAGTAGGCAAGGCTTTTGTATCATCTATTATTGCCAAACACCAAAATTCCCATTTAGTTGGGTCAGTTTGGTTTTTATAAATAACACTTTATTCCTTAATTTATTTTTTTTATTTTTATTTTTTGCATTAGTAGACCAATTCTAGAACAAGAGAGCTTAATCCGGCCAGAAGCGACATGTGTCCATTCATTGAGAGCAGAAAAGTTGTAAATTCACTGAAAGACCCAGAAGAATCTGAGCTTTTAAATGCAAAAACAAAGATTCGTGAACTGGAAAAGCTAAATACCGAGAATTACAAGTATGGAGAAGTGATTACAGAATTGGGAAATGTGAATCAGGAACTCATTAAGCTTAATCTTGACATGAGTACTGTTTTAGAAGAGAAAAGACAAGCTGAGAAGAAAACCAGAGCTTCAAGTACTAAAATTTTGTCTTGTTCAAGCACAGTGGAAGAATTAAGGAAAGAGATTGAGGAGGTTAATGAAGAGCATGTTCTTGTTGAGTTGGCTCGAATCGAGGCTCTTAAAGAATTTGCAGCAATTGAAGCTCAAAGAAAAGAAACAGCTAACCAATACTCTTCTGCAATGGGTAAAACCCGAAAGAAAATCAACGGTGTGATTCAAGAGATTGACCATGCAAAAGAACTTAAAATCAAACTGGGTATTACGAATTATGGTGTTGATGTGTTACAGAGTGAACTAAATCTAGCTAAGGACAAAAGTACTCGGAAAGGGGATGAATCAGACTCTTCATTATTGCTAAAATCGATCATTGAAGACTTGGAGGGGAAAAAGAAGGAATTAGAGTCTATTAGAGAGGAAGGTTTTGAGATCATGGCCACCATGGATATAATAAGGGATGAACTTAAGCGTGTTTCGGAAGAAAAAGCTCGTTTGAAGAATACAGAAAAGGAAGATTTAACGGTTCGAGAATTGAAGACAAAGCTTGTGAGAGGAAAATCCAAGCTGGAAGCTGTATCTGAAGCCGGAAAGAAGGCTATATCTATTGTATCAAATCTATCCATCTCTCTTAAACAGGTGAAATCAGAAGCCGAAGCTGCAAAAGAGGAAAGGGAAATTATTAGCAAAGAAACAGAAACTATTAACGCAGAAGTCAAGAAAACCGAGTCTCAGAGAGACTCAGCTGAGGAGAGATTAAAAGCGGCAATGCAAGAGCTTGAGGCAGCTGAATCATCAGAAGCAAAAGCTCTTGAGAATCTAAAACTTCTTACTGTCAATACAATGAGAGCTAGAGCTTCGACTTCCAAGCATAATTCGACTATTAGAATCTCAATTTTTGAATACGAGTACTTAAAGGGACGTGCGCTTGGGGCTGAAGAGATTGCGGACAAAAAGATTGAAGCCGCTCAGGCATGGATAGAAGCTTTGAAGGCAAGCGAGAAGGAGATATTAATGAAAACCGAGATTGGTAATAGAGAAATCAAAGAGGGAGAGTCCTGTATAACAGAGAGGTCGCTTTCTGGAAAAAGTGCGGTTGAAGGTGAGTTGAAGAACAGGAGACAAAAACGCCAGAAAAACAGGGAAGAAGCTAAAAACTTAGATCCTGAGGTAACACTGCCTAGAAAATTCACGAACAGAAGCGGAAACTCAACACCGAGAAGACAAGCGAAATTGAGAAAGCCTGTGTCACCTGCTGGGCAGCTGCCTAGACAAATTTCTATCACTATTAGAAGGAAAAGATCAGTTATGCCGAATTTGGGCAAGTTCTTCAGTGGCAAGAGAGAGTCTGCATCACCTGCTCAGCAGCTGTCTAGACAAACTTCTTTCACTGTTAGAAGGAGAACAAAGGTTATGCCGAATTTGGGCAAGTTCTTCAGTGGCAAGAGAATCGAAAGAGATCTGTAATTTTGGTCAAATATGCCATATTTTGGCATTGAGAGCTAATTGTCTTAGATTTTGAAGTGCCTTTCTTTCAAGTTTGGGTTTGTATTCCCTCATAACCCCCAAAAGGTATATAAATAAAGATTTAACTACGTTGAGTGCGATGAAAATCCAAATGTAAGAGATGAGTGCTGTGTCTGTTTTCTTCTAAATATCATAGATCTTGAGGTGGTCTGTTTTGAGTGTGTTTTCCACCGCTCCATGATTTATGTCTCCACTTGCTTGGACAATTATTGAGCAATTTGGGTTATGCTTCAACTAGAGTAGATGAATTGCAACTTGAGAACAAAAGTGACAGAAGATGAAAGAAGGGTTTTGATTCACATACAACAGTGAGATGCAATTAACTTTGTTGTCCATAAATGAAGATTTAGAAAGAGTAAGAGCCATCTTAGACAGTGAGGATTTAGAGAGAGAGAGAGAGAGAGAGAGAGAGTAGGGAGAGCTCGTGATATTCTGCAAACTGAAGAAACTGAATGAATGACAATTTAAAATAGCTAATAGGACCCTAAGCTATTGTTAGGATCCTGTCCCCCATTGACTAATTATGGGATTGGTTTGTGGTTTATTAACTCCTAGGCACCCTCCCCTCGCAAGACGGTTTCCAAGAGTGAGTTCTACCAAGCGGGTTCATAACATCTAACACAGAATTTGAATATAGGAACAAGCATATGTGAAAATGAACAAGAACCACTTGCTATGAAGAAAGTGAATAACTGAATACATGAACTGAACAAATACACACTTGTATGGAACATTATCTGTATGACCTCAGAGACCCAACATCCTCACTTTGAGTAGTTTCACATAACACAAATACAGAAAGCAAAGAAAGACCCAAATGTTTATTCTGATCACAGACAACACAAATAAATTTAGAAACCATAAAGACAAAATTCAAGAAACACTCCTACCAAAACTGCTGCATCATTGCGGCTGTGAGATCCCAATCTGCTGCTTGACGTTCTCTGTGTGCAGCAACTTGGAAGCCTCCGATAGAAGTACTGTTGTGGGCTTTGTCATTGCTGGGTATTGAAGAGGCAACTGAGGAGCAGAAGGCTGAGTTTTGTATATCTGATTGTACACTATATTTTCATCAAAGTCATTATTATCATAATTATCAGTAAGATTTGAAGCAACCGCCACATTTTGAGTCTGATTATGCAACTCAAGAGGACCATCTGATCGTTGCGGCTTCAGCTCCGGAGGTGGGCTAACAAGTGGAGTTGCTGCTTGAACTGTACTATAAACCTTCGCAGGTAATTCAGCCACTGGATGACTAGACATATTGTAAGGCTGTGTTTTCCTAACAGGCAACAAGTAAATTGGGTACGGTGGATTTTGCTGATAATGGCCGTGATGGGGCTGATTCAACGGTGGATGATACATCGGATAGTACGATGAGATCGGCAATGGGCCCGGGGCGTATTGGGGAATGTAATGGGTGCCTGGATGAAAGTATTGCATTTCTTGTGGATGCTGTATTTGATCTAATTGTGGAGCTAACTGATACCCAGAAGCCTGAACTGGTTTTAGGAACTGAATTCCGGATGACGGATCGGTAACGACAGTCTCGGCTTCAACGTTGTCTGAAGAAACTGTGATGCCCCTAAGTGGGTCTTGATAGTATCCAATATGTGGGTGAGAGAAAGCAGTTGCAACAGCATTATCACTGTCAAGTTTGGAGTCATTAACACAAATCAAAGTCCATTATTGTAATTTAGAAAGAAAATATTCTAATCCATATCTGTCTAATTACTAAGAAAAAAACAAAAAAGTTACATCATTTTTGACAAATTTGCGATACTAGGCGCACTTTCATTGAATTTTCTTTTTCTGGGTCCTAGTTGTCTAATAAGATTAAAATTTTGATTTCTTTTTCCCCTTCCCACATAGCAATCAAAGTGATAGTAGTATTGAAACTATACCCAACTAGTTTTTGATAACTAAATGAGTTTTTCTAAATGATTGGATTAAAGATCCATAATTTTCCCACATTTTCTCACCATCCCAACAGCTACAGAGAGAATTTTAAGGTACCAGAGATAAAGCCAGAAGTACCTTTCAATTGAACCTGAAGAGGGTACCTTAACCTCACCATGAACCCCAATTGGAGGCAAATTCGACATCGACACCGAAGAACTTGTGGACCCGAATGACGAACTGGTCTCCAACACCATCGATTCGGGCACAGAGCTCTCAACCCGACCCACCACAGACGGATCCGAATGACCCACGCAGTCAAGATCCATCAACCCATTGACCAAACCAGACTCATCAGACAGTCCTCTCCGCATGATCTTCGTGTTCTTAAGCGCGTCGCAGAACCACGATTCGGTCTTCTGGTCGAGGAGACCCGACCCGACAGACTCGGTTTTAGAGGGGAAGAGAAACAATCTGATGCGTGAGGGTCTACGGGAGCTTATGATGCGGTCGTGTTCTTCGATCATGTTGTGGAGGTCCTCGTCGGTGGTGACGGAGATGAGAGAATCGAGGTCCTCGTTTGGGAGCTGGTACTTGAGGGAAAATGGGTAATTGTTGTAGAGGGTGCGAGAGAGGTGGGCGGTGAAGGAGGAGAGGGTTTCGGCGGCGGTGCGGCGGTCGACAGCGACGATCCGGGTGTCGCCGCCAGCGTAGCAGAGGGACTTGTCGTGTGGGCGGGGGACTATGTGGCCGTTGTAGCTGCACATCAGGCGTAGTTTAGTATTGGCCGCCGGCGGGAAGGTGTCGGAGTGGGCATCGGCGGTGGTGGGTGGTGGGTCCATGAGTGGGAAGGTGGAAAGATCTGGGTCTGCGCCGTTTTTGGAGAGGGAGTGAGTAGATTACTAGATTTAGATTATAGTTTTACAGTTGTAATCTTTCTGGGTTTTGGTAATTTAACTATGTAATTACCGTATCGTTACAGGTTGGTGAGGTATCAATTGTCACAGTTTGCATCATCGTGGTCCGTTTGTTTGTTTGAGAGGCTTTTGCTCACCCACTTCTACACTGGGTGACCAGGGACCAGGAAATTGAATGAAGCTTAGGGGAGGGGGCAAGCTTATAAATTTTCAAAAAAAAACACGAGGGACGAGCGTGTATAGTTATACTATATTTATGTATAATACTAGTATGAATAGAAGTGTTTTTTTTTTTTTTTTTTATAAATTTAGGGGTGACGGTCGCCCCTACTCGCTCCTAGATCAATCTTTGCTGGTGTCATATGCCTTATTCTAGTTATCTAGTTATTATGTTAATAATTAAAGAGCAAAATGAGATTAAAATGAATACATATCACTCGGTGCAAGTATATGTGAACAACAAATGAGTGAGCAAAAATGTTCTCGTTTGTTTTGGCTATTTACCTTTCAACACGCACTTCGAGTGTGTTTGATTAGAAGATCTGCCATTTTGGAGTAGAATATATGTGTTTGCATTTAACAAATGAGGGGTGCTTTTTCAAGATTCTCTTTATATTTGATAAATTACACAACATATCAACTAAATACACAAATCATATTAAATAGTTCTACTTTTAAGTAGAATTACAATCACATCAAATTTTCATAAACATAAGCCTGCCGGCTCTTAATTTATTTATTTATTTGGAAAAGAAACGGACGCTTAAAATGAAATTGTGTGATCTGTGTTTTCTAAGTTCCCACTCACCCACATGGATTTTAACTTGATCTTACGATGAGAAATGCATCAAAGTAGCTATAATTAGACAGACACTGCTATAATTAGATACACACAACTGTTATGGCGGTGTTTGGCAATAAATTTATATATCATGTTGTGTGGGCGTGTCAGAACTTTTGTACGCAAGTTCAATATGTGAACCAAACTTTTCTCTATAAGTGTGGAGTGGAAATGATCGGTCGATTGTGTTAAATGAGTAGAAATGGCTCTCATTAGAAGTTTCTCAAACAGTATTAAAACATACAAGTTAGAAGTGATAAAAATGTTATTAATATGACTGGAAGTGTAATACCTGTAATTTCTCTACGTGCAATAATACGAGTTTTATGAATTTCTATATCTGGTCTATTATTATATTATTATTTTATTTGTGTGACTATATCAGTGTAATGTAATTACTAATTAGACTATAATCACTGCACCGACTCGACCGTAATTAGACTTAACTTAGTCCTGTACCTGGACCCGAACATCAGAAATAATACCTGTCTGCACGTAAACCGAGATCGACACGCATAACAAGAAACTTTTGCACGCAAACCGAGGTAGTGGCACAAAACTCGAGGTGGACCCCACATGGTCGGCCACATGGCAGCCCATGCACCACATGGCAGCCCATGCACCACATGGCACCACCTCCCTTGCCACTTGTCCACCTCTAGGACACTTGTCCATACATGCACACCATGCAAGCATGCATGGTGACACATAATCCCTTCCTTTCTTTATATAAGGATGCCTATATTCATGCATTAGACTCTTGGTCATTTTACAATCAGCATATAGAGTTAGAGAGAGCTAGGAGATGAACTCCATGGAGAGATAAGAGATGCATGGAGATGGAGAAGAAGAACTAGGAAGAAGTCTCCACCATTGAGGTTGTGTTCAAGCTTCCTAAGCTCAAATCCAAAGCCCAAGCTCAATTTCAAGTTTATGTGAGTATTCTAACTCACTTTAGAACCTATATAGCATGTAGTAATGTTTTATTAAGTGCTTGATGTTGATAGTTTGAGAGATCCATGCCATGCAAGATAAATTTTCAAATCTGGGAAGCAGAAACTTCCAGCAGAGTGTTGTTTAGTAAAACAAACATTTCGAGCAGTTCAAAAATGAGAATGAGGCTAGGTTTTTTGGTGGAGAAAGCTAACTCATTTATCTACAAATAACTCTTCTATAGCTCAGTCTGAAAATCACTTTTTCATAGGTGAAATGTACATGCAACGAAGTACTTTAAATCTGAGAAACTGAAACTCTCAGCAGAACATAGTTTAGTAAAATGAATGTTTTGTGCAGCTCAAAAATCCGAATTAAGCTAGATTTTTTTGTGGTGAAAGCTAACTCATTTATCTACAAATAACTCTTCTATAGCCTAGTCTAAAAATGACTCCTTAATAGGTGAAATGCACATGCAACGCAGTACTATAAATCTGGGACAGAGCAGTCCGAAAATATAGAAATGTCTAAGTAAAATAAATATTTTGAGTAGCTCAAAAATGCAATTGAAGTTAGATTTTTTTTGTACATGAAGCTAATCCAATTATCTACAATGTTCTAGTTTTGAGTTTGATCTACAAATCAATTTATCATGCCCAAATAAATCTTATCAATTCAGTCGACATAGTAAAATTAATTCCTGGCAGATTGTATAACTACTTGTATGATGTGTTTATTAATGATGCTTGCTTTCCGGTATCTATGTGGTTATGGATATCTTGTGCTATGGTAGTGCTATCGCATATATGAGTATGTTAAGGGTTTCATCTATATGGTTATTGATGTCAAATCCATGTTATAGATCCACGAGCTACACGCTAGGTTTCCGTTGTTATGAATATAGTGTGATGACCATAGAGAATTCATACCCAAGCTATAAGTATGTTGTACGGCACGATTATTGCGCTGACAGTGATTGGATAGGTTTCAAATGTAAGTATGTTATGACATAAAATAGGATGATGGATGTATAAACGTAACTTCGAAAGTATATTCGGAAGTCCTTTAATGAACTAAATTCCGAAATGAGTGACGAATGCGTGGTCGGGAAAATGTAAGGGTCGGTTGTGCTATGTTAGAAGCAGATTATGATAAGGATAATTGTCGGATAGGTAATCTGGGCAACGGAGATCAGGATAGTAAGAAAAAGGGATGTGCGGTCGAGTTGTGATGCGGTGATTCTTTGAGTAAAGACTCCTTTCGGTTCTTCGTGACGAAGTGGATGTTCTTGTACTCCGTAACGCTTTCGGTTCTTCGTGACGAAGCGGTGATTCTTTGAGTAAAGACTCCTTTCGGTTCTTCGTGACGAAGTGGATGTTCTTGTACTCCGTAACGCTTTCGGTTCTTCGTGACGAAGCGGTGATTCTTTGAGTAAAGACTCCTTTCGGTTCTTCGTGACGAAGTGGATGTTCTTGTACTCCGTAACGCTTTCGGTTCTTCGTGACGAAGCGGTGATTCTTTGAGTAAAGACTCCTTTCGGTTCTTCGTGACGAAGTGGATGTTCTTGTACTCCGTAACGCTTTCGGTTCTTCGTGACGAAGCGGTGATTCTTTGAGTAAAGACTCCTTTCGGTTCTTCGTGACGAAATGGATGTTCTTGTACTCCGTAACGCTTTCGGTTCTTCGTGACGAAGCGGTGATTCTTTGAGTAAAGACTCCTTTCGGTTCTTCGTGACGAAATGGATGTTCTTGTACTCCGTAACGCTTTCGGTTCTTCGTGACGAAGCGGTGATTCTTTGAGTAAAGACTCCTTTCGGTTCTTCGTGACGAAATGGATGTTCTTGTACTCCGTAACGCTTTCGGTTCTTCGTGACGAAGCGGTGATTTTTGAGTGAAGACTCCTTTCGGTTCTTCGTGACGAAATGGATGTTCTTGCACTCCTTAACACTTCGGTTCTTCGTGACGAAGTGGTTGATGAAAGATGTTTTGGTCGATGAAAGATGTTTTGGGTTGATGAAAGACGAAGTGGTTGATGAAAGATGTTTTGGTTGATGAAAGACGAAGTAGTTGATGAAAGATGTTTTGGTTGATGAAAGATGAAGTGGTTGATGAAAGATGGTTTGGTTAGCAAGGGACACTTTGGGTTTGTAAATGATGTCGGATGTTAGAAATGAATGGTAGTGGCATTAAGAATGTCTAGACGGGTCTCCTGAATTGTTTGTATTCCTATCGAATACGTAGTCGGGTACGCTACTAGTTATAATTCGACGGTGAGAACGTAAAGATCCTAAAAGATATGTTGAAAGGTAGTAAATGTATTCCTATTGTGTTTTACTATATACGTTCCATTTGATTTAGCTTACTCACTCAGCTTTCATAAGCTGACGACGTTCATGTCGTTGGACATTCCCATGTCCAGCTTATCCAGGTAACGAGTACGCGGGTTATGATGCTACGTAAGCGGAGAACGCGGAGGAAGAGTACACCGAAGATGGCTATGGTTATGCTAGTTAGAGAGAAGACTAGCAGTTATCCTCTGTAAATGTTTTGATTATAACCAGAAGACTTAGCATATATTTTGTAATAGTTTTGTAAGGCCGAGAGCCATAAGACTCTGATGTATTTATAATGATGTATTAACTAGCTAAGTACTTTGACTTCTCTTTGTAATATATTCCAGTAAGTATGATGGTTTTATCTTTTTATTATATCGTTTAAATATTATTATCTGGTCATGGACAATTCGGTACTGTAACCAGTCACGTGCCTCAGGGTCCAAGATGAAAATTTTAAATTTTTCCATATTTTGGCTACGCCGGGGCGTGACAGGAAGGAATTAAAATTACAAGGGAAGGGAAAGGAAATTAACTAAGAAAACAGAAAACACAAAGAGAAATCTACTACAAAATCGCTTAAAGAATGTTGTAAAAGGAATGCTTTGTTTTGAGTTTTGGTGGTGCAAAGAGTTTTTGCTATTGAGGGGCACTACTATATTTATAGGGAGAATGAAGCTTCCTTTTGCATAGCAGTCATTTGGACTTGTAATTGCCACTCTCAATACTTCTTGGGACTTGCAATATTCATGGTCCCCAGATGATTGATCATTACATTGCATATATTTCATTGAGGATTTCCGTTATAGTCCCCTTAAATAAATCCTTCCAAGCTTTTGTTTAACAAGTCTATTTTTCGTAAAATTTAATATTTTGGAATCAGCAAAATAAGATCTATAAACCGAGATCAACATTGACCATGAAATACTGGGAAAAAACAATTAAAACTAAGCAAATATGAAAAACTTCATTTTTTGCATAAATATAATAAAAATATATTCCTTTCATAAAATTGGCATCATAGGTACTTATATCTCGAAACAAAATAGGGAATAAAAAAAATCACCAAAAAAGCCAGAGAATTGAGAAAGTCATCACCGTTAATATAAAACAGATAATATTATTTGTCTATAGACAGATAATATTATCTGTTAGACAGATAAAAACTCAAATCATACTGCAACGTATCTTTTTTTGTAAAACTTCCATGCCCATTGCGTAGATCTCGAAGAAATACATGAAATGCAAAAAAACAAATTGGGTTAAATGCATTTTGCACCCTCAGCACTTTGGACCCTAAATAAATTTTTGCATTTTAATCCATCAACTAACATTTTGTGGCAGTTTGCCCCCTCCATCACTTTTAGCATCACTTTTTCTATCACTAAAAGTGACAGAAGGGGCAAACTGCCACAAAATGTTAGTTAAGGGACCAAAATGCAAAAATTAAAAAAGAAATAAATAAATAAATAAACAGTTTTGTTTAGGGACCAAAGTACCAAACAAGGTACAGTACAAGGGTGCAAAATGCATTTTACCCAAAAAAAATCTCCTCAAAAGACAAAAAAATAAGAAAATTATGATTATTTAACTTAAAATTATTTGTCAAAACAAATGATATGTTTTGACAGATCAAATAAAAAAAATGAGGTTTTGAATTAGTTTCTTTTGTACAATTTTCAACTTCATTGCGTAGATGTCACGCCACGGAGTAGCCAAAAATAGGGAAAATTTAAAATTTCCTTTCTGGACCCGTAGGGAATGACGAGTTACAAAGCCGTCCTGTCCTCTAACACTATAAACAATATGAAAATGACGAGAAGAAAGCTAATTATAATTTAGACTTTAATCTGAACAATTATACGATTACAAATCGTAGGTCCCAGTACTAATACAACAGACTATTACAAAAACACAATGCTGGCAGCTATCTTTGGTCTTCAGTCTAGCTCTACACTTCCAGTGTTCCTTAGCATCTTACTCCCAAAACTGAATTGTTTTCTGACCAACCTGCAAGAAAATCTGGACATTGGATTGTCCAGGCGTAACATGCCGTCAGCTTTGCAACAAAGCTGAGTGGGCGTTCATAACTATATTCACCACCAATATACATACACTAACCACTCATCTCACGTTATTACTTTGCATCTTAGGATGCGGTTAGTCCATTATCGATTGACGTCACTCACACGGACATAGCAAAGGTATCGATTAACATATGATGCAATTAATAAACATCTACTATTAACCAAATAGCAGGATCAATATTATTCATAGCATGTTTGTCTAGTTCTGGTGATCATAACAACATATTCGTACTAATCAATTTCTCATTTCCATTATGCTCGTGCATGTAAATGCTTACTCAATGAACCTAAACCCAAACTCTGGAATATAAAATCCCATAACCAATGCAACTAAATAATATCGGGTTATAAAACCTACAGCGATAACTTAATTTGAACTTACTTTCACAATACAAACCACACTTTCACTGCGCACTCTGATACTCATTTCATACTTAACATCATCGCCTTACGACCTCATAGTAACGTCGTCGCCTTACGGCCTCATAATAACATCGTCACCTTACGGCCTTATAGTAACAACATTGCCTTACGGCCTCATAGTAACATCGTCGCCTTACAGCCTTATAATCCAAATAGCACGATTGCAGAATTGGCTCGATCGTCTATACCCTCGCTGGTGAATCACCACCCAACGAGTTGCACGTCAGAATACTAACTGCGAAACGGCAAGCATGGCGGCAACCCACACACCATGTGTACAATCACGGCAATCCCACCGCAGAGGATGGTACATTAGTAACTGACTAGCACATGATATACAGCACGATGGCAACCCATACAACGTGTGTACTATCTCCGGCAACCCACTCGAACGACTAGTACATTAGAGTGCTAACTGCTAAGCAGTATGATGTTAAACCCAAACGCATGTACCATCTCCGGCAATTACACGGATGACTGGCACAATAGCAGCTCTAACTGTTCTCTTACTATTACAATCACAATATCCAATATCTCAATCATACTCTCCCATTATCACGTCTCTTTACCATCTTGAATGGTTTCCAAAGCGTAGCAACTCATGACTTACTACACAAGAATCTCAATCGTTTTAACTCTCAATTTCCAAGATTTCCAAACATTTCAACTCATGACCTCACTTGGCCGGAGTCACTAACATTGACACTGACTGCATGTACTGACACCGTGATGTGATTCTTCAATTACATGATTCATGATAACATAACTACATTAGATAAGGCATATAAATGAAATCCTTAACATGCTCTTTATTCTTATTAGGATAATTAGGCATGGTTATCAGAGAAATCATAGCAGCATATTCATATAACCATCAATGATATATAAAACGTCCACAATGAATTAATCATCATAACACACATGGCTATACAGTATTCCACATATAATTCTTCTCTTTTTCTTCTTATCAATGTATCATAGTATTATCTAACATACTTGTCTCATAGCAATCAATTCCATAACATATGTAACGTATACATCAAGGCACATCGAATGACAAACATAAGTATGGAATGTACATACAAATACTCTAGTAGTCATTATGTATATTGAGAGTGAGGTTAGAAACACTCACCTGGGATGTCTTGTCCAGCTTAGGACTCTCCGAACATCGTATAAGTCACAATCCTACAACGTATAATAGAATGACGGTGATGAAGCGTATGTCTAAATAATAGGGGCATAATGGTAATTTTACCAAATGAGGATATAAACCTCAAGGTAGTAATCTACGTGTCATTCTAAGTCGCACGCCATTTACTAGACTCAAATCAGAGTCCGTCACATAAAAGGCTGGGTTTTCTATACCAGTGTGGATCCTACAGGTAAGGGGACGTTCTAGGCATTATTCTAAGACTCTGGGAATTGACCGCATATTTTTCTGAGCTACGGTTTATTTATTACGAATTATTGAAATAATATTTATATAATTATAGTCTTCGGAGTCCTTTAATTATAAAATATAATTTAGAAGGATGAGAGGTCCTTAGAAATATTTTTATTGAATACTAGACCTTAAAATAGGCTACTGATACTTTTCTCATAATTTTCGAAGCTCGTTTGATATTTGAAGTAATTAAATGATAAACCAACAAGTCCTTATAATTAAATGAAATACTAAAGTTTGAGTTTTATAAATAAATAATTTATAAAGCAAGGTCACTAGGCCTTGGGATAAACAATTTAATTTTCTACATATTTAAAATGGTCATTAGATATTTAATGCCTATGTATTATCCTTTAAAACTAATTTTAGTTATTTATTTAAACTAAATAAATAATAAGTAAAGTATATAACTAAGAAATTATAATTTCAGAATATAATATATGTATAAATATAATATTTCCCAGAATATTAAAAACTATTTAATAATACCATAAAACTATTTTAAAACATTAAGCAATAACTAGTATCTTTTTATTTTAATCAACTAACCTTTATTATTCATTTATGACTAAATAAATAATAGGTATAATATATAATTATATAATATAATATAAGAATATTAACTAGTAATATTCAGAATTGTATTAATAAAACTAATTAATAATGCTAATTTACAAAGATTAATATTAGTAAAACTATATAAAGATTTAAATCAAATATTATCTAATATATAAGGCCATGTTTGGCAAGTCACACTTTTAATACACAGAAACACAACCATAATCTAGTTTCCCAAACGGACCTAAGCCCAAAGTCCCCTTCTTCCTCGTGAAGAATATGCACGTAGTGTATATATAATATATACGCATATACGTATAAAATTCATATATATATAATATTGCACACAAAACTTCAAACGACCATATCTCCCTTATTTCTGAACGAAAATACGCAAACTTTAAGTCAAAATCGAGTGCCTCGACGAGCCCGATCCAACGGTATAGGTCTTGAAGCCTAACTCTCCACGGTCTGTCCGTACGGGGGGAAAAATAGCTGCATTTTCAAAAGAATAATTCGATCGTTGGTCATCCAAACGCGACTTAATCTTCGAGCCATTCATCGAGGGTATTAAGGGAGTTATTAGGGTCATTTTGGCGTTGGTTTTACGGGTTTTGGTGACGGTTGAAAAACCTGAGCTCGAACGAGCTTTAATGATGGTCCGGCCATGGTGGGGGTTCTCGGGGACTGTTCGGGGATGTGCGTGGACGTGTGTGTGAGCCTGTGAGTGTACAGAATATATAGAAGGGAGTATGCGGCTTTACCTGTCTTGGTGCGGTCTCGGTTTGGCTCCGGTTCTGCTCTCTCTCTAGCGTGGTCTCTTCCTGTCTCTCTTCTCTCCCTTCTTTTTCTCCTCCTTCCTCCTTCCTCCTTCGTCCTTCCTCTCCTCTTCTGTGGCCTGCTATGTGTGGTTTGTGTGTGTGTGTGATATAAGGCAGAGAGTGAGAGGGTGAGGGGGTGAGGCAGTGAGGTGGTGTTTGGGGTTTGTGGGTTTGTGTTGGTGGGGTTTGATTCTTCTCTTTTCTCTCTACTCTCTCTCGGTCTGTCCATATATAGATACACACTCTTAAGTTATTATATGTATATACACACACATATTACATATAATACATACATACATACATACTATATATACAAACATGTGTGTGTGCTTGTGTTTTTTTTGCGGTGGCAGTGGAGTGGTAAGGTGGGGAGGGGGACAGTGAGGTGAGGGTGATGGGTTGGTGAGGGGATGTGAAATCTAGGGGCAAGATTTGGGGGGCATGGAGTAGTCCATGGGTCCAAGAGGAGGGGTGTTTGTGTAGAGTGAATAACCAATAGATATAGGTTAGGTTTGGGTAGTACAATGGACATATTTGGGTTGATTCCCATTTCCATATATGTATGGTTAGTCGTCCCTAGGAACCAGGTACCATCCAGTCTACTATTGATACAGATTTTATGAGTTCATGCGTAATTATCAGTTCAAGTCTAAGAATCACAATCCGAGTCTATAATTTACAGTCCGGGGTCTAAACTAGAAATGTTGATATTATAATAATTACGACTATAGTTATGGGACTATTGGGTTCTAAAATTATAATATAACATAAACTTATTAATGTCTAAAAGGTAACTAATTTTAAAATACGATATAACAATATACGGGGGTTAAATAACAACGTTGATATCATAATAATTATAATTATAGTCGTGAAATTAACACGACATCTGGTCCGAATATTATAGCTGATCTCGTCAAAATCAAGATATAAAAGTATGCTTATTTTTTGCTTTACTTTCAAAAGATTGTAGTGTGGAAAGTACAGGTCGAACCCACAGAGATTGATTACTACAACAACTTAATTTTAAAACCTAAGTCTAATTAATTAGGAAAAACGGATTTGATTTGGATTTAATTAAACTAATAACAATAAAAGTAAATCTAAACTATGAAAGCAATTAAAATAGTTGTTTTAAATAATGTTTAAAGGGAACCTAGGATTGCAAATCCACCACTAGATTCATAATAGGAATATTTATGAATTACTTTAGCTTATTACATTGGATGAATATGGGGAATTGTAGCTACAAGCCCAATTCCTCCGACAAGAAGATAAATGGTTCAAGCACCAACATAATCCATCTGCGGATAGCACGAATTATCTCACACTAAACTAGGGTTGTGATCTAATCCGTCTAACCTAGGCATGGACTATTCGGATACTTGATAGCACGAATCAATAAAGCACCATCACATGTAAACAATCTAAACAAGCACAGCAAGAATAGATCGTTGAGCACATCACAGTCAAAATAGATCTAAGACAAGAATAAATTCTGAAAGCAATGATTTAATCAATGTAAGTACGATTTATTTATAAAATCCTCTAAACATGTGACTGTCATCCATACATAATAAAACTAAAATAAAAGCATAAATAAAACCCTATTACTCATCTAGGGCTTCATTGAAACCCTAGATCGATGATCTAAGCTGCCATAGGAGTAGAAATCAGCAAGTAGTTGATGGAGGAGGCCATGGAAACCCTTGGTCTTCTTCTTCTTCTCCTTGCTTCTCCCTCTTCTCAGGAAGTGTGTGTATATGGCTGTATATGAATGTGTATATTGGTTGCCCCATCTAATTGAAGTAAAATAGAGTTTATATAGATTTACAACATGTTTTGGAAGCCTTTACAACTCGAAACGGACTAAAACGCATGTAATTTACAGTCTGGACGTCGTTTAGCAGTTTCGTTTGCACAGGAGTCTTCAGTACACTGAAATACGCAACTTTGATTTTTGGGCATATCGCGCGAGCGGGTCGCGCGAGCGCGACTTTTTGTTCTTCGCGCGCGCGGATCGCGCGAGCGAGTTATTGGGGGTCTCGCGCGAGCGGATCGCGCGCGCGACTTCTGGATTCTCGCGCCCGCGGACCGCGCGCGCGACATTGGTTTTTCAGCTTCTTTCTTGATGACTTTTCACCCTATTTAGCCTGGTTCAGTTGATTTCTTCCAAAACCTGTCAAAACTAGAAAACAGAGTAAAAATATACAAAAACAGGATAAAAAGGTACTAACAAATGCACGTTAAAGCGTATAATTAGGATTAGTTCTCTCCCGATCACACCCCCAAACCTACATTTTGCTAGTCCTCGAGCAAAACTAAAATAAAAACTACTAATAAAAATCTATTCCATTTTCGTATGGATCACGATTGCATTTAGCGTATGCAACAAGCCTTTTAAACCCCTAGGTGTCCCTAGTCGGACGAGTGAAGTCTCGTGAGGGTTCTCGTCAACAAGTTACCCACAACCATCTTTATTAACTTATAAATTTAAAAAGTTTTATTCAAACAAAGAACATAATATTCAATACTCCTTATTATACAACAAAGATTCGAAATAGAATAACGAACATAAAGAAATAGAATCAAACGTCTACATACATCATGAAGAACAATCTCAAGCACATGCATCATATAAATCAATAGAGTTTCTCATAAAATTGCACGTGTGTGATGTGGTAGTCAAATGAACACGCGCTTGTCATAAACTTGGAATATAACTCGGATAACCATCTAACTATACTTCGACTACGAATCTCACAATGTCAATTACACTCTAACATGAAACACTCAGAAACAGGTGTAATTTTTCTAAAATATGTGAGTAAAAGAAATATGTTTTCAAGACAAATAACGCTCACATACGACATGAAAAAGACGCATGACACGAAAGAACAGAAGTCTCATGGATAGGATGCCAATAATCAAAAGAAATTAATCATTACCATGTTTTAATCCCCTCCCATCATTTACATATCCGAACCATGTTTCCTAGGATCAACTAGGACTTTTCAAAGGTTGTAACATGGCTCAAGTAATGAAAAAGGATAAAATGGATATATGGGTAGATTTAGAATGGCATTGTAAGGCATGTTAGATCTCTTTCATTCTTTTTCTACAAACTTTTCATCTTTTCTTTCTCTTCTTCCTTTTCATTCACTTTTCTTCTTTTCTTTCTTTTTTTTTTTTTTCAACCTTCTCTTCTTTATTTTGTTATCTTTTCTTTATTCTTTTCCTCCTTGTTCAAATGATTATTCATCGAATACCAAGCAACTACCCCAATAGCATCTTATTTTCTTCTTCTCAATCAGCACATCGCCTTAATACTACTAAAAGTTGATCACTCTTCCAGTGGTATACTCCAAGTTGATCAAGTTGGAGCTTTTAAAGAGGATAACGGTGAACAAAGAAAAAGAGGCATTGTAATGGCTCAAGGGGCGAACTAAGGAAATTTATAATTTATCGGTCGGCACTAAACAAAGAAGGCCTAAAATCATTTCCTAGGGTAATACGGTTCTTCAATGTTTACGACGGAAGATTATTTAGCATGGTAACAAATATTTTAACTTGACTATCAACCAAAACAAGAATAATGAGACTAAACAACAAGTTAATGCGCTATTTCAATGAAATTCGACAAACACAAGATGTATTTATAACCCTCAAAACAGAAAAGATAGGCTCAATAGCTCACTGGGTTTAGTCTCCACCATGTGTTATCTAGAAATCCGAATCATATTATAGTTCACAACCAACATGTATTCAAGCGACTACGTGCAGTGCATAAGTTTATGTGCAAATCTATGATATAAAACTACGATTCAAACGATACATAACTTAAAACATTTCAACATGACTTCAGTAAATGTTTAATCACATATTCTCATGTTTACCATTCTATAACAAATCACATTACATACTAAGAAGTATCGGATTAGAATTTGCAAAAATTTTAGTTAGTGCATAATAACGTGCATGTGTGTGCATACCCCCAAACCTAAACCTTTCATTGTCCCCAATGAAACAATAAAACGAAAGAACGGAGAGTACAAAATGAAGGAACGATAGTACCTCGATGTCGACAATGACAAACAGGTGAACACAAAGGAATATGACAATAGAGTTCAATGTCACCTGTTAATACTAGATAAACGAAAAAGAAACTAACAAAAGAATATTAAAAGTAAATGAAACAAAATACAAAATAAAAATCTAAAAACTGAGTTAAACTAAACTAAACTAGCAAAAGGAAAAGAAATAAAACGAAAAAGTATAAATGTAATAAGGAAAACAATAACTAACTCGATCTAAAATGGCTTAATAAATAAAAAACAGAAACAAAAACATTCTCAGAACAAGTATGGGAGAAAGATACAGAAAACAAAAGAGAAAAACAAGATAATGGGGAACTCGCGCGCGCGGTCCGCGCGAGCGGCCGTCGCGCGCGCGAATTCTGATTTTTTTTTTTATATCTTCCCCGGCAACGGCGCCAAAAATTGATCTCGTCAAAATCAAGATATAAAAGTATGCTTATTTTTTGCTTTACTTTCAAAAGATTGTAGTGTGGAAAGTACAGGTCGAACCCACAGAGATTGATTACTACAGCAACTTAATTTTAAAACCTAAGTCTAATTAATTAGGAAAAACGGATTTGATTTGGATTTAATTAAACTAATAACAATAAAAGTAAATCTAAACTATGAAAGCAATTAAAATAGTTGTTTTAAATAATGTTTAAAGGGAACCTATGATTGCAAATCCACCACTAGATTCATAATAGGAATATTTATGAATTACTTTAGCTTATTACATTGGATGAATATGGGGAATTGTAGCTACAAGCCCAATTCCTCCGACAAGAAGATAATCATGGTTCAAGCACCAACATAATCCATCTGCGGATAGCACGAATTATCTCACACTAAACTAGGGTTGTGATCTAATCCGTCTAACCTAGGCATGGACTATTCGGATACTTGATAGCACGAATCAATAAAGCACCATCACATGTAAACAATCTAAACAAGCACAGCAAGAATAGATCGTTGAGCACATCACAGTCAAAATAGATCTAAGACAAGAATAAATTCTGAAAGCAATGATTTAATCAATGTAAGTACGATTTATTTATAAAATCCTCTAAACATGTGACTGTCATCCATACATAATAAAACTAAAATAAAAGCATAACTAAAACCCTATTACTTATCTAGGGCTTCATTGAAACCCTAGATCGATGATCTAAGCTGCCATAGGAGTAGAAATCAGCAAGTAGTTGATGAAGGAGGCCATGGAAACCCTTGGTCTTCTTCTTCTTCTCCTTGCTTCTCCCTCTTCTCAGGAAGTGTGTGTATATGGCTGTATATGAATGTGTATATTGGTTGCCCCATCTAATTGAAGTAAAATAGAGTTTATATAGATTTACAACATGTTTTGGAAGCCTTTACAACTCGAAACGGACTGAAACGCATGTAATTTACAGTCTGGACGTCGTTTAGCAGTTTCGTTTGCACAGGAGTCTTCAGTACACTGAAATACGCAACTTTGATTTTTGGGCATATCGCGCGAGCGGGTCGCGCGAGCGCGACTTTTTGTCCTTCGCGCGCGCGGATCGCGCGAGCGAGTTATTGGGGGTCTCGCGCGAGCGGATCGCGCGCGCGACTTCTGGATTCTCGCGCCCGCGGACCGCGCGCGCGACATTGGTTTTTCAGCTTCTTTCTTGATGACTTTTCACCCTATTTAGCCTGGTTCAGTTGATTTCTTCCAAAACCTGTCAAAACTAGAAAACAGAGTAAAAATATACAAAAACAGGATAAAAAGGTACTAACAAATGCACGTTAAAGCGTATAATTAGGATTAGTTCTCTCCCGATCAATAGCCTATAATCATAGATTCTAAATATTTAAAAGACGATATATTAATATACATGGGTCTAAATTTAAATGACAATGAAATTATATCATACAGTTATAATTTAAGCGACGTCCAAATATTAATATATAATATATTAATATACGGGGTTGGGCTTATTTATTATAAGTTTAGGATGTTACATTAATAAAGCAGAACAGATTTATATAATCTATAATTAAGTGACAATGAAAATGTATATTATAACCGGTAGTTATAAAATTAGCGGCAGCGAAAATGTAATATAACCTGTAGTTATTAATATTAATGCGAGAGTGAATGTAGGATACGTCCTATAGCTATAAATTAAATGACGCGAATATTAAAACACAAAATCAATATACGAGGTCACACTTAGGAATTTAGGAAATTATATTAAAAGGAAGTACGGATTTTATCGGTACTACAGTAGATCTCGAAGAAATACATGAAATAAAAAATATATAAATAATTGAATAAATAAACATCACTCAAAGATGTTAAAAAATGAGTGAGTTATGGTGGTTTAAAGTTGATAGATAATATTAATATTATCTGTCAAAATAGATAATATTATCCGTTTTAACAGATAAATCAAAAAATGAGGTTCCAACTTACTTTCTTTTGTACAATTTTTAACTCCATTGCGTAGATCTCAAAGAAATACATGAAATCAAATACAAAAGCACTCAAAAAAGCTAAAAAACGAGTGAGTATATATGATGGTTTAAAGTTGACAGACAATATTAATATTATCTGTCAAAACAGATAATATTATCTATTTTTATAGATAAAAAAAAATGAGGTTCCAAATTACTTTCTTTTGTACAATTTTCAACTCCATTGCGTAGATCTCGAATAAATACATGAAAAAAAATCATTCAAAAAGGCTAAAAAAAACGAGTGAGTTATGGTGATTTAAAGTTGATAGATAATATTGCCTTAGCCGTTTTTCTGTTCCAAGAGGGGCTTTTCACCAAATTTAAAAAGTAGCGAGGGGCTTTATAAAAAATAGCCAATTCGTGTGAATTTTTTACTGTAAGACCATCTCCAAAGGTAAAACATCAAATGAGCATCAAATGAGTGATTTTGATGGTCTGAGACAAAGTTGATGTGTTGCTTTTGATGTTACAAATTGAGTCACTCCAACCCATACATCAAAGATTGTACATGTTAATATATTCTATTCTTTTGTCTATTCCTTATATTGAGACTGATACAATTCATTTTTTTGAAGTCTACAATGCTCACTTTTATAGGGAATTAAAATTTTGATCGTTGATGGCACAAAAACGACACCATACAGTTTTTAAAGGGGTGAGATCATCTTAAATTGTGAATTTAATGGCTTTGATTGGTCCAATTTTATTGTCAATGAAGAGGTAAATACACCCTATAGTTTTTATCCCATCTTCCCAACCCAATACGTCTCTCTCTCTCATTGTCTCTCTTCTATTTTATCATTTTTAGGAAACTTCTTCTTTTCTCTCTCCCCCTTTTTCTCTCTACAATCCTTTCACCTCTTCTCTTTTATTCTCCTTACTTCCATCTCTCTTCTCCCCTTTCTCATGCGACAAAAGTGGGGATTGATTTATGGTCGAAGGAGGTTCAATCGACGATGGTGATGGGGTAATCGAGATGACCGGAGATGGAGGTACAGAGAACGGCAATGGTGATGGGTGATCAAAGACCGATGATGACGGTCGAATTAGGGTTTGCCTGGCTTAATTTAGTGTTTATGTGACCGAAGATTGTCTTCTTGTTCCTCCCCCCCCCCCCCCCCACACACACACACACACCAAATTTCTGTGTTGTTGAGGATGATTACAGATTCATGTTGATTTTTTGGGGTATTGATTGTGTCACGCTGTAGACACCCCGATTTTGACCAAACGTCAAATCTAGGGATTGGTTACCTCTCAAAGACCGATGATGACAATGACCGTGGCATTCAAAGATTTTCCAAGAAATTCAAAGTCTTCAAGATGTTCTTCAAGTTAAATTAATAAAATAATAAAAAGAGAGGGTTTGGGTATTCGGGAGAAACCCGAACATTTAAGGACACATGAGGAAATCAGTCTGAAAATTTGCTTAAAACACATATAAAAAGGTTTTTTGAAAGGAAGTATAAAATAGAAATGATAAAAAAAAAAAAAGAAAGGATTTTTTTTTAGAATAAAGAGAAATTTTCTTTTGAAATAAAATAAAAAAGAGCATAGTATATTGAAGAATATACCATGCACATATGTGCATATCACCCACATGGGTACTTACCACCCACATGGGTGCATTTTAGCATAAATATATAAAGATAATTCACAAAAATTAGGTTTTGATTAATATTCTTTTTTGAAAATTTAAAAAAAGGAACAAATTCAGTTAGCCCCGGCACCCGGAAAACCCGGCGGCAATCACTGAGTGCCTCCCGGCATTCAGCGAGTGCCGCTCGGCACTCAGTGAGTGCAACCTGGCATTCAGCGAGTGCCGCCGGCATCCGTCGAGTGCCGCTGGCTGTAACAGACTGCTTTTCTCACATGTTCTAGAAGAAATCTTTGCACATGGGTCTCTACCCGAATTTACCCATTTATCCTTGAATTAATGGTCTATATAAACAAACTTTCATCTTCATTTTGAGGGATACTTGAATATACTTGAATCAATACACACACATATACTTGAATTTAGAGAGAGATACAAGAATCACATAGAGAGAATTGAGGAGAGAAGAAGAATTTCTTGAAGAACTTGAAGAATTTGAAGAACTTTGAAGAGAATTTGGGAAATCTTGGAAGATCTTCACAAGAAGTTGAAGAAATACTTGAGGTCCTAGAGGTAACCTCTTAATCCTTGATAGAATTAGGACCATTCAATCACAAGTTCATAGTTCTAGGAACTTTTTCACATTTTCAAAACCTCTCTTCTTATCCCATTTCATCACACACCACCAAGAACTTGTGATTGAATCTCATGACATTTCATCAATTTGGATCTAATTAATGCTTTGGATTTAAGACAAATTCAACTTTGAAGAGTTTGTATTCTTAGTTTTCTAAGTAATCTTTGATTTTCCTTACTTCTATTTCACTCAAAAGGTGCATGAGGTCTTCCATATCTCATTGAACCTCTTTGAGTTTGATTCCTTAATTTCTAAGATCTCATGATCTATATGGAGATTAGAATGAATCATAGTCTTAATCTACATATAATTAATGAGATTCAAGTTTTAATCCATAACTTGAACCTTTTCATTAAGAAATCTTATGGAATCCTTACTATATTCCAATGAGGTTTTAGTAGATTTTTAACTTCATTTAGACTCCAATGACCATCAAATGGTAGGAGAAAGTGTGTTAGTTCAAGTCTACTCCCATGGCTTAGACTAATCTTTCCCTTAGGTTTTGAGAAGTTTCTTTCATACTTTGTCTAAAACCTACATATGAGCATGTCTCTAACTCCAATGACCATCAAATGGTAGGAGTGATAAGTTGAATTCAAGCTTGGGTCCATAGGCTTGAGTTCTTTATTTGAGGATTTTGTGAAGTTCATTTCAATACTTCATCAAGATCCATAAGTGTAAGGTGTCTTAAAACTTCAATGACCATCAAATGGTAGAAGAAGTAGTTTGGTTTGAGCCCCATTTTCATGATTTTAATAGTTGAGGCCAATCAACAAAGTTGAATTAGCAAAACAAAAACAGTGGGTTCACAAACTATTTTTGATCAAATATTTTTAGTTCAAAATCTAACCGTTGAAATTAAGTGAAACCAACGGAAAAATGTCAATAACACATCGTTTTACCACTGTGATTTTTGTTTTATAAAGATCTTGTGATTAGAAGGGTTTGATCATGGTTTTTGTGAGCTAATCATAATCTGTCCAGAGTTCTAGAATACTTTCAGAATAATAGGTCCGTTTTGAAATTCATAAATCAGAACCTTAATTAAGTTTTTGGAGTCTCAAATAATTTTTTATAAGTACCTTAATGTGTTAGGAAGGTACCCTAAAAAGATCTAAGTGTTTCTCATTTTTTTACTATTTTTAGAAAATCATACAATATCTCTGGACAGAGTGTTGCAAAATCCTGAGTGAGATCTAGTAATTTCCATATTCCTGGAGATCTAACCATTGAAACTTTAATTTTCTTTTTGGGTTAGAAACTAGACTCACAAAGGCATAACATATCCAAAATCAGTAAGATCCAACCGTTGAAAGTATTTTATTCCTATTTTTGAATGCCTGGTCTGCTCTCTGTAATTCATAAAAAAAACTGCTACTGTTTTTGTCTAATCTTATTTATTTTAACTCAAATGGTCTCCTAATATCTTGAGACCCAAACCATGTTTTGAATAATGATAATTTAGATTAAATCCAGAAGCTTAGTGATCCAAATTAATGAATAAATTCATGTCCCATCCTTGTTCATATTCATGCATTCATTCATACATGTTAAATTCCATAAGTAAGACTTATCTCTTGTCTAAGATGTACTAATTGAGCATGACTTAGGATTTACTTATTTATGATATTATATCTTGTCTAAGGCATGTGTACTAACCTTTGTTTTGTAGTGCATTTGAGGTACAATTCCTCAAACTCTTCTCTAGTTTAATTCATTTCTTTGATTTTGAATTGATTTTCGACTCCATGTGCGACACCTTAGCCTAGGTTTTGGCTTATGTGTATATATGTGTTAGAGACCTTTCTTAGGTTTATTTTTGCATGCATTGCACGTTTAATATTCGCGGCCGGATCCCGGGTATGTTTTCTAGTTCTCTATTGCATATCATGTTGTTTGCTATTTGAATTATGTGGCTTATGAATGATATTTTGTCATTAGCAATTTTACACCATTTCCAACATGCTTGTGTAATGTATATGTATATATGTATTAGCCGAGGGCATACTTAGATTAATAATTTGATTAAAAAGGATGTTGAGTAGAGGCCTATCGCGAGATAGGATGAAAGGGGGTGTTTTAGTCCGTCGGGCTCCTTTCCCTTTCATTCCATAATCCCCGGACCCGGTTTATCTTTGGTTTCACAAAAGATCAGTTTGCTTTAAAATGGTTTCTTAATTTTTCCTTTTAAAAATTAAGTGGCGACTCATTTGTTTTAGAAAAGGATTTTAAAAGAAAAGCTATGGGTAGAAGAAAGATAAACCTGCGATATCCACAATCTGGCAACTCTGCTGGGGATCGAACCCAGAATCTCTGGTTTCGCAGACCAGAATTTCTGATTTTGGATTCACTCGAGGATTAGACTCGAAAGCATCCTTTTAATCAAATTAATTAATTTTTGTGTGCCTGTTGCATTGCACTTGCATGTCTCGCCAGTCGATTGCACGGAACTATGACCTTGGAGGCTCGGGGCAACCTGGTCGGTCAAGCCATCATGGGGCCGTGTGATCACCCTTGATCTTGTACCATGTTTTGGTATATGAAGCATCCTATCAGGTGTGTGTCAAGGGTCCCTTATTTGACCAAAACCCGGCCTTTGCATAGTAGTTTCCATAAAACCTTTCAAAATTAGGAGATCAATTCTTAATAAGGATTTATGTGCTAGGGAGTTTTGTATGCCCGAAAGGGATTACTTGAGATGATGACGATGCTTACTTGATAAAAGATGTGTAACCTCTTAATCACTTTTGAGCAATTCCTCTTCATGTCCTATGACATTTGAGAATAAGCCGAATCTTGATTATAAGATTACACCTCTTGTATCATGTTTAGCTAAGCATCATTGACTTTGTATGCATCCGAATTCATGAAAAGTGCGATGATTATCTAATCGTGTGATACTCCTACCCAAGAATCCAAGTTTAATTGTTTATGACAAAACTTTTGATTAATCATCATCTTTTATCCGAAAATTGTTTTGAAAAATCACCCTTTCAAAGAAAAGATCCAAGGTTCATTTTCTTTAATCAAGTAAAACCCATTCATCTTTTATTGAAAAATATTTTCACGCTCTCACTTTCAAAAGAAAAATCCAAAAATCTTGAGAATTATTTTTGGGAGAAATGCTTCTCAAATGAGTTTCAAAGCAAAATTTTAATCCAATCATCTTCGTTGAGCAATGGTTAACACCCTCATTTTCAAAAGAACTCCCAAGAATTGTTTTCAAAAGATTTCATCACCTAGGAAATACTTTCCCAATAAAATTCAAAATTTCAAAATACTTAAAAAGGGTAATGAGGACCGTAATGAAAGGAGAAATCGGCGCACTTAACATGGATACGGATTTTATGTGCTTATGTGCTTATATGCTAGGACTAGGATTTTCTTTTCTTTGGCATATAGAATAGGCACACACATACACACACATGCATCACATCCGTGTGACATATAAGCCATTCATAAAGAATTTTTACCAAGCATTTTTTTTCAAAAAATAAAGTTGTTTGAGAATTGATTAAAAATAAAAATGGTTGTAGGCAAGATAGCATTGAACGCCGGGACAGTTTGGGTCAGGGATTCGAGTGCAAGGCTAGTACGAAGAGAGCCAGAGACATAAGGAGAAATGGACCAGGATCAGCATGCTGCAGAGATAGCTCAATTGAAAGAGAGAATGGACCAAATGATGGCCATGATGGAAGCACTGACCCGCCAAAGGACAGTAAATGATCCACCGATAGCCGACCCGCCTCCGCTTCAGAAAGATGAATGGTTTGAGGATCCGGAACCACCAAGAGTTGACGTACCTAGGGAAGAGAGAGAGAAGATTGAGAAAGCTGAGAAAGAGCGTATCGAGATGAAGGAGAAGGTGGAAAAGCTAGAGAAAGTTGTCCGCAAGTCTAATGGGGTTGATAGCTACCTGTTAGAGTTAGAGGGTTTGTTTGAAGGAACTCAAGAAAAATTGCCAGCCGGTTTCAAAATGCCTGAGATCGATAAGTTTGATGGTTCTGGCAACCCCAGAAATCACGTAAGGATGTGCATCGGGGCCTTTCAGCCAAGTGGTCTAAGTCCTGCCATGATGGCCATGCTGTTTCAGCAAACTTTAACTGGGGCAGCTTTATCTTGGTATTTCACATTAGAGCCAAGCAAGAGTCGCATATGGGAGGAAGTGGTGAAGGCTTTTGTCACCCAGTATGAATACAACCAAGAACTCGATGTAACTGTGAGAGATCTGGAAATAACCATGCAAGAGAATAGAGAGTCATTTGCTGAATTCTTGGTGCGATGGAGAGGGAAAGCTGCAAAAATGACCCAACGACCATCAGAGAAGGAACAGATCCGGATTATAATAAAAAACCTCCAGAACATCTATCAGGAGAAACTCATGTACCAGTGCATTCATACCTTTGCTGAGTTGTTTGAAATTGGAACCAGGATCGAGGACGCAATCAAGGATGGAAGGATTAAGAAGGAGGAATCTCAGGGGAACCGCTCTAGAAGACCATTTTACGGAGGGAACACGGGAAACCAGGTAGCGACTGATGTCAATGTTTTGAGCAAGGAGGTTGCATCAAGACCGAGATTGGGGGGACAACCTCATCAGTTCACTGATTTAGGGAACTCATTGACTACCATTCTCAAGCGATTAAAGGAAAAAGGATATCTAAAGCCACTGGATCCAAAGCCAATGCCTGATCCACTCCCGCCAGGCTTCAATACAAACCTCTATTGTGAGTTTCATCAAACTTACGGCCACACAACTGACCGATGCAAGAGGTTGAGACATGAAGTACAAAATCTGATTGATAACAAGACTATTTCCCCTCCGCCTACAGATCGGCCGCATGTGACCCGAAACCCGCTCCCTAATCATCATGCTGTACCACCACCACCGAACATCAATCTCTTAGATATTGAGGAGGAAGTCTTCGATCCGTCTGTGTTGATCGTACCGGTAGGACAAGCTACCAAAGCTTATGAATTCCCAAAAGATCAGAGGATATGCCTTATAGTAGTAGAGGAAGAGGATTGGTTGATAGGAGGAGAAGAGGAGCAAGCATTTGAGGAAGATATGGACAATGAAATCCTCCAAATCAATTGGTGGGATCCAAATAATCCTACTGATAACTCCATCTGGGAGGAGGTGTACAGTGACACGGATGGTCTGTGGTCTGAGGGAGAAGAAGGAAATGATGAGGAAGTGATCAATCATGCTAAGGAGAACGATCCAGAAAAGGAGAAAGGAAAGGATCCTGAAGAAAAAGAAGAAGGTCAGGCATCGCATGAATACTCCATCAAGAAAGGAGGAGATTTTCCCTACTATGGCTTTCCAGAGCCATGGGTAGACTGCACAGATAAGTATTTAGAGCAAGGGTTTGAGATCTCTTCCTTACATGAATTC
Source organism: Hydrangea macrophylla (assembly GCA_033977485.1). Taxonomy (NCBI): domain Eukaryota; kingdom Viridiplantae; phylum Streptophyta; class Magnoliopsida; order Cornales; family Hydrangeaceae; genus Hydrangea; species Hydrangea macrophylla. The sequence goes on from CM066985.1 coordinate 52,290,880, forward strand.
GCTGACTATGAAGATCCATACCTACAAGCGCCCACAGAACCTATGTCTATCCAAGATTGGATTTATGCACTGGATGGCCTGGCCATAAGGAATCTCTTTAATGAAGAAAGCAGTAAGACCGAGGAGAGCGGTCCAAAGAAGATCATGAAAGTGAAGATTGGGAAAGACCAGATGGGAGAAATACTGAAGGAAGAGGTCAAGGGAAATAAAGCAAGGAAGGAGGAGCCGGAGAATGGAGGAGAGATAGAATCAAGGAATTTGCCAAGAGGTCCTTGAGTCTAGTGATAAGATGCCCCTACCCCGGAAGTCTGTAATGGCCAGTATGAGCCAAGCCTTTTTTAATTTTCTATTATCAATGAAAGTGACTGATTCTGCTTACTTGGTTGCGCTTAATGATTATAATAACTGAAAAAAAAGAGCAAATGAACCTGCATGCAAAATCATTGAGGAAACCTTGGCATTTGACTTAGAAAATGAAGAAGATTCTCAAGGTGATTCTTTCCATATTTCACTCAATAAAGATAAAAGCATAAAATTGATCTCATTGCTAAAAGAATACAAGGATGCTTTGCATGATCCTATGATGATGTGCCAGAATGAATTCAGAAATTATCCCACATCACCCCCTTTATACCAAACCTAAAAGGTGAGGTCACAGTCCAAAGCCATGACCTTGTTCCTTAATGGTAGCTAGATATCTTAAATGAACTTCTTCTTCTAAAAAAAAAAAAAAAAAAAAAAAAAAAAGAGCTCGCTAGGATGAAAACCCGAAAGGGCGCCTAGGCAAAAGTTAGAGCAAAATGAGATGCGTGTTGATTTCAAAATTCGAATCCTAGCCAGTCAAAATCATGAAGAGAATAAGAGGTAATAAAAAAAAAGAAAAAAAAAAAAAAGATAAAAAGCAGATTGAGAATTCTTGAGCACTTCAAAGTACATGAATTATCCCAAGAAAATAAATTGGAAATGAAAAGAAAGATTTGAATGTATCAATAAAATTTTTGTGAGAAACTCAATGGATAAGTGATAAGTGGGCCTAAAATAATGCAGGAATATCTCTGAGAAAGATAAAGAGTGATTTGGAGGCTAATATTACTTTATGAATATGATAGAATATGATTAAAACACGATGTGTTATGAGAATTGTAAAGATTGACTGGCTAGTGATAAGGTGAAAAGAATCAACCGCCACAAAAAAAAAAAAAAAAAAAAAAAAAAAAGTAGTAGTTCATCATCTTGTTCGAAAGCTGCCACAAGGAATCTGTCTCAGAAAATCTACCTAGAAAAGGGCGCTCATTGAACCCAAATGAAAACATGGCTCGAAAAGCCCACCAATTCTTGATGCCTTATTCTTTCAAGACCTCCAGAGTAGATGAACTACGTTTTGACCTGATTCCCATTCGGGGATACGTAGGCAGCCTGCAAGGTTCGGTCACAATCGCATACAGGGTCAATCACTACACTTCTTGCAAGCCTCGACCGAACTACTATAGGACTTGATGCCCATTCGGGGATAAGTAGGCGGGTCTCCCAGGGCCCTCGGTCCAAAGGAGAAATCCAACCATTTCTTGAAAACTAGGGGCAAACTATTGTTTGCCCAAAGGCCGCGTCACCTCCCTCAAACCAGGGGCAAACTTCGTTTGCCTTGCGCTTCCAAGCCCTCTGTCAAACTAGGGGCAAACTGTCGTTTGCCAAATAAGATATCTCTGGGTTTACTGGCTATCCAAATAAGGATCAAGTTTGAACATCCTGAAAGTTCTTAAGGTTAAAAGTTGAAGTTTTCATGCATAAATCTGAAATTGATTTAAGATGGAAAGAAACATTGAAAAGAAGAATTCCTCATTACCTTAAAGTCAATTGTAAAGGAAAATACAATAAAAAAACCAGGGAATAAGGATTCTCTAAAAAAAATAAATAAATAATAATAATAATCAGAAAGGCGCAAAGAAAAAAAAAAGGGGCAGAATTGGTCACAAATTTGAAAAATGTGTGCGTCTCAACTCAGTTTGAGTCTACCCTCATGAAAACCGAAATATATATTCCTCAGAGGAATCAACAAGAATTGAAGATTCCGAAAGAAGGGCAATAACATGAAGGGCAGGAAGTCAGATCCTGCTCCGCCGAGGAAAGGGCGAGTAATATCTTAAGAGAGAACAAAATCAAGTGAATATCCTCAACAGATCATCAGATGTAACAGAAAGCCTTTGAATTTGTCCATAGTCAAAAGGGGAATCTGTGAGTAGAAAAGTGGGGTTGTCGTAAGGAACTGGCTCGTACTTCTTCCTCTCCTTGCTCGAATCACCTAAAATTGCTGTCCATAGCAAACAATCTATCAAGAAAAGAAAATGATGAATCTAGAATAAAAAGCACATGAAAAATATCTTGAGCTAGAATAGCCCCAAGGCAAATCTTTTGAGCTGGACCAGTCACCGATCAAATCCTCGGTCTTGGTCTAACTCGTCTATCGCAGCCTACCAGTCACCGATTAAATCCTCGGTCTTGGTCTAAGTCGTCTATCGGAGCCTATAAGACATCGATCAAATCCTCGATCTTGGTTTAAGTCGTCTATCGAAGCCTATTAATCACCAATCAAAATTCCCAGCCTCAGGCATAAGACGTCAATCGCAGCCTATATAAATTCGGGGTCATTGAATCGGAAACTATTCTGACTTTTCTGTGAACTCTCATTTCCTGATTCGGCACCGGAGTCTAAGACGCAAAGCGCATCTCAACCAATCAGATGATCTTCAAGACACCGGAGTATAAGACGCAAAGCGCATCTCAGTCTTTCAGCACATTTCCTGATTCGGCACCGGAGTCTAAGACGCAAAGCGCATCTCAGCCAATCAAATGATCTTCAAGACACCGGAGTATAAGACGCAAAGCGCATCTCAGTCTTTCAGCACATTTTCTGATTCGGCACCGGAGTCTAAGACGCAAAGCGCATCTCAGCCAATCAGATGATCTTCAAGACACCGGAGTATTAGACGCAAAGCGCATCTTAGTCTTTCATCACATTTCCTGATTCGGCACCGGAGTCTAAGACGCAAAGCGCATCTCAGCCAATCAGATGATCTTCAAGACACCGGAGTATAAGACGCAAAGCGCATCTCAGTCTTTCAGCACATTTCCTGATTCGGCACCGGAGTCTAAGACGCAAAGCGCATCTCAGCTAATCAGATGATCTTCAAGACACCGGAGTATAAGACGCAAAGCGTATCTTAGTCTTTCAGCACATTTCCTGATTTGGTACCGGAGTCTAAGACGCAAAGCGCATCTCAGCCAATCAGATGATCTTCAAGACACCGGAGTATAAGACGCGAAGCGCATCTCAGTCTTTCAGCATTCCCTGATTCGGCACCGGAGTTTAAGACGCAAAGCGCATCTCAGCCAACTAGATGATCCTCAAAACACTGGAGTATAAGACGCAAAGCGCATCTCAGTCTTTCGGCATATTTTCTGTTTCAGCGCCAGAGTATAAGGTGCTAAGCGCATCTCAATCTTCCCAACGTGCTACCTGATTCGACTATGGAGCGTAAGGCATAAAGCGGCTCAGTCAAACAGACGATTCTCAAAACTCGCATAGAACATGCACGTGTCCCCAGAATATGACGATGTCATAATAGGAAAACTTGAGGTATTAGTGCATTTCTGATGCTAGGAAGGAGCATAGTTCTGTATCGTCACATTCGGGAGCATGGGACACCAATTTGTTGAGCATGTGCATCACGATAGGATAGGTGCATTCATCCATGTGGCAATTTGAGTTTGTGTGTTGTTCCTTTGCCCGAACTACGTCCTGGTCTGATTCCCGTTGGGATACGTAGGCAGCTCACCATTGAGCACGACCAGCATTTGGCTATCTGCGCACCCGATTTTGCAACGCACTTTTGTTTTTACCTAGATTCGATTGTTGGTCAAAGGCTTGTCTTTCACACAGGCTTTGACCTTCGTTTGTGATACGCGTTGCTTCACAAACTCTGTCAAAGAGGGGCAAACTGTAGACACCCCGATTTTGACCAAACGTCAAATCTAGGGATTGGTTACCTCTCAAAGACCGATGATGACAATGACCGTGGCATTCGAAGATTTTCCAAGAAATTCAAAGTCTTCAAGATGTTCTTCAAGTTAAATTAATAAAATAATAAAAAGAGAGGGTTTGGGTATTCGGGAGAAACCCGAACATTTAAGGACACATGAGGAAATCAGTCTAAAAATTTGCTTAAAACACATATAAAAAGGTTTTTTTTGAAAGGAAGTATAAAATAGAAATGATAAAAAAAAAAGAAAGGATTTTTTTTTTAGAATAAAGAGAAATTTTCTTTTGAAATAAAATAAAAAGAGCATAGTATATTGAAGAATATACCATGCACATAGGTGCATATCACCCACATGGGTACTTACCACCCACATGGGTGCATTTTAGCATAAATATACATAAATATATAAAGATAATTCACAAAAATTAGGTTTTGATTAATATTCTTTTTTGAAAATTTAAAAAAAGGAACAAATTCAGTTAGCCCCGGCACCCGGAAAACCCGGCGGCACTCACTGAGTGCCTCCCGGCATTCAGCGAATGCCGCCCGGCACTCAGCGAGTGCCGCCGGCACCCGTCGAGTGCCGCTGGCTGTAACAGACTGCTTTTCTCACATGTTCTAGAAGAAATCTTTGCACATGGGTCTCCACCCGAATTTACCCATTTATCTTTGAATTAATGGTTTATATAAACAAACTTTCATCTTCATTTTGAGGGATACTTGAATATACTTGAATCAATACACACACATATACTTGAATTTAGAGAGAGATACAAGAATCACATAGAGAGAATTGAGGAGAGAAGAAGAATTTCTTGAAGAACTTGAAGAATTTGAAGAACTTTGAAGAGAATTTGGGAAATCTTGGAAGATCTTCACAAGAAGTTGAAGAAATACTTGAGGTCCTAGAGGTAACCTCTTAATCCTTGATAGAATTAGGACCATTCAATCACAAGTTCATAGTTCTAGGAACTTTTTCACATTTTCAAAACCTCTCTTCTTATCCCATTTCATCACACACCACCAAGAACTTGTGATTGAATCTCATGACATTTCATCAATTTGGATCTAATTAATGCTTTGGATTTAAGACAAATTCAACTTTGAAGAGTTTGTATTCTTAGTTTTCTAAGTAATCTTTGATTTTCCTTACTTCTATTTCACTCAAAAGGTGCATGAGGTCTTCCATATCTCATTGAACCTCTTTGAGTTTGATTCCTTAATTTCTAAGATCTCATGATCTATATGAAGATTAGAATGAATCATAGTCTTAATCTACATATAATTAATGAGATTCAAGTTTTAATCCATAACTTGAACCTTTTCATTTAGAAATCTTATGGAATCCTCACTATATTCCAATGAGGTTTTAGTAGATTTTTAACTTCATTTAGACTCCAATGACCATCAAATGGTAGGAGAAAGTGTGTTAGTTCAAGTCTACTCCCATGGCTTAGACTAATCTTTCCCTTAGGTTTTGAGAAGTTTCTTTCATACTTTGTCTAAAACCTACATATGAGCATGTCTCTAACTCCAATGACCATCAAATGGTAGGAGTGATAAGTTGAATTCAAGCTTGGATCCATAGGCTTGAGTTCTTTATTTGAGGATTTTGTAAAGTTCATTTCAATACTTCATCAAGATCCATAAGTGTAAGGTGTCTTAAAACTTCAATGACCATCAAATGGTAGAAGAAGTAGTTTGGTTTGAGCCCCATTTTCATGATTTTAATAGTTGAGGCCAATCAACAAAGTTGAATTAGCAAAACAAAAACAGTGGGTTCACAAACTGTTTTTGAACAAAGATTTTTAGTTCAAAATCTAACCGTTGAAATTAAGTGAAACCAACGGAAAAATGTCAATAACACATCGTTTTACCACTGTGATTTTTGTTTTATAAAGATCTTGTGATTAGAAGGGTTTGATCATGGTTTTTGTGAGCTAATCACAATCTGTCCAGAGTTCTAGAATACTTTCAGAATAATAGGTCCGTTTTGAAATTAATAAATCAGAACCTTAATTAAGTTTTTGGAGTCTCAAATAATTTTTTATAAGTACCTTAATGTGTTAGGAAGGTACCCTAAAAAGATCTAAGTGTTTCTCATTTTTTTACTATTTTTAGAAAATCATACAAGATCGCTGGACAGAGAGTTGCAAAATCTTGAGTGAGGTCTAGTATTTTCCATATTCCTGGAGATCTAACCATTGAAACTTTAATTTTCTTTTTGGGTTAGAAACTAGACTCATAAAGGCATAACATATCCAACAATCAGTAAGATCCAACCGTTGAAAGTATTTTATTCCTATTTTTGAATGCCTGGTCTGCTCTCTGTAATTCATAAAAAAAACTGCTACTGTTTTTGTCTAATCTTATTTATTTTAACTCAAATGGTCTCCTAATATCTTGAGACCCAAACCATGTTTTGAATAATGATAATTTAGATTAAATCCAGAAGCTTAGTGATCCAAATTAATGAATAAATTCATGTCCCATCCTTGTTCATATTCATGCATTCATTCATACATGTTAAATTCCATAAGTAAGACTTATCTCTTGTCTAAGATGTATCTAATTGAGCATGACTTAGGATTTACTTATTTATGATATTATATCTTGTCTAAGGCATGTGTACTAACCTTTGTTTTGTAGCGCATTTGAGGTACAATTCCTCAAACTCTTCTCTAGTTTAATTCATTTCTTTGATTTTGAATTGATTTTCGACTCCATGTGCGACACCTTAGCCTAGGTTTTGGCTTATGTGTATATATGTGTTAGAGACCTTTCTTAGGTTTATTTTTGCATGCATTGCACGTTTAATATTCGCGGCCGGATCCCGGGTATGTTTTCTAGTTCTCTATTGCATATCATGTTGTTTGCTATTTGAATTATGTGGCTTATGAATGATATTTTGTCATTAGCAATTTTACACCATTTCCAACATGCTAGTGTAATGTATATGTATATATGTATTAGCCGAGGGCATGCTTAGATTAATAATTTGATTAAAAAGGATGTTGAGTAGAGGCCTATCGCGAGATAGGATGAAAGGGGGTGTTTTAGTCCGTCGGGCTCCTTCCCCTTTCATTTCATAATCCCCGGACCCGGTTTATCTTTGGTTTCGCAAAAGATCAGTTTGCTTTAAAATGGTTTCTTAATTTTTCTTTTTAAAAATTAAGTGTCGACTCATTTGTTTTAGAAAAGGATTTTAAAAGAAAAGCTGTGGGCAGAAGAAAGATAAACCGGCGATATACACACACCCCTCGGAGCAGCAAAAATAGAGAAAAATAAATTTCCTTTTTGGGTCCATAGGGAATGACGGGTGAAAGTCACTAAAGATCCACACCACACAGTACTAGTCTACAACAAGAATAGTAATAAAAACAAACTGGATATACAAAACCGTTGCTTCTATTACCAACATCAGAGTTATTACACCAGTAAAGCTATAGCGGAAGTATATAAGGTTTGGAAGCAACATATGCCCAAGTATCAAATATAACAAAACAATCTGAACAGAAATGAATAAACTATTAACTATCTCCAAGTCCTCAGCTGGCGTAAACATCAGCATAGTAGTCCTCTCCGATATAGGTGTCATCAGTAGGACCACTGTCACACCCATTCCAAAAATTTCATGGTTTATCTTGCATTTTTCATTTTTGTGAACTTATCAATGATATTTGATAATTGGACTGAGGTTGACTGTGAGTCAACAGTAAGGTGTTAGTAAGGACACGGGAAATTAGGTAATCGAGATTGCATTGGCATGAGTAAATGACATCTATGTGATTTAAATGTTATTTGACGTATATAGTAATTTATGAATAGTAATTATACCTGTGTAGTATGATTTCTGGTAATTTTGATATTGTTAGATATCATTTTTAGATTTGTGGTGAGAATGTGAGTGTCATGTTATATAAAAGGTAGGTTTTGTAGAGATTTCACATAAATTAGTTTTTGGACATAATTACGACGACAAACGAGACTTGGACGAAAATTTTTATAATTTATAGTTTTCACTCTTGAAGAGATAAAATGGACGTGTGCAACGTTTCAGAGAATGATTAGTAGTTTTGAAAACTCGTGGGAAGGTAAATAAATTTTTCAAAAATGTTGCCTATATATAGTAAGTCCAAGATATTTTTCATTTCAAAATTCCTAAAAACCTTGGGGAGCATAGGAAAAAAAAAGGGAGATTTAGTTCTCCGGGCTTTGCGACGACGATCGTCGACCTTTCGTCCATCTGATTTTGACCAAAATTCATATTTGGACTCCTCGAGGTAAGAGCTTCGTTTTGATACTACTTAGGTCTTGTTTGGCTAAGATTTTTATAAAATCAAATTTCTAGGATTTTGGAAAAACCATGTAAGTACTTGTAGGAATCTTTCGAAATCAGAGATCCGACATTTATTCGGGCCTCTAGTTGATCCTTCAAAGTAAGGGAGAAATCGCACGAGGTATGAATTCTAAGCCTAAGAAATATATAGAATTTACATGTTTTGAATATCGAGTCGATATTTTGGATCCGGGCAAAATTCATGTGGTAATTAGGCCCGTTAATTAGCACGCAAAAATGTTACAGAAGCACGTATAATTGTTTATGTGAACATGTTATGTATCTACTTGGTTCAAAGGGGAGTTTGGTGCAAATTCATCCGGGGGTAAGCTCCTCGAACTTTGAGGATTGTGACATTGATTGTGGTTATGTCTAGTATGAAGGAAGGCCCAACCAGGACACGGTACCTAGTATGGAGGAAGGCCCAACCAGTGAACGTGGTGTGTGGAAGAGGTGTGCCTTCCACGGCATCAGTTTCATTTACCGGATGAATGCATACCACTCACCCTGGAGGCTATTTGATGTGGTTTAAATGTTTAAAGCATGAATTGGCATATAAGTAAATGTTTAGAATTGTGCACTCAGTATGTAGCTGAGCAATGGAGATTTACTCCATTTCAGGTATGAAGAAAGGAAAGCTGGAAAGCGTGCAGTGTGAGGCCGTGGCAATGCCGAGGATCACCTTTTATTATGTTTTGGTTTTCCTTTCCAAATGTTGTAATAATGAATTGGGAAGCTAGAACCATGTTTTATTTGAAATGGAAACCTTGGATGGATTTTGGGAATGTTGTAATATGTAACTAAACTTCTTATACTTAGTTTTAAATTCGTCTGAACTCCTAAGTTCGTGTATGTAAACTTAACTTGTCGAATTTGAAGTTTAAAGGAATATGGATAGAGTTTTGTGATTTGCGCCAAACAAGCCTTAGCTTGTTCCGCGATTGTTTCTGTTCATGGACTAGTAAGTTTAAACCTTGATTTTGATAGCATGTTATAGCTTGTAAGGTTTGGAATTAGTATGCATGCTTGGTGTGGTGTAGCAAGTGAAGGTTGTTTGACCCTTAGCTAAATTCTGCAGTTTTGGGCAAGATTCTGCTAAATGGTCATTCGACCGGTCGAAGGGGGTCGTTCGACCGATCGAGATACCCCCTTCCAGAAATCTTTTTCTACCACTTTCGGAAATTTTCAAAAGGTGTTGGTTGGTTCTTAGGGTACCTTTGGGACCCCTTTCAACATAAAATCATTCGTTTCAAAATATAATTGCGTTTTCAATTTATACGAATTTTACAACTCGGAAGGTATCGTTTCCAAAAGTTTTAAATATTCAAGGTTGTTTTAGGTTCTTTTTCCACTGTGTATAACCGTTTAATGAATTGAATGGGCCTTGGAGGTGTGCCACGTGTCCTAATTTCACACGTAGTGGGATGGGTTGTGTCATTAATTGGTATCAGAGCAAGAGGTTTTAAAAAAGAAGTTTATGAAATGCAATATACGAATAAGTTTAGAACCTTGGGGGACGAGAGACGACGTCTTGAGATAATACGGTGTGAGATCACTTATAGAGATGCATATATATGAGGAACATGGCATGTGAGTGCATGTCATGACATGATAATTCAAATGAATTGCATAGCATGATGTTTTGCATGCATATGGTATAGCATGCCATGATATACATTGTCATATGTATTGTGATAATGAATCGGTAGAATCATTCGGGCGTAGAACCGTGTGGTGCAATGAAGTTTCTGTGGGTTATCATAGACCTTATGTGTTGATACAAGGAAGAGATGATGTCTTAGTGGTGGAGAACCGTTGAATTTCTAAAGGAAAATGAAATGATTTTGATCGAATTGGTGGATGTTTTCGATGATAATGACAGCGTGTTCCTTGTGGGTTTTAGCTGAGAACAGAGTTTAAAGAATGAACGATAGAAGAGGTTTTCTTGTAGTCCTCATGAGAAATGAAAGTAATTGTTCATAGTTGAGTTTTGGGATTGAGATTGATTGATAAGAGTTCTGTTTCAGATAAGGGTTAAATGTCAGAATGTGAGAAATTAGAGACGTACAGTTGGGTATGTGACAGAAAGATGGTCCAACAGCATGTATTGCTCGTGGTTGGGATGGGTGAGGAATCTCTCACCCTATCTTACGGTGTTAACCTATAGTGTGATTGCACGGGTTATCCTATGGTTTCTCTTATACGGTGTGTATTGGGTAGTTGAAGAATCTTTCAACTTATTATACGGTATTGAGGTAATTGGATGGTTAAGAAATCTCTCAACCTATCTTACGGTATGTATTAGATGGTTGACGAATCTCTCAGCCTATCTTACGGTATGTATTGGGTGTTGAGGAATATCTCAACGAATTGTGAGTATCATTGGTGTTGAGGAATCTCTCAATTGAACTTGGTCTCGAATGATCGTGGTATCATAGTATATTTGGATGTGGTATGGAACTATTAGCGAATACTACCGGATTGATTGTGTAAGTGAAAAGTGGTATTTAAGGATTTACCTAAGATAAGGGGTTAAGGACGTAAATGTTAGTAGGCTTTGACGGTTTGAGACTACAGTTAGTGGCAGCTCAGTCGATCATAGACTTCTGGAGCAGTTTCTTAGACTTGATGGTTCTTCACGTATGAATGTAACGGTAAGTACGACATAGGTCAGAGGAGAAATGGTAGGACTTCTTGATGGAGAATAAAGGAATGGAAATGAATAGGAATAAGCATTTCTTGGTGTTTTGAAGTGGTTTGTCAAAGGAATAAAGGATGTAAGAATATAAGATTTGAGGTGAAAGATAAGTGTGATTGATTGAACGTGATAAGAGATTCGGGGAAACCAAATTGATATTGGATATCATGAAGATAAGAGGATCTTGTTAGGGAATGCTATAGAGAATGTCTCTATTACAGTGAGTTGTAGTACGGAAAACCATGAACCACGTGTAGTTTGGTGAGTTTTCGATGTTTTCAAGCACTTTTTGATGTTTCTAAAATAGTTGTGAAGTAGCCCCAAATGCCTTGTAAGGTTGGGGACTTTAAAGATGTTAAATGGAGAAAAATAGGGTCCAGGGGGTACTTGGACCGGTCGAAAGGGGCAGTTTGACAGGTCGAACATCCCTCTGATCCAAACAGTGATTTCGGAAACATTTTTCGTCGAGTTTTATGGAAACAGACATAACTCGTTGTAGGAAATTCGGATTCGTGCACCGTTTTTTGCATTGGAACCAGGACTCAAAGATCTATCTTTTGATGCAAAATTTAACCATTTTTTTAAATGACCATTTTTCCCTTGGGCTATTTTATCATAGAAAAGTTCATTTAAGATGTCTAATCCATGCTTTCTTTGCTAGTTAGTGTATTTGAAATAAAATGAAAGATCTAGTAATGCTTTTAAAACATCCTTACGTGTTTAAAATGAGTTGTGGTCAATGGAAATTGGAGTACAATCAGTATTTTGATACTGAACGAAAGCGATTGTGAAAATGGATAGAGCAGTAAAGAGACCTTGGGTAAACCCAGTTAGAAGAGTGATATGAGGCTTCCTTGGGTAAGTGAACACAATGGTAAGGTCGAAGATGGGGTAGTACATTGAGTACGTTATCGGATATGATAGTAGGTATATAAAGTGGTTAGAGGACAGTGATGGAATCAATGGAATGTTGTTTCAGATGTCCTGAATTCCAACGAAGTTAGAGTGTTTTGGGAATGTCAGAATTCACCCCTAAGAAAATTTTAAAATGTTTCAAATATTTTAAAACCTAACTTTTTTTTAAATGAGGAAAGTGGTATTGAATACCTGTGAGAAGGTATCAAGTAAACTTTAGAAGACGAGTATTGTGGAAGGATATGGTACGCTTAAGCGTTTGGAATGCAACGGTGTTTGTCAAATGAATGAGTTCTACATGAGCATAATATGAACTTGGAAATTCTAAAGTAAGGAGGTGGCAAGGTTTTGTGCACCTAAATTTAGTAAGTTTGAACATATGACATTAAGGGAATTGTCGTGAGTATTGTTCCAAGGGGGACTTGATTCTAGTTTAAGTATTGGGAGTAACTCGAGGTTATGAATACTTTGAAGTTTTGAATGATCAAGAACTTGATGAAATCCGTAAAGTGTGCAGCACTTAAAGACAATAGTTATGAATGGGTTGACATTAGTACCCGGAGTCAGAATAGGTGACCTTGAGTGTTGTCACGAAAGTTATGTGAATGGGAAGTCGATAGGGAATCTATCAAATGTAGTAAGACTATGGTATTTGAATGGAAAGATCGAATTACTGAGTTATCTTTAGATGATTACGGGAATAGTATGAATACTTGGGCAACAGGTTCTTTGAGAATAGTGAATTTGAGATTCGAATAGCAAAGATAAAGGATTAAAAAATCTGAATTGGAGTTAAGATAGACCGACTAAAATTATGAAATATTAAACTGTTGAATAAGGTGTAGTGATTTCAAATGTTATACGAAGAGTATACGGTTAGTGTAAAGGGTTGTCAGGAACTCAGTAAGAGTTAAGATACATGAGTACGATTGACATGGGCTTGTGTAAAGGTGAAAGGAAAAATCAGACACTTATGGAGTCATGTAACTACGTAAAGGGTAGAGGACCTACCTAGAGTGATAAACTAATGGATAGTAGACAAGCAGGATATATATATATATATATATATAAGATGAGAAGGGATTACATTACAATTGAGATCTATGACAGAGAAGTAACTGACTCAGGGTGTGTGTACACTATTTGAGTAGAATGGATTGTGAATGGTCAAAGGTTTGAGACAGGGTATGTTCTGAGCACAGGAATATGTTTTGATGAGTTTTGTGGTACATGTCTGATTGACTAAGTCAATTTTGGTTAATGATGTTATTCGTAATGATGGATATTGGGGTGATTGTGTTGAGAAAGAGATGAAATGTGTGTAAAATTTCAAAATAGTAATTTTAACAACATAAATGAGAAATATTCTGACTTTGTTAAAAGTTTTAATTTGAAAGTATAAAGTGAAATCTCCTACGTTAATCGACACTAGTTTGAGTACAGAAGTGAGAGATAAAGGGGAAAGTGTGTTAACCATTCGGGACATCGGGTGGGTTCGAAGAGGTAGAATGATATGAAATTTCCAGTTAGGAATCTGGATAGTATCTTACGAAACATGTATGATTGGGAGTAAAATACGAGGTTGGTTAAACCAAAATGGAATGATTACCATTGTCAGAGACAAAGAGAGAGTATTGGGTGCGATTTGCTACTAACAAATTGATGGTTATGTAAGCTAATTCCTTAGGAAAGGAAGTTTTGAATTTGATAAGAAATGAGAGATATTTGAAAATGTGTGTCATTCTACAAGTATTTTGCGATTAACAGGATAAGGGATTGAATCATGGAATATGAAATAGTTGGTTGAGGCGTTGACTTTTCGACAGAGTATGTAAGTATGATAGTACTCAATTTTGGTTCACTTCGAGATGAAGAATCGTGAATGGTTGTTAACCAGTAGGTATGTATTGAAAATGACTTTTAGTCGAAATGAAATATGGGTGAAAGTGAGATGAGTAATTTCTTTTGTTTTGAGTATTGTGATAAAACCGTTGGGTTTTGGCAATGACATGTGACAAGTACAATGAAAGTATATGTGAGTTGACATTGCGACGTAGCGAGGAGATTGTATGTCAGGTTTGACTATTGATTATGATCTACTCAGGTATTGATATCCTTATTCATCGAGGTGCTTCGATGTATTACTATAATATGGTTTAAATGTTCAATCAGTTTGAGACGAGGGCTCCAAGGATTTATTTTCCTTAAGAGCCTGAGGATTTATTTTCCTCATGAGATTGTGACATCTCAGTAAAGTGGATTGTGTATGAAACAAATGCTGAGGGTACTTATGAGAAGTCGTTATGAATGGATGAGATGGTATAAGTTTGGGGATAAACTTCCTTTTTGGAGGGGAGAGTTGTCACACTCGTTCTAAAAATTTCATGGTTTATCATGCATTTTTCGTTTTTGTGAACTTATCAATGATATTTGATAATTGGACTGAGGTTGACTGTGAGTCAACAGTAAGGTGTCAGTAAGGACACTAGAAATTCGGTAATCAAGATTGCATTGGCATGAGTAAATGGCATTTATGTGATTTAAATGTTATTTGACTTATCTGGTACTTTATGAATAGTAATTATACCTGTGTAGTATGATTTCGGATAATTTTGATTGTTAGATATCATTGTTAGAACTGTGGTGAGAACGTGAGTGTCACGTTATATAAAAGGTAGGTTGTGTAGAGATTTCACAGAAATTAGTTTTTGGACAATGACAAACGAGACTTGGACGAAAAGTTTTATAATTTATAGTTTTCACTCGTGAAGAGATAAAATGGCCGTGTGCAACGTTTCGGAGAATGATTAGTAGTTTTGAAAACTTGTGAGGAGGTAAATATATTTTTTTGAAATGTTTCCTATACATAGTAAGTCCAAGATATTTTTCATTTCAAAATTCTAAAAAACCTTGGAGAGCTTAGGAGAAAAGGGAGATTTAGCTCTCCGGGCTTTGCGATGACGATCGGCGACCTATCGTCCGTCTGGCTTCAACAAAAATTCATATTCGGACTCCTCGGGGTAAGAGCTTTGTTTTGATACTACTTAGGTCTTGTTTGGCTAAGATTTTTATAAAATCTAATTTCTAGGATTTAGGGGAAAACGTGTAAATACTTGTAGGAATCTTTCGAAATCAGAGATTCAACATTTATTCGGGCCTCTAGTCGATCCTTCAAAGTTAGGGAGAAATCGCACGAGGTATGAATCCTAAGCTTATGAAATATATAGAATTTACATGTTTTGAATATCGAGTCGATATTTTGGATCCGGGCGAAATTCATGTGGTAATTAGGCCCGTTAATTATGCACCTGAAAATGTTAGAAAAGCACGTATAATTGTTTATATGAACATGTTATGTGTCTACTTGGGTCAAATGGGAGTTTGGTGCAAATTCATCTGGGGGTAAGCTCCTCGAACTTTGAGGATTGTGACATTGATTATGGTTGTGTTTTGTATGGAGGAAGGCCCAACTAGGACACGGTACTTGGTATGGAGGAAGGCCCAACCAGTGTACATGGTACGTGGAAGAGGTGTGCCTTCCACGGCATCAGTTTCATTTACCAGATGAATGCGTACCACTCACCCTGGAGGCTATTTTGATGTGGTTTAAATGTTTAAAGCATGAATTGTCATATAAGTATATGTTTAGAATTGTGCACTCAGCATGTAGCTGAGCAATGGAGATTTACTCCATTGCAGGTATGGAGAAAGGAAAGATGGAAAGCGTGAAGTGTGAGGCCGTGGGAATGCCGGGGATCACCTTTTATTATGTTTTGGTTTTCCTTTCCAAATGTTGTAATAATGAATTGGGGAGCTAGAACCATGTTTTATTTGAATTGGAAACCTTGGACGGATTTTGGAAATGTTGTAATATGTAACTAAACTTCTGATAGTTAGTATTGAGTTCGTCCGAACTCCTAAGTTCGTGTTTGTAAACTTAACTTGTCGAATTTGAAGTTTAAAGGAATATGGATAGAGTTTTGTGATTAGCACAAAACAAGCCTTAGCTTGTTCTGTGATTATTCTGTTCATGGATTAGTAAGTTTAAACCTTGATTTTGATAGCATGTTATAGCTTGTGAGGTTTGGAATTAGTATGCATGCTTGGTGTGGTGTAGCAAGTGAAGGTTGTTTGACCCTTAGCTAAATTCTGCAGTTTTGGGCAAGATTCTGCTAAATGGTCATTCGACCGGTCGAAGGGGGTCGTTCGGTCGGTCGAGATACCCCCTGCCAGAAATCTTTTTCTACCACTTCTGGAAATTTTCAAAAGGTTTTGATTGGTTCTTAGGGTACCTTTGGGACCCCTTTCAACATAAAATCATTCGTTTCAAAATATAATTGCATTTTCAATTTTATACGGATTTTACAACTCGGAAGGTTTTGTTTCCAAAATTTTTAAATATTCAAGGTTATTTTAAGTTCTTTTTCCATTGTATATAATCGTTTAATTAATTGGATGAGCCTTCGTTGCGTTCCACGTGTCCTAATTCCACGCGTAGTGGGATGGGTCGTGACAACCACCCTCTGTGTATTCCTCTCCCGGATAATAACCGTTGTTGTAGGATATGTCACCTGCAGAATGAGGTACGTGATAGTTTGGAGGGGGGAAGGTCCAAGCAATAAAGGCCGTCAGCTTACTGAGAGCTGAGTGAGCATAAACTAACAAAGTACCAGTGATCTGAAGTAAAACAATTTTATGAAGACACGAGATAAGTTTTACTATAATAATATCTTGCTCCTCATTGAACATCGTTAACCAACCCTTATCGTCTTGTTATCCGAAGACCGACATTCAACATATTCTGACTGAATGGAATAGACTCAATCGTTTAACTCTAGGGATACACCTTTATTCCGTCCATCGCTTTTAAGAGCAATATATCTTGTTCACCGCTTGTCATGGACTCCACGTCAGTCCGTCCCGAGCTTTTAAGAACAATATATCTTGTTCACCGCATTTCAGGGACACAATGTTTCAAACAAGGCATATCATCTATTGCCACGACTCAGCTTCATCTACCATACATCCCAGCTCACCGCCTTTTAAGAACATTTATTAGTTCACCGGCTTTTAAGAGCATATCATAATCAAACATACGTTTACGCACCATTCCCATAACTTATCAAACCTACTTAAGTTATGTTCTAATATTGACACATGACAATTCCCAATGTGACCTGACTATTCCGATTAAAAGAAAATGGATATTGAACTCATACATAAACCACATAGTATCTTACGTCATTTTATTAACCCATTGTTCTTAGTCATACTTTAGCTTTGTTGTCACATTATCCCTGATCAATCCCAATTGCATAACAGAAGTCCGAATCGGGAAATGAACAATCATACCCTTAATATAATAAATAGGCACAGGAATCCATGTTCTGCCAATACCAATCGATTGGGATAACTGGCAATCGATTGGGTCTAAAATGATGTCAATCGATTGCTAACAATGGCAATCGATTGGGATGTCAATCGATTGCTATTCTATCCAATCGATTGGGTCCAGACTGATGGCAATTGATTGATAATTATGCCAATCGATTGGCACTTCGTCTTCACCAGCAGATTATAAAAATAGCACATATAAACGTCATACTCATGCATCTTAAACATCTAAACCTCACAATAACTTGTTTAAACTTTATTTAAAGGGACCAAGTGAGTTAGGACTCACCAAGGGTGCGTTTGGTTGGTGTTTGCTTAAAAAACCTCAAGTTCCTCTCTCTTTCTCCTCTTCTCTTGCTTATGTCCATCTCTCTCTCCTTCTCTTTATTTTCTCTTCTTCTTCTTGTTCTGCTTTTCTTCTTTTTCTCCTCTTCTCTGCTAAGGCAGTGAGTGTGTGTATCTATATAGATATAGATATAGACGTATATAAATATATATACACACAAGATATGTGTCTCTCTCTCAAAGTTGTGAAAACAGCCTAAGGGCCATAAATGAAGACATATATATAGAAATTGAGAGTGCCACACGTTCAAATATCAAGTAAAGAAGAAAACTTGTCCCAACTTATGCCAATCGATTGGTAATGATGGTAATCGATTGGTATCAGATATTTGAAGACAATCGAATGGTATACTGCCACATCATGATTTTTGTCAGTATAATGGCAATCGATTGGTATCTAAAAAGTGGCAATCGATTGGGAAACAAGGCAATCAATTGGTAACCAAATTTCACCAAAAGAAAGAAAAATTTTATATAAGTTTATAGAACGAAGTTTTATTTATGAATACTCTCCAGAATTCAGGGTAATACAGATTGTGATGAATTAGGGGAGGAAAAGGAGTTCATCCATGGTGGGATTTCAACTTGGTTGAATTCTTGTTTTGACAAAAAAAATGACCGTTTGAATAAAGTAACTTGGGAAATTGTTTACCTCAGGTTTGCCTTTGCAGCAATATTGCTGTAATTTTGGATTGCAACAAAGTTTGCTGACCCAGTTGATGTGTCCATTGGAGCTGAAATTTGTAGGATTGCAGCAAAGTTTGCCTCAAAACGGTGTTTGATATGTGGGTTAGAGATGGTCTAACACTTAATTTTAAGGGATCTATAACCAAATATCCCTATTTCATATGCATCCTCAATGGGCCCGATCATCGATCAAATAAATATTGATTTGATGTGTTCTTATAATTGACTTGGCCTGAAATGGGATAAATGAAGTGACCCATGCCAAGGGTCCCATCATTAGTTGTCACAGCCCGATCCCACAATAGCAAAACCGAAGCCCGTGGCACGCCACCGAGGTTCTTCCTGCTCATTTCAAAGTTGTAACAGCGGAAAAAGAACTTTAAAGATAACAAAGAGTAGTCACTCTTTTGAAACAATACACCCAAAGTTAGTAAAATCCATATAAAATTGAAAATGTAATTATATTATGAAACTAATGATTTATATTCAAAGAGGTCCCAAAGGTTCCCTAAGAACCAATCAAAACATTTAAATAAGTTACGGAAGGGATATAAAACATTTTCAAGCATGGATCATTTCGACCGGTCGAGATGCCCCATTCGACCGGTCGGATGACCCCTAGGCAATAGTCCTTCACAGTAGAGGACACTTCGACCGGTCAAACTATCCCCTTCGACGGGTCAAATCACCCCCTGACAGTAATCCTTTTTGCACTAGGATATTGCCTAAGGTCAAGCGACCCTTGCGATCGTAACATACCTCAACATTAAATCAAAACATGAAGTCGACAAGTAAAACATTTCAAAATGTGAACTCTAGGTCAAGATTCATAATAACTGAAGCAACCCATTCCATGTGTTCAAAGTCAATACAAAACGTAGTCCTAGTTTACTTGAAAGTAACTCCTTACAAAGTTTGGAAACGGAATAAAACATATACAATGCTATTATCCATTTCTATTATAAGTTCCTTAACAAAACAAATAAAATAGACAATTCGATTACAAAACTTCGGGATAAACATGACAAGTCATCTTCTAAGTGAACTCCCGACATCTCGTGCTCACTTTCCCGATTCCTCCCTGGAATTAACACCTAAAATGGTTATTTGAATAATCATACATATTCGATTTGTTTAAGCTAATGCTTAGTGAATAAAACAACAAATGCACATGAATGATAAACAAGCTCGCATTCACATATCTACATTTCATACTAGTCTCCGGAGTCTCACGTGTACGTTCTATACTCCTAATTTGTGACTCCTCGCCAATAAGTCCACGCGGAAAGGTAAGATCCACATTTCTTTTCTTCAAACGTAAGATCTTAATGCCTATATCGACTTCACAAGACGGCTTGGTACCATATGCTCCTTTGACCTAAATAACAACTCAACATGCTTAATTTACATATTGTGGACACGCAGAATTTCACTTCTTGTGTTGTTTGAGATTGTTTTGAAAGAAAAAGAAAAGGTAGGTCTGTTGAAAACAGATACAAAGTCGCCACTTTGTCTTTAGGGAACCAAGAAACCCAATTTGACTCACCCAAACGGATAAAGGGCACCTGTCCTTCATAACCAAAGAACTTGGCTCGGGGTTTTGGTACGAGAGAGGAAGGAGCCTTTGTCACGACTAAAACACCCTCAACTCGCACCATCTCTCGACGGGCCTCAATTAGCATCAAAATAATCATCTTGTACTATGTTTGGTTCGACAATTAATATTTATGATAAGTATATTATATCACATAAGAATCTTGAAATGGAAGATCGAAAGATAAGATATCATTCATAAGATCTAAGCCAAATATCACATAATGAAAAAGTGAAAGATCACACAAACAAACCTAGGAAAAATTGTCTAATCACATATCAAGTAATCAAGTTTTGATAATCTAAAGGGGACATGAATTGTTCTTGAAACAAATAAAAAGAAAACAAAATGTGCTTAGCAAGCTAGTATGATGCATATTATTCTTTGAGAAAATGAGATCTCTCAATCCCCAGGACGGATGAGAAGGAAGATTAGATCGAGGGGGAGCATGAACGTGTGATCAAGTTCATCCTTATAATCTCCTTAGCTTAGGAGTCACAAAAACTCCAAATCTTGCATGGATGTAATGCATGGTCTTAGAATGTGCAAAGGTTAATTGTAGTGTGTTTGTGTACATGGGTTTTCTAAAGTGACTTAGATGTCTAAAAGATGAATAAATTCATGGGGAAAATCATCATGGGATATGTACAAATATAGTATAGACCACTTACTAGGATATGAACTAATTTAAAGTACATATAAGCATCAAATCAAGGGATGGAAGTAAAAGTATACTTGCTGTGAATAGTGGACAGAACAGTGACTTGATTTTGTGGAAATTGAAAAGTGGAGCTAGAAATTTTTTAAATATATGATTTTTTTATGGAGATCATCCTTATTGTCTATAACACATATCAAAAAGCCAACCTTCAATAAATATTACATATTGAGAGAAATCATATAAACAATAGAGGTTACTCAGAAATAGAGTCCGTACTGTCGACTGAAATGTTGAAAAATCTTCGAAAATGAAAAAATATATTTGGAGGTCCATATTATACAGAAAGTTCCCTAAGACACTGAAGTTCAAGGTAAAAATAGGTTGGGACTACTCCTTTTGGAAAAGTTGTCTGTAAAACAAGTTGAAATTCAACCAAGCTGCTGTGACAGTAAAGACAGAATACCTGGAGAGATGTTTGGACCAAAATGGAATCTTTCCAAGTGTTTTCAAGCCAAGCCAAAAATCATGGGTGTTCTATAATGAGTTAGAAAGACTTTCCCAGTGGTCTTGTATCCATACATTGAGTATTGAGTTCTAAAAAAATCTTTGAATTCAGATCATTCACTGTTTTGAAGATTTCTTGAGAAAACAAGAGTTTATTTCTTGAAATCAAAAAGAGGGGTTTTGAAATAGAGGTTTTGAGAGTATATTTTCAGCATCATTCACTGTTTTGAAGATTTCTTGAGAAAACAAGGGTTTATTTCTTGAAATCAAAAAGAGGGGTTTATGAGGGGTTTTGAAATAGAGGTTTTGAGAGTATATTTTCAGCATTTAAATGCAATTTATGACCACTTGAAATATTAACATTGAACTCATATCAAGAACCTCCAAGATTGTTGGAGAGCATTGTTTCCATTTGAGCATAATTTCAAGAATACTTTGGAAGTATTGAAGTTGGAATCATCATCTATCAAATATGTTTTTGAGGTCAAGAGCTACTATCCATAAGGATTCACTCACCTCAAACTTTATGTCAACACTTAGATGATGATGAACTAGTAAGTAATCAAAGAAAAATCAAGAAGAAATGGGTGAAGAAGAGATGAACATATATATATATAAACAAGAAAGTAAATTGCAATCAATAGATGATAATCAATGTAATATTGGACTTGTGGCTTGGTGTTTCACTCATAGATATTGACATTTAGGCATGAAAGTAGCTTCCTAACTCAAGAATGTTCAAGAATGGTGATCGGGGGGTATTTGAATGTGAAGTATAAGAGAAGTGATGGAAGAAAACAAAATTAAAACTCCCTTCCTTATGGAAAAGCAGTGGGAGAAGTTCCCTTTCTCTCTTCTAAACCTATCTCTATCCTTCTTTCTCCCTACAACTTTATAAAGTTTTGCACTTGGCCCCCCTAAAATGAAGAGTAAAGGGGGGTTTATATAGGCCAATTTGGGGGTGGTTTTGGGATTTAGAAAGTGCTCCCATTGGTCCCAAACATTTGTGAACAAGAAACTACGTCGTTTTGGCTTTCAATTATTCAAGAAACTGCGGGGGTAGAGTGCCTCCGTGGCATTGTCCATGTGCTACCACGGTAGTGGCCCAGTGCCGCCACAGTACTGCTCCTCAGATGCGAAAAAAATTGTATTTAGGCCCCCAGAGGTTTCGGTATTCGCAAAAAGGCCTTATTTTGTTCGAAATTCACAGAAAATGCGTACGAACTCCAAATTGAGCTTATGATATACCATTGGAAAGGTAATGGAGTCTAATTTTCATAAAAAATAGTTCAGAGCTAGGTCACTTTGAAAAGTTTTGTGGTATTCCCGATAAAAGCCGATTTAATCGCATTTTTCACCTTCGAAAATTCATAATAAATTCGTTTTAAATCTAAAAATTATGTGCAATATACCATTGGAAAGCTATTGAACTCTAGTATCCATGAAAAATATTTGAAAAATGATATGGCACTCTGGTTTCAAAGTCAACTTTTAGGTCAAATCGGTCAATCCGGGATTTCCAAGAAGTTCTGGGAACCTCCGGGAGCTCCCAAGAGCTGACGTTTTCGTCCGATTTTCTTTTAAACTCGTTTTAATACTTTTCTCAGGATCTGGAATGATCTTGGAACTTTTGGGTGAATTCGAATGATTTTGGTCAAACCTTGGTCAAATCTGGTCAAACCTTGGTCAAACCGGTCCACAGGGACTTTTCGGGAACTTCCGAGACTTCTGGGGGTCTCTGGGAGCTGACGATTTCACCTGATTTTACTTCAAAACTCATTTTACTACTTTTCTTATGACATAGTATGTTTCCAGAGCTTTCAGTCCAAAATCTGGGAGTTTTTGGTCTTTTAGGGGTATTTTGGTCATTCCGAGTATTTTGAGAGATAGAACTAACTTCCAGGAGTCATTTTTGAGTCTTTTTCGATCAGTGTGAACCACCAAGCTATGGGTCTCCTAAATATGATAGCCGAAAAAATTGAGTGTCCAAACATATCACCATGCTTTCAGTAATCAAAACATTTCACCGTGCTATTGGGCCTACTTATCAATGTAATCACCCAATGTGAACTACACAATATATATCTATAAACTAACACATGCTTTTTGTACAAAATATGAACATATGTCAAGAAATCATTCCAAAACACATAGTTCAATCACTTACCTCCGAATAACGCTTCTAAAATACGATCCAAGGAAAACCCGAGTACAAAGAACGTGCAGAAGTCCGTCTAGTACAACTATCGATCAAAATCCCATCATCAACTTTTATGAAAAATTCTAGAAAATAACTTTTCAAAAAACTTAGCCAAACGAGTCCTAACGTATATCAAAACGAAGCCCTTACCTCAAGGAGTTCGAATATGAAATCTGGTAAAAAACCAGTAGACGAACGGTCGTCATTTGGCGATGAGAAGCTCTAAACAATCAAATCCTCCTTTTGGCCTCCTTTTGAGTTTTAGGTTAAAACTTATAAAAATATCCAGATCATCTCTATCTATACATAGGCAATACTTTGGGAAATTATGTTTACCTCCACAATTTCTTAAAACTCCTAATCAATCTCCAAAACATCCTACACAGCTAATTCATAGCTTCACGAGTGAAAACTAAAAATTATAAAAGTTTCCGACTAAGTTCCGTTTGGTTGTAAAAACACAGTTTCTTATGATTTTTTTTTTCGGAATTGCTAATTAGCCTACCAAATTAGTAGCGTGTTAATTCGTCCTTACCAGGATACTAAAATTAACACCAGAAATATATTCTAAACCAGAAAAAATATAGATAGTGAAATACACAGGTAAATATTTATTTCTAGATAAACATTTAAAGTATTCCACCATGAACATCTCATACTCGAAGAGACTTCACAGCATCAAAACACTCATTCAACACCGTCTCAACGGGTTCTCTAACACAGACACCAAAATTGACTCGTGAGTCAAAACTCACTCACACATGTGCCAAAATGCACAACACATCACATTATCATGCATGACAATGTAATGATATGCAAAAAAATACGGGTGTTATAATACTCTCCCCCTTAAAAGAAGTTTGTCCCCAAACTTATACCTCATGTCTCGAAAAGGTGCGGATACTGAGCACGTAAATCATCTTCTATTTCCCACTTCTTCTCTTCTGTCGTTTGGCTACGCCATAACACTTTCACCTTCGATATCACCTTATTTCGTAAGACTTGATCCTTTAGATCCAAGATCCCTACCGGGTATGTAACATACGTCAAATAATTCTGAATCTCATTTGGCGTCAGAAATCATCACTTAATCTCTATCCTCCGCTAAATGTTTTCGTAACAACGATATATGGAATACGTTATGAACTTGGGCATACTCATTCGGCAAGTTCAAACGATATGCTACGGGTCCAACTCTCCCAATGATTTCAAAAGGTGATACGTACCTCGGGTTGAGTTTCTTATATCTTCCAAATCTAGTAATTCACTTTGAAGGTGACACCTTCAAACACACTAAATCGCTCACATCAAGTCCCAACGGTCACCTATGCTTGTCGGTATAACTCTTATACCTACTCTGAGCTGTCAGTAACCATTGTCGAATCACCTTTATCTTGTCCATCATCTATTGTAGAATTTTTGGCCCTTCAATCATTCTTTCTCCGACTTTCGCCCACCTAATTGGTGAACGACAAGTACGACATATAAAGCTTCATAAGGAGTCATTCTAATACTAATTGAAAACTATTGTTATATGCAAACTCAATCAACGACAAATGGTCTTCCCAATCACCCTGAAAATCAAGTACATATAAACGAAGCATGTCTTCCAAAATCTAGATTACTCTTTCCTATTGACCATCGGTCTGAGGTTAAAAAGACTGAAATGCAGTTCGGTACCCATTGTGGATACTGGCATTTGGGCCCACTTTTAAAACTTTCAAAACATTTCTTTCAAATTTCAAATTCAAAGAGTCGCCACTTACTTTTTTTAGGAAAAATTAAGAAACCATTTTTTTAAAAGCAACCAATCATTTGCGAAACCAAAGATAATCTGGGTTCCGGGATTATGGAATGAAAGGGGAAGGAGCCCGGCGGACTAAAACACCCCCTTTCATCCTATCTCGTGATAGGCCTCTACTTATCATCCTATTTAATCGAATAAATAATCTAAGCATGCCCTCAACTAATACCAAGATATAAGTATACATATCACAAGCATGTCAAAAGGGTGTAAAATTGCTAACGATAAAATATCATTCATAAGCTACATAATTCAAATAGCAAGCAAAATGATGTGCAAGTAGGAAACTAGAGAACTTACCCGGGATCCAACCGCGAAATGGGAAACGTGCAATGCATATAAAGAATAGAAATCATAGGAAAATGTCTCTAATCACATATACAAATAAGGCAAGACCTACGCTAAGGTGTCGCGCATGGAGTCGAAAATCAATAAAATCAACAAATGAAATAAACTAGAGAAGAGATGAGAAGTCATACCTCCAAAGCGCTACAAAACAAGGGTTAGGCCATATGCTTCACATAATAATATGACATCAAATAATCGATCCTAAATCTCTAGCTTAGATCTATCAAGCATGGAAAGAATCGACAAAACTATGAATTCCTTTTGATTAGTTGGAGTCATAGCACCTTTATAGATATACAAGCCTCAATTAGGAGCCAATGTAATGTCCATATAGGGGTGCTATAATCCCAAAATGATCATAAGGAATCCATGTTTACATTCAATTAGGTTCAACTAAACCTAATTTTATACAAGGACTAGTTATAATTATGAGCATCGTATACATGAATGAATGAATGAACATGAACAAGAATGAGATGTGAATTTATTCATTAATTTGGATCACTTAGTGTCTAGATTTAAGCTAAATTATCATTATTCAAAACATGATTTAGGTTCCAAGACATTAGGAAACCATCTAAGTTAAAATCAATGAGATTAGACAAGACAGTGACTGTTTTTCCAAAATTACAGAGAGCAGAACAGATTTTAAAAGGTAGAAAAACCATACTTTCAATGGTTGGATCTTAATGATTTTTGAATATGATATGCCTCTGTGAGTCTAGTTTCTTACACAAAAAGAAAATCAAGGTTGGAACGGTTAGATCTCTGGTAATATAGAAAACACTAGACATCACTCAGGAATCTGCAACTCTCTGTCCAGAGATCTTCTACGATTTTCTAAAAATAGTAAAAAAATGAGAAACACTTAGATATTTTTAGGGTATCCTCCTAACACATTAAGGTACTTAGAAAAAATTATTAGAGACCCAGAAAACTCTATTAAGGTTTTGATTTATTAATTTCAAAACGGACTTACTGTTCTAAAAGTTTGGACAGAGAGTTGCATGTTTTGAAATCATAAGACCAAACTGTCTTAGACATGGAATTTCATCAAAACAAAAATTACACAGATGCTTAAATGAGTTATGAACATCCTCCAATTGTCTCATCCAATTCCAATGAACCATGATCCTATAGAAAATCTTTGATCACAATTGGTTTATGGATTCACTGCACCTTTGCTAGAGTAATGTTCATAGTTCAAATCAAGCTTGATCCATGATCCTAGAGAGAACTAGGATCAAGTATGATTATGATCATTGGAGTAAATAATGTAGCATGAAGAGATTCATCGATTTAGCCTTAATGGATTCCCATCATAAATCTCATAACAAGAGAATCCTAAGGTCTTACTCAATCTTATGAACTCTTGAATATTCAAGTTCTCAACAAACAAACTATGAAAACTTACATCTAAATCCTCTCTCAAACATATGATCCTTGAGGAATTTAGAACTATGATATATTATTCTCCTCTCAAATTGATGATCCTTGGAGACTCAATGAGACCTAAATTTACTCAAATCTCCATGAAATATAGTATGGATTCCATAAGATTCCTAATAGGGAGACCCAAGTCATGAGTTAAGACTTGAATTCAACCAACTACATGTAGAGATGATCATGATCCACTTCAATCCCCATATAAATCATAGGATCATAGGGAACTAGAGGATCAAACTCAAAGAAATCTAATGAGATATTGAAGATCTCATAGATCTCTTGAGAAGAATATAAACAAAAGAAAGGAATCAAAGGTTATTTGAAAATTTCAAGTCAAAACTCTTTTATTCATAAATCCAAAGTTCTATTTTGGATCCAAATTAATGAAACATTATGAAATTCAATCACAAGCTCTAAGTGGTGTGTGATGAAATGGGGTAGGAAGAGAGGTTTTGAAAATGTGTAAAGTTCCTAGAACTATGAAATTGTGATTGAATTCACCAAATTCTACCAAGGATTGAGAGGTTACCTCAATTTCTTGGAAAGCTCTTCCACAATCTTCAAATTCTCCCTTCAATTCTTCAAGAAAACTCTTCCTTCTTCTCACAATTCTCTCTCTATTATATCTCTCCCTCTTGTCTCTCTCTAAGATTTTTTTTAAGTGAAAAAAATTGAAAGTAAGAGTAAAGTCCCCATAAAGGAGATGAAGGCCTGTTTATATAGACCAACATATCAAGGTTAAATGGGTAAATTCGGGTGGAAACCCATGTGCAAAGTTTTCTTCTAGAACATGTGAGAAAAGCAGTCTATTACAGTTCGTGGCACCCGATGGCTACCGGCGGCATTCACTGAATGCCGGGCAGCACTCACTGAATGCCGAGCGGCACTCAGTGAGTGCCGCCGGCTTTCCCACATGCCGGGGCTAACAGAATTTTGCCCTCTTTTTAATTTTCAGCATATACATTGACATAAACCTAATTTATCTAGTAAAGTATATACTTATGTACTTATATTTGCAAATTACCTTATTAAAATGTACCCATATGCATGGTATACATTCCTATATATCATTTTATTTCTTTTTTTTTTCAAGACTTTTTTTTCAAAATTCTTCTTCTTCTTCTTCTTCTTTTTTTTTTTTTCACTTTCTCCTTATATATATATATT
The DNA here is from genome assembly GCA_033977485.1 of Hydrangea macrophylla. Classification (NCBI taxonomy): domain Eukaryota; kingdom Viridiplantae; phylum Streptophyta; class Magnoliopsida; order Cornales; family Hydrangeaceae; genus Hydrangea; species Hydrangea macrophylla. The sequence continues at coordinate 52,319,019 of CM066985.1, forward strand.
AGAACTCTTTATTTCTTCTCTTTTATTTTATATATCTTATTATTATTACTATATATATATATATTCTTTTTGAAGGTATTCTCAGACTGGTTTCCTCACACGTTCTTCAACATTCGGACTCCTCCCGAATACCCAATTTCTCATTCTTCGATTTTTTTCTTTGATTTTGAAACTTTACTTGAAGAATCTTTAAAGAATTTGAATTCTCTGGAAAATCTTTGAATTTTACCGGTCATCATCATCATTGGTCTTAAGAGGTAACCGATCCCTGGATTTGACGTTTGGTCAAAATCGGGGCGTCTACACCCATTGCTTCTTGCAAGGCTCTCCAAAAACTTCGATGTAAAAGTACTATCTCTATCTGAAACAATAGTAACTGGAATACCATGTAGTCTCACAATCTCATAGATATACAACCTAGCTAACATCATCGGCTTAGTTGTTCGAAAGGGTAGGAAGTGCGACGACTTTATCAAACGATCAACGACACCCAAATAATAGTATTCGATTTCTTAGACTTCAGAAACCCACTAACAAAGTCCATTGTAATGTGTTCCCATTTCTATTCGGTTACCGATAACGGTTGTAACAATCCCAAAGGTACTTGGCGTTCGGCCTTCACTTGTTGACAACTCGTACAAAGTGAAACATAGCGTGCTAGTTCTCTCTTCATTTTCGGGCACCAATAAACATGTCTCAAGTCTCTATACATCTTGGTGCTTCTCGGATGAATGGTATACTTCGTATAGTGTGCTTCCTCTAGGATGTTCTGTTTTAACTCTTTCTCATTAGGTACACAAATTCTACCCCTCAATCTCAAAACACCATTCTCAAAAGTGAATCCTGGTTGCTTTCCCATTGGAATCTCATCACAAATCTTCTTCAAATCCACATCTTAAAGTTGTTTCTCCGAAATATCGTGAATCAAGAGTGGTTGTGCCATAATCGTCAACATCAAGCCATTTTCAATCCTCAGAATCACTTCAAGATTTAAGTTCTCCATGTCTCGCATCAACTCTCTCTGAGAAGTCACATCCAAGGCTGTGTTGTGTGGTGCTTTATGACTAAGAGCATCGGTGACTACATTCGCTTTGCCCGGATGATACTGAATTGACAAATCATAGTCCTTCATCAACTTTAACCATCTGTGAATAAGTACTTCAAACTCTTGTGATCTGTACATGTCTCACATTTCTTCCCGTACAAATAATGAAGCCAAATCTTTAATGCAAAAATCACAGCGCCCAATTCTAGATCATGTGTCAGATAATTGTTCTTGTGTTATCTAATTTGTCTCGACGCATATGCAATGACCTTGTCAACTTGCATAAAAATGCATCAACTCTCTCTGATGCAATGAACTTGTCAACTTGCATATCTCACATCAACTCTCTCTGAGAAGTCACGTCCAAGGCTGTGTTGTTTGGTGCTTTATGACTAAGAGCATAGGTGACTACATTCGCTTTGCCCGGATGATACTAAATTGACAAATCATAGTCCTTCATCAACTTTAACCATATGTGAATAAGTACTTCAAACTCTTGTGATCTGTATATATCTCACATTTCTACCCGTACAAATAATGAAGCCAAATCTTTAATGCAAAAATCACAGCAGCCAATTCTAGATCATGTGTCAGATAATTGCTCTTGTGCTATCTAAGTTGTCTCGACGCATGTGCGATGAACTTGTCAACTTGCATAAAAACGCAACCTAAGCCTCTATGTGAAGCATCTCTGTATATGATAAATCCTTCTGTCCCCGTTAGAACGGTTGAGATTGGTGCCTTCACTAGTCGACCTTTTAGCTCTTGAAAACTTTTCTCACATTCCAGACTCCATACAAACGCAACATCTTTCATCATCAACTGTGTCATCGGCATTGCAATACGTGAAAAGTCTTTTACAAACCTCTGATACTAACTAGCTAATCCTAGGAAACTTCGGATCTCTGTTACGTTCATAGGTCTCACCCAATTGGTAACTACTTCTATCTTCTGAGGATCTACAGAAATTCCTTCCGCTGATACTATATGTCCAAGAAAAGCAATCTCTGTAAACCAAAACTCATACTTCTTCAATTTTTCAAACAATATCTTCTCACGTAAGCGTTGTAAGGCTAATCGCAAATGATGCTCGTGATCTTCAACACTCTTGGAATAGATTAGGATGTCATCTATGAACACAATGACAAACTCATCTAAATAGTCCTTGAAAACACGATTCATCAAGTCCATGAAAGCGTCTGGCGCGTTAGTCACTCCAAATGGCATAACCAGAAATTCAAAGTGACCATATCTAGTCTTGAAAGCTATCTTCTCAACATCTTCTTCTTTGACTTTCAACTGGTGGTAACCAGATCTCAAGTCAATCTTTGAAAATACCTGAGCCCCTTGTAACTGGTCAAACAAGTCATCTATTCGTGACAACGGATATTTGTTCTTGATGGTCAACTTATTCAACTCTTGATAGTTGATGCACATACATATTGTCCCATCCTTCTTCTTCACAAACAAGACTGGAGCTCCCCATGGCGAAACACTTTCGGATAAAACCCTTCTCGACCAACTCTTGTAACTGAACTTTCAATTCTTTTAACTCTACTGGTAGCATTTGGTACGGTGCTTTGGATACCGATTGTGACCCTGGTAATACCTCTATCGTGAACCCAAGCTCTTTTTCAATCAATACATCAGGTAACTCATCGGGAAAAACATCTAAAAATTCTCGAACTACTGGAATGTCTTCTACTAGTGGTCCAAGAACTCGTGTGTCGACAATTAAACATAAGAAACCCGAACAACCTTTCTTCAACATCTCACTTGCTTGAATTGTTGATATCAAGTACAGCGGTATAGTCACACCCTTATTCTGAAAAGCAAACTCTACGTGACCTGATGGATAGAAACTAATCCGTCTCTATTAACAATCAATTCTAGCTTGATTTACCGATAACCAATCCATGCCCAAGATAACATCAAAATAGTTCACTGCCAACGGAATCAAATCAACGCTCAAGACCTTATCACCTATCTTGATCTCACATGACTTGAATACTAAAGAAGTCACTAACGGTTCACTAATAGGAAATGATACACACAAATCGTATCCTAATGGCTCAGACTTAACAGTTAAATGCTTAACAAAATCAGGGGACACAAATGAATGCATTGAGCCAGAATCAATAAGAATACGTGTAGGATGTGAACAAATAGGAAGAATACCTAATATAACCATATCATCCGTATTCCCTAGCCTGAGCTGGAAGTATTGTCGTTATTGTTGCTCGACCCCCTTTCCTTTATCCACGCGTTGTACTACCTTTGCTCCACTCGGCATACTCGATGCCCCGATATTTATTCCCGATTGTCTCTTACTCGGACAACTCTTCGCTATATGTCCTGGTTGGCCACATTCAAAACATTTCCCCCTCATCTCTGGGTTGTAGCTCTTTGTGTTTGAGGTTGTGTTTGGTGTGGTCGGATTCGCGTTCAGAGGACAGTTTCGGGATATGTGTCCTAGTTGCTTGCACAGATAACAGGTGCTCAATAAATGGTAAGTACCCTTGTGTCGTATATTTTATGTTGGGCACAATGGTCTTGAGTTTTTAATGAATGTACTCCCTCTTTGGCTACCCACATACGATCCCAAACTTTGTGTGAATGGTTTCTTTGCATTTCCTTGACCCTTGCACCTATTATCATTGACTCTCTTTCCATATTGCCCTTATCGATATTGATCGACACTTTTCTCAGCTATGCAGGTGGCTTCCTTAACTAGCAAAACAGTTGGGTGTTGCAACATATCCATGACACGACTAGAAATGTGTTCTCTTAAGAGTACGTCCAAGTGTAGACAGTCGCGTCGAGTAATAATCGGTAAGACCGAGTCGTATTCCCAAGGGACGAAAATGGGGGAACATAAACTTAGACTGAATCCTAAAGGAAATTAAAAGATGCTTTCTTATAGAGTGGAGATTCTAATGACCCTATAGAAACAAATTAAAGTAAACCAATAATTTGACTAGATAGAACTAAAAACTATGATTTGAAGTTAAATATGAAAAAGAGTTGGGAACATGTGAGTCCATAAAGTACCAGCCACTACCATGATTTAACAATAACAAACAACTGGGGTCTTCTTCTTTAAGTATTCCATAATTCGAAATTGATTAAGCAAAGCATTCTAGACACTAAGTATGTGAATTTCACATATTTAGTGGTTCAACTATTTCACTTATTTATGAAGGACTCGAATCAAACTAACTCTATGAACAGTAATAAACAAATCGAGTATAAGATAATTGACATGTTCATCAAAAGTGTTCATTAAGTTAATTAATCAAAAGGGCTCTTATTTCAAAATCAGATTGCAATTTGAACTTAAAAAAATCAATTTGGACTTAGTTTCTGAAACAAATGTTACTGGAATACAAAAAGGAGTCAACCCAAGTCATAAATATACGAATCGATTGATATTGTTGTCAATCGATTAGTATGAAATGGCTTCCAATCGATTGGTTAAAGTACCAATCGATTGACTTGGAATCTATGTCAATCGATTGGACTTTGCATCCAATCGATTGACATTGATTCTTTCACAGAATCATGGCAGTGGACTGGGAACAATGTTTCTTCATATTATTCCCAACTAGGATTCTACTCAAGCATGCTTAGGACTGCATAAATATAAATAAACTGAAAAGTGGTATCAAACATTGACATGAATTAAAACTATGAACTTGAAATTTCAAAATCTAACAAATACTAGAATGGTGTTTAAAATTAAATTAATTCGGAAGCAACAAAAACGAGGAGGAATAACCTGACTCGAAAATGAATTGGAAATGTAATTTCTTCAACATGAATCTTATATCAATCCAAAACAAAATGGAAAATCCTACAAAAGCAAGCACAATGAGCCAACCCCTGACCCCTTTCATTCTCCCCTATAAATAGAGTCATATACACGAGCTGAAAGCGTCTAGGTTCATTCCGTAACGGCTGGTCGTCATCCTAATTGCTGAGATCTTGCACCATTAACGCAGATTGATTTCCAGCTTTCACCAATCGATTGACAAAACTATCAATCGATTGGTAAAAATATCAATCGATTGATTATGAAAATATGTCAATCGATTGGTATTATGTCAATCGATTGATACCCAAACTTCATCTTTTATTCCTTTCAACTTGTTATTCATTCTAACTTCAAAACCTGCATTTAAAGAGCTAAACACGACATACCACGAAAAATACATCATTGTGTAAAGAAATGAATTAAAACTTAAGTGCAGGTAAAACTAGAGAAATGGGGTTAAATCCAGTCAATTTTTACTCTTTATCGAGCTGATATTAAACAAATATCAGCTCTCATCACGACCCCCAACTAGCGCTTTGCTAGTCTCTAGCAATGAAGCGGAATTGACACAAACTAAGACGAACAACAGTTGATGTAACCATTTTATTGAGCTAAAACAAAAGAGAAATCCTAACTCACTTTCGCAGGAATTGCGGTTGCATTTAGCGTTTGCAACAAGCCTTTGAACCCTTAGGTTTACCCTAATGGACGAGTTGTGTCTCGTGAGGGTTTTAAGAGAATTTACCCACAAAATTCAAGTGTCAAACTTTCTAAACTCATCAAAGAACTTCAATTTCTCCTTTATGCTAAAAATTCTGCTTAACAAGGACAAATTCCTTTATCATGCTATGGAAATAAACAACATGTTACAAGGTAACTATTCAAGTCAAAACTACATCCACAGCCTTTAGATATCCTTGTGTGTGTGTGTGGAGTTAACAACTACGATTGAAATCTTTATCTCAGAATTATTTAGATTGACATGTTCAAGATTTCATAGTTTCAACTCAAATCTCACACAGTTTACGCTCAAGATAAAATCACTCTGAAACTGGCGTAAAAATTTTGCACTCATAGTATGAAGCTCAAATGAATAAATGTAGAGACAATTAAGCATGCTTACATACTAGACACTAAAGAACGCTTATTTTGAGGTGCGTGAGTCTCATGAATAGAATGCCAATTACTACAGGAGCGATCTACTGTGGAAAACTCATTTCATACTCGAGATTTATTAAAGTTATCTAGAATCCTTAGGACTTGTGACAGAAATATGAAGAAAGGTTAAAGATGGTGAAATGTGAAAATGGGTTCAAGCATGTGACATGGTAATATCAACTTCACCTCACACATTTTTTTCTTTTTTCTTTTTTTTTTTTTTTGAATTGCTTCTTCTTTTCCTCCTTTAGCTATTCGCACAAAACTGTCACATGCTTGATTATAAATATTTGATTTAAGTAGAGGCATTGATTTGTGATAGGTAAGTGGGAATTTGGACTTTCTCGGGCGGTGAGGTGAGAAATCGATGGCCTAAATCATCTTATTAACACCTTAACTTATCTCGAGTAATTCTTGAGTTTTAGGTTAGTAAATCCTGAACGTTCTCCTTAAGCATCAGCCAAATGAAACAAGAATGAGACTTTTAACGAGATAAAAGTGTATTTCAAGAATTGACACGAATTTTTGTGATTAACCCTCGGAATAAAAGAATGGCTCAAAACTCGCTCGGGTTTAAAGTTTTTTTTACTATTAGTCCATTCACATGACAATCGTATTTCACTCTAATTTAAAGATTCTTTCGCGATTGTTAATTCGTGCAAATGTTTTTAGGATAAATCATGCTATGGACATAAAACCAGATTAGTGACAAAGTAACATGTAATCGAAGTCCATAATATGACAAGAAAGACATGAATGCGTCATTGCACAACGAAATTAGCAAGGAAAAACGAGGTTTTGAAAGTTAGAAGCTTAACGACAGCTTTTTCTCTCTCTCTTTTTTTTTTTTTTAAGAAAACAAACAAGGAAAGTCTAATATTAAACAGGTGTGTATTTTAAATTCAAGAAAACATAGGTGGATATCTACTTCCTACCCCCAACTGAAATCGACATTGTCCACAATGGAAGCATTTCAAGTAAAAAGAGATATCACCTGATTCACGCATTTCAGTACACATCTGAGAATTCACCTGGTTCAATATACCAATCTCCACAAACAACCAAGATAAAAAATACATGGATAATAATCAAGAGTATAGACAATATAAACACAATCCATGATCAAACAGAGCTATCAAGAGTACAGATATAAAACCAAAAATCATCATCCAATCCCAAATATCCAACCAAACTAAAATATCCACAAATCCAAACAAAAATAAACACAAAGGAGCGAAACTAAGATAAAGTAAGACCATAATGCTCAAACGCTCCTCAATCTCAATCCTGGGGCTCCAAAGATGGTGGATCACTAGAAGTCGTAGGCACATCATCAAGAAAAGGATCAGCAAACCTGCTGTCACACTTAGTAGCTGTCCCAGTCTGAAAGACAGCTACCGGGTCACTCGCAGCTAGCGTGGGAGCAGCAGTTGGAGGTGGTGGCGACGTGGGCGTCCAAAAAATATCCCCCTCTGGTGGAGCTGACGTAGAGGCCGGAGCCATCGGTGGAGGTGGCATAGATGAACGTAGGGACTGCTCGATCCCTAACAACATCAATATCTGCTCCATCTGACCACCTAGCAGCTCGAGTCTCGCCTGAACAGAATCACGATCCAATGACATCTGAGCAGCCAACAATAATTGCTATGCAGTGAGCTCTCTAACCATCCCTTGAAGCTGTACTCTCGCATCTCTCTCCTCAACAAGAAGATTGTAAACGGTCTGGAGAGATACCAGAGCAGACGTGGATGCTGCAGGGGGCTCGCGTTTCCTCAACTCGTACTGACCCTCCGCCACTGGCTTCCCTGGGTCATCCTCCTCCTCCAACACTATTGTATCCTGACCCTCCGCCTCTGGTGTCCCTGGGTCATCGTCTTCTTCCTCAGATGAAATTTTTCCCCTCTTTCTCTTCTTTTTCTTACTGCTCTCTTCCATTTTCCCTTTTCCTTTTGATAATTTTTTAAATTGTGATGCTGATCGTCTCGTAGCAGATTCACCAAAAACCCCAATTTTTGACTTCTGTAATGCCTCTCCTGCTGGTATCTCCAATCCTGCCTCCTCATACACTCTATGGATTACCCAAGCACCTTTGAGGTGCTGGGCCTTACTAGGATGCCGTGTAGGCTCAATGAAGAACTCGATGAAGAGCCGGGCAAGGCAAATGGGTAAATCGGTCCCAATGGCATAAAGAACTTGCGTATACCACCCAGCAAAGTCTAACTTATAGGTAGTAGGAAGGATACAACTGCAAAGAGCTAAGTGGATAAGGTGGTAGCCTATATTTATATCATGATCATAGAATACTGGAATCCCCGTATACTTCTTGATTTTTCTGCCAGAAATTTCTGTGGCAATGACATCAAAGGATGGGAATGGTCGATCAGCATGGATAGGATACAGGTGATCTGTAACCTCAGCAATACCCAGGGCTCTGGCCACAATGGAAGGGCTAAACTCGATCTGGCATCCCTGAACGCAAGAAAAGTATATGTATGGAACGTTCGGCACCTTAACCATGCTCGCACAAGCCGATCGAATCCAAGAAGCATAGACCTTCTTCTGAACAGTAAGGATGGGGAGCCAGCTCGAAAATGCGTGCAATCGCGTGAGGTTAAACGGTGGCTTATCGTCACTCTAGAGATTTTCAAATTGCCGCTCAACCATAACCTCTCTTGTTCGGAAATACCTTGTGAACCACGTGTTTTCCTTGTCATTCCGAAAGCCGTGGGCGAGCGGTGGATCGGGAATAACGAGTGATGTGGATTTTTCTGGGTGAGGTCCACTATCCTTGGGCTTTGGAGCCATGGAAACTAAAAATGAAAGTAAACCAGAGAGTTAGGATGAGAAAAGAAAGACTCTGCTTCTCTGTTTATGTCAATCGATTGACATAAATTGTCAATCGATTGAAGATGACTTCCAATCGATTGAACCCTAATGTCAATCGATTGACATCAGCGAATGAAGGGGGCTGCCCACAACAAGGTCTCATGTCCCCCTATCAATAAATAAGTGGTCTCATGATCAAGGGGGGCTCCCTCAGACATTAAGATCAATGTTTTGACAAAAATGGAGAGTGGGTTTGGGCAAATACCTCTGTGACAGTACCGAGACGAAATGGGCGCAGAAATTGCTTGTGAACGACACTTTTGATGGGGTCAATGAGAAGAGATGATGGGGATGATGATCCACAGCCAGAAAGTGATCTCCAAAACCCCTTCTCACTCCTCGCGTTGCTCCGTGGCAGTGATGAAGATGATGTGAGGTGAGAATGAAGGTGATGGTGATGAAAATGATGATGAGGGGGAAGTGTTGATGTGAGATGGTGGTGATGGAAAGGAATGGGAGAAAGTTCTCACACGCCCAAATCGCCAAGTCCCCCTCTCTCTCTTGTTGATTTTGAAATGAAATGAGGGAGAGGGAGATGAACAGACTTTACGTCTAGGCGAGTTGTCAATCGATTGACAATAGCTGTCAATCGATTGAAAAGAATTCAATCGATTGACATTAAAGATCAATCGATTAAAATTAGAATTTCATGGGAACCAAATTGTTCTTCATGTAATCACCCCCAACAGTTTAAGAATGCATTTCCAAGGTATAAGGCATGAATTCAAGCATCCAAATAGGGAAAAATACCCACTAAACACACAAGTATGAAGAATTTATTCCAAAAACATCAATTTATTGCCCAAATTGGATTATTATCATCCAAAGGTACGAGATCTTGGTTGGGAAATAAACAAACAAAAAGAAAGAAAACAAGAACAAAGTCTGTCTTATTCATTTGCTGCAGGAGTTTTCAATTTTGCTCAGATTCTGGGGAAGAAAAGTCTTCTCCTTCAGCATAATCCACGAAGTATTCCACGACTTCTCCATTCGAATCGATTTGAAGGTCTTCTAGAATTTCTCGAATTGCGTAAAGCAAATCCCAGGTATTCATATCAACGATTGCCGCATTAGGTGAATCTGGGCATGAGCCAGAAAGTGGAGTGAAAATTGGCCTTTCTTGTTCCCTCTGCTCTGGGGTTCCTGGAGAACGGACCCCATGTTAGAGCAAATGTGGCAGGTAGTGTAGTGGATTCATCCTATAGCTAACAAAAAATAGACAGAATAAGAACAGCAGGAAGACAGAAATAGGGAAGCACACAAACAAAAGAAAACTATTATACAACAACATCGGGTTCTCAAATTTTCAAGAAGAATAATCAGGATCATCCAGTTGGATGGTCTCTGATTCTGGTTCGAACCTCTCCAAAAATGGCTTTAAACGCTGTTTGTTGACTTTAAATGTATTACCATTTTTGGGGTTAACAATTTCCACTGCCCCATGAGGAAAAACTTCTTTGACAATAAACGACCCTATCCATCTCGATCTCAACTTACCAGGAAAAAGATGAAGCTTTGAATCATAAAGTAACACTTTCTGTCCTGGTTCAAGCTTCTTTCTCAGGATCGATCGATCATGCTTAGCTTTTAATTTTGACTTATACGTTCGAGCACGATCATATGCATCGTTCCCGATCTCCTCTAATTCATTGAGTTGTAGTTTCCTCAGTGTACCACTTTCATGGATATCAAAATTTAGCGTTCGGGTGGCCCAATATGCCTTGTGCTCCAATTCCACAGGCAAATGGCTGGCTTTTCCATAAATCAACCTATAGGGAGACATTCCAAGGTTCGTCTTGTACGCCGTCCTGTATGCCCATAAAGCGTCAGTTAGACATGACGACCAATCCTTTCTGTTGATATTAACAATCTTCTCCAGGATATGTATGATTTCCCTATTAGCTAGCTCTGCTTGACCATTTGACTGTGGGTGATATGATAAAGCAATCTTATGGTTAACCCCATGTTTTTTCATCAGTGCCTCAAAAGGCTTATTGCAGAAATGGGTTCTACAATCGCTAATCATGGCCTTCGGTGTTCCGAATCTTGACAGAATGTTCTCATTTAAGAATAAAATCACTGTTCTGTGATAATTTTTCCTTGTCAGAATGGCCTCAACCCCCTTGGACACATACTCGACTGCCAAAAGAATATATTCGTAATGAGAGGATGGTGAGAATGGTCCCATGAAGTCAATGCCCTAGCAATCGAAAATCTCGATAGTGATGATCGAGGTCATCGGCATCTCATTTCTCTTGGATAAGCTCCCTAACATTTGGCATCTAGCATATGCTCTACAGAATGCATAAGAGTCTTTAAAAACAGTCAGCCAGTAGAAACCACTACTAAAAATCTTTTGTGCAGTTTTCTGAGCTGAAAAATGGCCGCCATAGGCTTTCGAGTGGCAAGAAGCTAAAATCTGAGAAATATCTTCTTCGGGGACACATCGCCTAATTTCTTGATCCGCATAGTACTTAAACAAGTACGGATCATCAAAGTAAAACCATTTTGTGATGGATAAAAACCTTTTTCTGTCGGGGGTGGACCAATAGGATGGGGTTTCCTCTGTCGCCAAGTAGTTGACAATATCAGCATACCAAGGTAAACTGGTGGCAGCAAAAAGCTATTCATCTGGGAAAGATTCACGGATTGGAGTGGATTGTGAGGAGTTATCTTCAAACATCAATCGAGAAAGGTGATCGGCCACAACATTCTCCACCCCCTTTTTATCTTTAATAACCAAGTCAAATTCTTTGAGTAGGAGAATCCAGCGTATTAATCGCTGTTTAGTATCCTTTTTGGAAAGCAGATACTTTAACGCGGCATGATCAGTGAAACAAATGATCTGTGAGCCAATAAGATATTGCCTGGATTTTTCCAGTGCGAATACAATTGCCAACAACTCCTTTTCGGTGGTGGAGTAATTTTGTTGAGCTCCATCAAGAGTTCTGCTAGCATAGTAGATCACAGCAGGCTTCTTGTCCTTCCATTGTCCTAATACAGCTCCAATCGCTGTGTCACTTGCATCACACATCAGCTCAAAAGGAAGACTCCAATCCAGAGATTGCATTATCGGAGCTGTTGTGAGGTGATGTTTGAGTTTATCAAAGGATTCCTGGCACTCGCTATTCCACTCAAATGGTTGGTCCTTAACAAGGAGTCGGCACAGTGGCCTAGATACAGTACTAAAATCCTTAATAAACCTCCGGTAGAAACCGGCGTGACCTAAAAATGATCGTATTTCTTTCACTGTGGTGGGGACATGAAGGTTAGAAATTATATCAATCTTTGCCTTGTCTACCTGTATTCCCTCAGCAGATACGATATATCCCATGAAAATCCCTTTTGTCACCATAAAGTGACATTTTTCCCAGTTGAGGACCAAATTCTTATCCTCGCATCTCTTCAGAACTTTTTGGAGGTTTCCTAAGCAATCCTCAAAGCTGCTACCAAATACAGAGAAGTAATCCATAAAAACCTCCATGATCTTTTCAACCATATCGCTGAAGATGCTCAGCATGCACCTCTGGAAAGTGGCAGGTGCATTGCATAAGCCGAAAGGCATCCGGCGATATGCAAATGTTCCAAAAGGACAGGTAAAAGTGGTTTTCTCTTGATTAGTAAGGTCAATTTCAATTTGGTTATAACCACTATAACCATCCAGAAAGCAGTAGAATTGGTGACCTGCTACTCTTTCGAGCATTTGATCCATGAAAGGCGATGGGAAATGATCCTTTCGAGTCACCGCATTCAACCCTCTCTAATCAATACACATGCGCTAGCTTGTGGTCACACGTGTTGGCACAAGTTCACCGTCCTTATTTTGTACCACGGTAATGCCAGCTTTCTTCGGTACTATTTGAGTTAGACTTACCCAAGGACTATCCAAAATTGGATAAATAACCCCAACATCCAATAATTTTAGAACTTCCTTCTTCACTACCTCTTGCATGTTTGGGTTAAGACGCCTTTGAATTTGCCAACACGGTTTGGCATCCTCCTCAAGATAAATCTTGTGTGTGCATATGGATGGACTTATTCCCCTTAAGTCAACGATATTCCAACCCAATGCACTTTTATGTTGCTTGAGAAGCTTTATCAGTTTACCTTCCTGTTCCTGATTCAAAACGGATGAAATTATAACAGGAAAGGTCTTCTCTTCTCCCAGAAATACATATTTCAATTCCTTCGGGAGTTCTTTCAATTCCAATTCTGGAAATTGCAGGTTTGACGGCACAGCCAATTTTGTCTTTGGTGGCAATTGTTCGTATTGGTTCGTCCACATTGCCTTTGCAACTTCCTCTTCCATAACTTCCAATGTGGCACATATCTGGCTCATCATCTCATCTTGTGGAGTGTATCTATCCAATTCATAACATGAGTTGGTCATAATGGACTCCACGGGATCAGAGTGAGCAGTTGAATCAAAGCAATCTTGAATTACCGATTCCACCCAATTTACTTCCTCTTCATCATCATCAAAATCCTCAATTTTTGGGTTAGAGAAAATTTTGATATTCAGTGTCATGTTTCTGAAAACAACGGTCATCACTCCACTTCTTACCTTGATTGTTGCATCAATCGTCGCAAGGAAAGGACGTCCAAAGATCACCAGAATCTGAGATTTACCATTGTAAACTAGTTCGGTGTCTAGAACAACAAAATCAACAGGAAAGACAAAAGTGTCAATCTGGACTAAGACATCCTCCAGAACTCCTCGCAGATATTTAATTGAATGATCTGCAAGTTGGAGAGTAATCCGAGTGGGTTTGAGTTCTCCCAACCCTAGCTGTTGGTAAATAGTGTAAGTTGAGCAGCGCATTGCTCACTTTCTTTTGACCGATTATGCAAGAAACCGTTGGCGTACCTGGATCCTTGTATTTAGGAGGCAAATCGTGTTTTAAAATTGCACTCGCCTGGGATGCCAAGTAAGCACTCTTCTTAACACTTTGCTTTCTTTTAATAGTGCACAAGTCTTTTAGGAACTTGGCATAGGAAGGCACTTGTTTAATTGCGTCTAGGAGTGGGAGATTGATTTTTACTTGTTTGAATAACTCAAGAAACTCCTGACTTTTAGTTTCTTGTTGAGGTTTCTTCAACCTCTGAGGATATGGAGCTGGAAAAGGACATTTGGGTGCCTCCTCAAGGAGAGGTTCTTTCCCGGGCCTTCTCTTTACTTCGGTATCCTCGGGAACTGTTATTTCAAGCTCAACTGTTTTGCCCTCTCTTCTTTTTCCACCAATTCTTCTTCTTTCTCTACCTCTTCTTCATCATCTACTACAGGGTGTGATGGAAGAGAGACTTTCTCAATCTCCTTTCCACTTTTCAACACAGTTATAGCCTTGGCCTCCTCATGTGGTCCAGATCCCGAGGGTCCTGTACTCGAGTGTTGGCCTTTAGGATTTGGCTCTGGCTATGCAGGGAATATAGTTCATTCTCGATCCCCTTGTTGAGCAGTTAACCTCTCTACACTTGTGTTGAGTTTACTCATTAACTGCATCATCTGCTACATCATGAGTGTATTAGGATCCTCTTGTGCCTTCTTATGAGGTGGCACATAAGTGCTAGATGAAGATTGGTTGTTGCTCCCCTGATTGTAGTTGGATTGTGGTGAGTGATTTTGTTGATATTGATTCTGGTGATACCCTTGATTTTGTTGATAGGTAGGAGGAGGTTGGTAGCCCTGTTGGTATCCTTGGTTTTGAGGTCGGTATTGGTTTCCTTTATTCGGCTGCCACTGTTGAGATGGGTTTGCGGTGGTAGCACTATTTCTTTGGTCAAAACCAGGATGACTCCACCTATCATTGGGGTTGAAATGACTAGGGGCATTTACAGCGTGTACCTCTACTGGACTCTGTTCTTGATAAACAGGGTATATTTGGCAATGTTGAGAGGTATGCCCCATTTGTAAGCAACTAGAACATGATTCTTCAGAAGCGAATTGTATCACTGGATCCTTCTTAGCTTCCAAAACCTACAACTTACGAGCCAGTTGCTCGTATTTCTCCATTAAACTATCTTCCGCTTTCAACTGATAAATACTCTTATTACTTGAACTTAAACTAGTTTGAGTTCTCGTCACTTGAGTTTCCCATTCTGGTGCATGTTCAGCTAATCATTCGAAATGAGCTTCGGCTTGATTTGCATTCTTGCTCATAAACTCACTGTCACTCGTAGTTTCTACGAGTTTCTTTGACTTTGGTCTAAGGCCATCATAGAAGAAGCTTGTTGTTCGCCACTTCTCGAAACCATGATGTGGGCAGAGTAGTAACAAATCCTTGAAACGCTCCCATGCCTCAGCAAAAGTTTCTTCCTCTTTGTAATTGTACATCTTGATCTGTCTCAAGATGTCATTCGTTAATCAGTTAGGGAAGAACTTTTTAAGAAAGGCTTCATAAATTGCTGGCCAAGTCGAAATAGAGTTCGATTTGAGCGACAATAGCCATGACTTCGCTTTGTCCTTCAAGGTAAAGGGGAAAAGCTTCAGTCGGATGATGTCACTTGGGCAGGTCTAATCTGTGAAAGTGCCACAAACGTCGTCGAAATCTCGAATGTGTAAGTACGCCTTCTCTTTCTCCATCCCGTGAATTGTAGGTAAAAGTTGAATCATCCCATTATGAAAATGGAATGTACCCATGTGCGGAGGGATGCGGATACAAGAAGGTGTGGCTGTTCGATCAGGAGCTAAGAGTTCTCGTAAAGGTCGTTGACCGTCATCAATGAGGTCATGCATATTCTCTCCTTGTTGGCTCTCCGTATCAGACATTGGGTCAGAAATAGATGGGGTAAAAATGGGATTATCAGCACTATTGATGGAATCTTCAAATAGATCTGTGATGAAAGCTTCAGTGGAGTCAAAGGACATAGAAGGACACAAGCAATACAGCTTGTGTTCTGAAGAATGAAAAGAAAAAGAAAGATAGAAATGGGATAAGAAAAGATTGGATCAATCGAAAGATTCTGGCCTTTGTTACCTTCCCCGGCAACGGCTCCAAAAACTTGACACGACTGGAAATGTGTTCTCTTAAGAGTACGTCCAAGTGTAGACGGTCGCGTCGAGTAATAATCGGTAAGACCGAGTTGTATTCCCAAGGGACAAAAATGGGGGAACAGAAACTTAGACTGAATCCTAAAGGAAAATAAAAGATGCTTTCTTATAGAGTGGAGATTCTAACGACCCTATAGAAACAAATTAAAGTAAACCAATAATTTGACTAGATAGAACTAAAAACTGTGATTTGAAGTTAAATATGAAAAAGAGTTGAGAACATGTGAGTCCATAAAGTACCAGCCACTACCATGATTTAACAATAACAAACAACTGGGGTCTTCTTCTTTAAGTATTCCATAATTCGAAATTGATTAAGCAAATCATTCTAGACACTAAGTATGTGAATTTTACATATTTAGTGGTTCAACTATTTCACTTATTTATAAAGGACTGGAATTAAACTAACTAACTCTATGAACAATAATAAACAAATCGAGTATAAGATAATTGACATGTTCATCAAAAGTGTTGATAAAGTTAATTAATCAAAAGGGCTCTTATTTCAAAATCAGATTGCAATTTGAACTTAAAAAGATCAATTTGGACTTAGTTTCTGAAACAAATGTTACTGGAATACAAAAAGGAGTCAACCCAAGTCATAAACATACGAATCGATTGATATTGTTGTCAATCGATTGGTATGAAATGGCTTCCAATCGATTGGTTAAAGTACCAATCAATTGGCTTGGAATCTAAGTCAATCGATTGGACTCTGCATCCAATCGATTGACATTGATTCTTTCACAGAATCATGGCAGTGGGCTGGGAACAATGTTTCTTCACATTATTCCCAACCAGGATTCTACTCAAGCAAGCTTAGGACTGCATAAATATAAATAAACTGAAAAGTGGGATCAAAAATTGACATGGATTAAAACTATGAACTAGAAATTTCAAAATCTAACGAATACTAGAATGGTGTTTAAAATTAAATTAATTCGGAAGCAACAAAAACGAGGAGGAATAACCTGACTCGAAAATGAATTGGAAATGTAATTTCTTCAACTTGAATCTTATATCAATCCAAAACAAAATGGAAAATTGTACTAAAGCAAGCACAATGAGCCAACCCCTGACCCCTTTCACTCTCCCCTATAAATAGAGTCATATACACGAGCTGAAAGCGTCTAGGTTCATTCCGTAACGGCTGGTCGTCATCCTAATTGCTGAGATCATGCACCATTAACGCAGATTGATTTCCAGCTTTCACCAATCGATTGGTAAAAATATCAATCGATTGATAAAAATACCAATCGATTGGTATTATGTCAATCGATTGATACCCAAACTTCATCTTTTATTCCTTTCAACTTGTTATTCATTCTAAGTTCAGAACCTGCATTTAAAGAGCTAAACACAACGACATACCACAAAAAATACATCATTGTGTAAAGAAATGAATTAAAACACCAGTCCAGTCAATTTTTACTCTTTATCGAGCTAATGTTAAACAAATATCAGATCTCATCAATCCACACGCCTACGGATTCTCCTTAAGCCCCTCCTCAAACTTACGAGCTTTATCCATATCAATTGGAATGGTAGTTTTCCCAAAATGCAACAAAGCATTATATCGAGAGACACACTCACCCACAGTCATATCTCCCTGAAGCAAACTTGTAAACTCTTGACGTTTGTGAGTATGCGTTGATCCTGGAAAGAAATGCTTATTGAGTTCATCCTTAAGTGATTCCCAA
The DNA here is from genome assembly GCA_033977485.1 of Hydrangea macrophylla. NCBI lineage: Eukaryota > Viridiplantae > Streptophyta > Magnoliopsida > Cornales > Hydrangeaceae > Hydrangea > Hydrangea macrophylla. The sequence continues at coordinate 52,336,670 of CM066985.1, forward strand.
TAGTCGGCTTCCCTTGTTCGAGTGCATTGTTCCACAAATTCAATGCTACGCCCATTAACATATCAGATGCGCAAAGAATCTTCTCCTCATTGGTACATATCACGGTACAAAAATGTCGTTCCATGTCCATCATCCAATGATCGGCCAAGTCTATGTCAACTTGCCCATGATACAAGGTTGGTTTTCATTTGTGGAATTGCTCTACGATTGTATGTTGAGGTTGTGGTGCTGGTGGTACATTAATATAGCGAACCTCAACTGGTGGAGCCTAAAAGTTCATTTGATCTCGTTCACTCACTGCTTAAACAAACTCCCCACCATATTCACTATTTAATCCATACGGGAATGCGGTGACAACTCTCTTATCAGCTCAATCATGACATTTCAATATTCACCCTATTGAGTTCAATGCATAATGACTATGCATGCTATACCACAATATAGATATGTACACAAATCATCATCACAATCAACAGATGCTAACACATGAAGCATATCTGCAATGATAACAATATTACTATCACAATCTACACTCCACTCGACATCACTCAGCATAATAACATCAATCGTTCCCAAGGCTCTATACCTATAGCTCTGATACCACTATATGTCACAGCTCGGTCCCATAATAGCGGAACCGAAGCTCCTGGCATGCCACCGAGGCTCTTCATACTCATTTCAAAGTTGTAGTAGTGGAAAAAGAACTTTAAAGATAACAACGAGCAGTCGCTCTTTTGAAACAATACACCCGAAGTTAGTAAAATCCGTATAAATTTGAAAACATAATTATACTTTGAACCGAATGAATTTATATTCAAAGGGATCCCAAAGGTTCCCTAAGAGCCAATTAAAATATTTAAATAAGTTACGGAAGGGGTATAAAACATTTTCACGCAGGGGTTATTTTGACCGATCGAGATGCCCCGTTAGACTGGTCAGATGACCCCTCGACAATAATCCTTCACAGTAGAGGGCACACTGACTGGTCGAACTGTCCCATTCGACTGATTGAATGACTCCTTGACAGCAATCCTTCTTGCACTAGGATATTGCCTAAGGTCAAGCGACCCTTGCGATCGTAACATACCTCAACATGTACAAAGTCAATACAAAACGTAGTTCCAGTTTACTCGAAAGTAATTCCTTACAAAGTTTGGAAACGGAATAAAACATGTACAAGGCTATTATCCATTTCTGTTACAAGTTCTTTAATAAAATAAATGAAATAGACGATTCGATATAAAACTATGGGATAAACATGACAAATCGTCTGCTAAGATAACTTCCGACTTCTCGTGATAACTTTGTTGATTCCTCACCGGAATTAACACCTGAAATGGTTATTTGAATAATCACACATATTCGATTTGTTTAAGCTAATGCTTAGTGAATAAAACAATAAATGCACATGAATGATAAACATGCTCGAATTCACATCTCTATATTTCATACTAGTCTCTAAAGTCTCATGTGTACATTCTATACTCCTAATTTGTGACTCCTCGCCAATAAGTCCATGAGAAAAGGTAAGACCCATGTTTCTTTTCTTCAAACATGCGACCTTAATGCCTATATTGGCTCCACAAGATGGCTTGGTACCACGTCCTACTTTGACCAAAATAACAACTCAACATCCTCAATTTACATATCACCATGTTTTCAGTAATCAAAACATTTCTTCCGTGCTATTGGGCCTAGTTATCAATATAATCGCCCAATATGAACTGCACAATATATATCTATAAACTAACACATGCTTTCTAATTCGAGGTGAAAAGTGCATTTTTAGAGTGTATTACGTGGTATTTTATGCATACTTTTATCCCCAAAGTCCCTTCATTTAGGTGCATTCTAATAATAATGTTCTTTTTATTGTGCTAATGCTAAAACATATTTGTATACATTGTTTTATAGGTATTAGAATGTAAATCAATGAAGTGAAGTTAAAGAAAGGTGATTCGGGTGAAGAGAACAACAGAAGCAGCTGAGAAAGTGCCAATTTTGACAATGAAGACTTCAGATTTGGAAGATTTTCCATGAAATATGAAATGTAGATCTTTGAGTGACGGTCGTGTGCCCATAAACGGAAGGTCAATTTGAGGTCCGAGTGAAAAGTTATGGTCATTCACCCATCACTGCGTAGAGTTGTCAAAATCAAAGGAGTTCAAGCCCTTGAGTAGAGTTCAATCGATTGACAGTTCGATCGATCGAACTAAGCTCTATCGATCGAACTTTATTTTCCCTCAAAAGTTGCATAAACTCTGCAGCAACCCTATATATAAGTCGTTTTGATGCCAAACGAAGGAAGGATGCTCCAGAATGCAGAAAACAGCAGTTTAGGGTTAGACTAGGAGTAGATTAGGTTAGATTCTTGTTTTTCTTCCTCCTTTCCATTGATATATTGAAGATTATTGAAGATTCAAGTGGATTTCATGTTTATTTCAAGTTTATTTAAGATTATATCCAGGTTTTTCTTTTCAATCCTTGTTATTTGATTGTTATTAGTTTATATGCTATGATTACTTTAGGTTACTGTTTCTGCACTAGTTTTATTATGTTTTCGTAGTTTAGACATTGGGAATATGTGATGAAACATTGATTCCCAACCTCTGCCATTCAATCTTTAGAAACCTTGGGCTCGATCGATCAAACCAGAGCCATAGTCAATCGATCGAAGACATTTCGATTGATTGAAGGATGATGCTGTCCGATCGATCGAGAGCACGTCGATCGATCGAACATGTTAATTCCTGAGATGATTCTTTTAAGTATTCCATGACTTTCTGTTCTAGAAATCTGTCATCAAATTGTCCATATAATATCAGTTTGTCACAACAGTTTTTAGAACTTAAAGCCTTAAGGCTATTTTCTTCAATGACTTTTGAAAACCACTTTGAATGCTAACACCATTTAGAGTGCAAGTAATAACCATTGTTTTAAACCATCTTCTAAGTATTTTAAATCACTTATGATGATGTAGTCCCAGTCATGAAAGGGCTATTGATTCTTTATCTTTAGAAAAACACATAATGCTGAAGAGGAATGAACTCCATAGAACATTAATGAGTATACATGGTAGATGATTAGGATCAATGTGGATTCACGTGTTTCCAACACCTTTAATTTAGTTGTTTAATTATTATGTTTATTCATGCTTTGTTTATTTTTTAGTTTACTTTAATTAATTAGGATACGTTAGAACATCCACTCCCAACATTCTTATTTTCTTTTCCTTTTCGTTAGATTGTAACTTAGTAGACATTCTTTCTATTCCTTCCCTGTGGGATCGACCTGGACTTCCAGTACTATATTACTTGCATGATCACCTACACTTGGGTGTTGCACAAGAGCGCACAACTTTTTAGTCGTGTCAAATTTTTGGCGCCGCTGCCGGGGAAGGCAACTAGGTTAGGATTTTGCTAAGTTATTTCCAAGTTATTATTTTTTACGTTGCAAAACAAATTTTAAAAAATAAAAAAATAATAATAATAAAAATTAAAAAAAACGTTTGGACTTTTTCTCTCACAAGTACAAAATAAAATAAAGAAATAAAAATTTTATTGTTTAAAAATTTTGGATAAACAAGTCTTATCCATATTACCCTCCATACAACACAAACACAAATGCTACCAATAGGTAGACACTTGAAAATCAATATAATTATCCTCCATGTTGGCAAGCACCCACATATGACGCGCATTATCAACCTGAGTTCTACCAACCACCACAATGGGAAAATGATAGTGGTAGTCCCCCGTATTATCAAACGTATCAAGAACCTCCACATGAAGAGTTCTATCAACCGCAATGGGGATATAACCAAAATAATAATATAGGATATAGTAGTAGTTCCTTCGATTACCAAATGCACCAAGACTTTCCTTCTGGGGAGTCTTGTCCACAAACACAATGGGATGGGAATTACTACCAACAACAATGGGGCGAAACTTCATATAGTAATAATAAGGAGAATAACCAAGTTGAGGATAATGGTATGTTAAAATTACTACTTAGTGAAATGAAAAGGCTAGATAGTGCACTAGATAAATTAGAAACTAGATATCAACAAGCATATGCTAGCCAACCTTTAGAAGACTATACGAGTCTTTTAACACTACAACATAAATTTCAAGACACTAACAATGGAATAGAATTAGAGTACAATCACGGGTTTATACCGAATGAGGTTAATAACTCACTCGGGAAAATCACAACCCAACAAGAACTCCAAAACCAAACCATTGAGCATAAAGTTGTAAAACCATCTTCTCCTCAATATACAACCCCAGACATTAACTCCTTCACTGCCTGGATAAAATTGCACAGTCTCTTTGTCCAAAGTACGTTAATAGATGACATACGTAGTAAGGAGTGTTACGTGGATGAGAATAAGGTTTTTAAAGATGATGAGAGTTTATGCGATTGCACACAACTAGGAAAGGAGGAGTCCCCTGTTGACTCTCTCCCTAACTTTGATAGTGACCCTAGGGAGGACATAATTGAAAAATCTAAATCCGGTTTAGATTCATGTGATATTTATGAACCCTCACCTCTTTCAACCGAAGAGGTGGTGTCACCAAGTTGCCCATCACCTTTCCTCTCTATCAATCAATGCTCTCATCCCGAGCTTGAAGTCACGTGTACCCTAATATTGAGCAAATAGAATGTGTTATGGAAGAGGATGGTAAAGATTCTAGCACATGTACTTCGCCAAATTTTAAATTTCAAAATTCTGTGAGAGAGGACTTAGAAACTTTTGGGCCCACATTTGATGATCTTAAACTTCAACAAGAAGCTAGTAATCTTCTAGACTGCTTAGCCTTCTTGACTGATAATGACATAGGGGCCCAAATAGATAGCTTTATCCAAGTCTAGTCTAAAACCATGCGCATAGAACAGAAATTAAATTCCAATGATCATATTTCTATAGATTCTGTTCTAGGACAAGTGGAGGATAATGAAACTTTATTAGAACATTACTTAGACACTACCCCTTTTATCAAACCTTGGCCACCTTCTTGTATTAAAATAGAGGCTATTATAGGAACTATCAACACCAAAAATCGTTTTTTGCATGTAATTCCTAACAAGTGTGGTATACCTCTTATAATTGTCCACAAAAAATTTAGAGGCCATAGGTTTTGCATCATCTCCTCTGACCTTGAGCCTGACATTAGTTGGGGGGGAGTTGCAATTTTATGAGGATCCCTACATTCTTTTCACTGTTAAATTACTTCATTGGGAAGATTCTCAAAAATTTTGGTTTTTACTGTATGATAAAAATATTGATTAACCGAATTTATTTACTGAGTAGCTGTATTATATTTTCTATTTTTCTTTGTTGCTATTAATGATTTTGCAGGTGACTTATCAAAATAAAAAAAATTGGATATTAACGCCTCGAGGTAACATCCTTCCTTCTCTCGCTTTATTTTACATGTTCATGTGCTTAGTTTAGAACATTGGGGACAATATTTAGTTTTAGTTGGGGGGGAGTGAGTCATTGCATGCCTCGTTTCTTTATTTTATGATTTAATGTCAATATACCTGCTTAGCAACATGACTTAGTAAATGAAAATTGTCAAAAACTTTAAAATTTTTAATTTTATTTTTAAAGATAATAAAATGGTTCTTGTATTTCTCACTTAGTTAATGTAGTTAGTTCTGATGCAGTAGTGTTATTTTCTGTATGTTATTAGTATGTGTTACACTATGATAGTTTGTTTACTATCTTAGTTATAGTATATTTTATGCTTTTTAATCTTCAAACAACTTTGAGCATGTTGTGACAACCTTGTACTTAGCTAAAATGGATTAGTATGCATAACTTAGGTGTCTTAAGAGACTGTAGTGGAGACTAATAACCCAAGTGAGCTTTTGAGCCATTCTTTTTTTTTTTTTAGGGTTTCATAATATTACTCTTACTTTTTGTAAAGTGTATTAATTCGTTGAAAGTCTCAATTTTCTTCTTCATTTTAACTAATCACTAGAAGAGAATGTGGAAGATTTACCAACTTTAGAGCTCTTGAATTTACTGAAATGAATTATCCTATTAACTTAGAAGATGATTTTGGCCATCTTTTGACCATACACGCATAATACAGCTTTGGCTTACCTCTATAATATTCCTTTATTTCATCCTTTGAGCCTTACCATGTTCGCCTTGTCTTCACAATCCTATATATAAGTCTGCAGTAACCCTATAATCGATCGATCGAACTTTATTTTCCCTCAAAAGCTGCATAAACTCTGTAGTAACCCTATATATAAGTCATTTTGACGCTAGACGAAGGGAGGATGCTCCAGAACGCAAAAACAGCAATTTAGGGTAGTTTTAGGATTAGATTAGGAGTAGATTAGGTTAGATTCTTGTTTTTCTTCCTCTTTTCCATTGATATATTGAAGATTATTGAAGATTCAAGTGGATTTCATGTTTAGTTCAAGTTTATTTCAGATTATATCCAGGTTTTTCTTTTCAATCCTTGTTATTTGATTGTTATTAGTTTATATGCTATAATTACTTTAGGTTACTGTTTCTGCACTAGTTTTATTATGTTTTCATAGTTTAGACGTTGGGAATATGTGATGAAACATTGATTCCCAACCTCTGCCATTCAATCTTTAGAAACCTTGGGCTCGATCGTTCGAAGATATTTCGATCGATTGAACCAGAGCCATAGTCAAGCGATCGAATACATTTCGATCGATAGAAGGATGATGCTGTCCGATCGATCCAGTACGCGTCGATTGATCGTACATGTTAATTCCTGAGATGATTCTTTTAAGTATTCCATGACTTTCTGTTTTAGAAATCTGTCATCAAATTGTCCCAATAAGCTCAGTTTGTCACAACAGTTTTTAGAACTTAAAGCCTTAAGGCTATTTTCTTCAATGACTTTTGAAAACCACTTTGAATGCTAACACCATTTAGAGTGCAAGTAATAACCATTGTTTTAAACCGTCTTCTAAGTATTTTAAATCACTTGTGATGATGTAGTCCCGGTCATGAAATGGCTATTGATTCTTTATCTTTAGAAAAATACGTAATGCTGAAGAGGAATGAACTCCATATAAGATTAATGAGTATGCATGGTAGATTGGTTAGGATCAATGTGGATTCACATGTTTCCAACACCTTTAATTTAGTTGTTTAATTATTATGTTTATTTATGCTTTGTTTATTATTTAGTTTACTTTAATTAATTAGAATACGTTAGAACATCCACTCCCAACATTCTTATTTTATTTTCCTTTTCATTAGGTTGTAACTTAGTAGACATTCTTCCTATTCCTTCCCTGTGGGATCGACCTGGACTTTCAGTACTATATTACTTGCACGATCACCTACACTTGGGTGTTGCATAAGAGCGCACAATATTTTAGTCGTGTCACTTTCCATACAAAACATGAATAAATGTCAAGAAATCATTCCAAAACACATAGTTGAATCACTCACCTCGGAATAACCCTTCTAAAATATGATCCAAGGAAAACCCAAGTACAAAGAACGTGCAGAAGTCCGTCTAGTACAACTCATATCAATCAGAAATCCCATTATCAACTTTTATGAAAAATTCTAGAAAATAACTTTTCGAAAAACTTATTCAAATGAGTTCTAACGTATATCAAAACGAAGCCTTTACCTCAAGGAGTTCGAATATGAAATCTGGTCAAAAACCAGCGGATGAACGGTCGTCGTTTGGTGTTGAGAATCTCTAAGCAATCAAATCCTCCTTTTGGCCTCTTTTTGAGTTTTAGGTTAAAACTTATAAAAATATCTAGATCATCTCTATCTATATATAGGCAACACTTTAGGAAATTATGTTTATGTCACGCCCCGACGTAGCATAAATAAGTAAAGCGTTTAATTTCCTTTATGGACCCGTAGGTCGCGATAGTTTGAAGGATCGATTCCGTCCCAAACGTCGAACAACAAAACATAATAATCAGAGCAAAGCAAACAAGGCTTACAAATATTTTCTAACTTAATAAATATTACAGCACTGGGTCATCTAAAGGCACAGACCGCCTTGAAACAAAACAATATCTAAGTGTCTATTACAGTCATCCTCATGAAACAAATAGTTTAAAACTTAAAACATATAATTTAAATATGCAATGATGAAAACAGTTTCTCTTCCAAAAGCAGCCGTTCTCAATTGGCATAGTCATAAGGTCCTTCCTGATCATAACCTGAAAAGCCTGAACACGAATGTCCAGGACGCATCAACGTCGTCAGCTTCGAGAAGCTGGTGAGTACTAAAAACATAGCTTTGAATGTAAAACATACCCATTTACCTTTTTCTATTTTCAATTTGTAAAATCAATAGTTTGACCATAGAGAGAATTTAGTTTATAAACCAACGAGGAATATATTATTTAAAGTCGTTCATTCATAAAGCATATGATCGTGTATGAGACAATGCACCACACTCATCTTGTTAACTCTTTTCTCTCGACAGACACAACAACCCACTATCTCACTCTGGTATCTTTGAAACACTAAGATAGCCACACTTTAGCAACGGGGAGCCAGGGAGTGTCCAGTTTGCCTCACACTTTGGTCCGGGGTACCAGGGAGTGTCCATTGCCTCACACTTTGACTACTTAATCCGCCATGCAAATACCGGAGCAACCTCACGCAGTATCCAGACTCGGGTATCAGGGAGTGTCCGTAGGCCACACTTTAGCACTACCATGGGTGCCAGTGAGTATCCAAGTTCGGCGTCACACACTTTAACGCTTCCATGGGCGTCAGGGAGTGTCCATATTTGCCACCGTCGCATATTAAAGATACCCTCACCGTAATCTCAACCACAACCACAACCGCAATCTCAACACGTCATACTTTGGTACACCATAACCAGGGAGTGTCCACCACACAATCTCGATCTCAATCTCAATAATCTTTCCACACTGACCATTACTCTTTTCCACACTGACTGACACCCACATGCATGTACCATTGACCCCACATGAATGCCATGAACTTAAACACAAAGTAAATCGCTGAATTAAAGGAACAACGTACATACGGGGATTGATAAGTCATAATACCACGTTCTATTCGTTCAAACATAATCAATTAGGATTGTGTTTTAATAGTTTTCCCCAAACAAAACCTTAACAGTACTTAAAAGTTGAACCAAACAGACCCTTAACCCAAAACAAACAAAAACCACAAACTGGCAGATCGCCCGTGCGGGCCGCTCGCGCGACCTGCCCAATTTTCCATTTTCTTTTATAAACTTTTATGTCTGTCTGAGTTCACGGAGATCGCGCGCGCGGATCGCTCGCGCGACTCGCTCGGGCGGTCCGCTCGTGCGATCTGCCTAATTTTCATTTTCCTTAAATAAAACTTTTCCAACGGCCAGAAAACACAGGGCTCACACCCGCGGGCCGCTCGCGCGGCTCGCGCGAGCGAGTTCATGCAGTGTCTTCGTCTTCTTCCTCAGACTGCTATGTTTTCAGTTTCAGGGGTCTTTTTGACCCATTTTCAATCTGGAATTATATAGGACATGTAATATATGATTTTCTTTGTTTTTCAACAAGGATTAAGAATCCATTATCAATTTAACCCAAATCAAACCATAGCTCTTGAATTTCATGAAAAACTAAAAGTTGTCAACACTTAATTTCTAATATACTTTTTCATATGAACAAATTAGGCTTCAATACTTGAAACATAGTCAATACATACTATAATCTTTGATATTCAACTCTAAAAACTGATTTAGATTAAGGTTTGAAAATCTTGATTTCTAACTTTGGAGTTCATACGTAAAATCAACAATGGTGTATTATCAAATAAGCTATACTAACTGTAAATAAGCATATATTACATCTATAGTGAGTTGATAATACTCACTGTGATTAATGGAGCAGAGAATTGTTAAGAAAGAAGTACAAATAGGAACTCCAATTGCACTTGGCTATGGAGAATTTAGAAGCTTTCTCTCTCTATATAAAAAAATCTGTAGAACTCTCTCAAGCTCTCCCTAAACTCTCTGAAATTGAAATGGAAGATTGTGTGCTATGGATGAGTGTATAAGGTATATATATAGACTTCCCAATTCTTGGGCTCCAAGTTCTATTATTAAGTCTTAACAATCCAACTTAACTCTAATTTCTAAACAAACAGCAAATTAAGAAACATTTATAGGTATATACAACTGATATAAACTCTCCAGACTCATCAAGGGTCAAAAATAGACTCCTAGGGGGCAACTAAGGTTGTTTGGGAATTTGTCTTATGGCCTAAGGAATACACACACACTACTAGCATTGCCAAACAAGGCCTAAGGCAATCATTAGTTGCCATAAATGGAAAGTAATGTATAGTCACTTCATGATTGGTGGAGTATCCCAAATTGTGGGAGATCATTGTAGCACGGACAGTTTTGAACATAAACTGATATTTTCGTGGCGCGGTGCCCGTCACAAAAATACAGAAAATTCATTTTAACGTAAGAAATGGTTTTCTGATTTTATAAAAATACAGTTTGAATTAAAAGAAAGCATTTCCACCGTTTTGAAATACAGATTTTGAAGTTCAATCTAGGTATTGCTAAAGTTCATATAATCGCATTTTGACCCCAACAAGAATTTAAGTTTATCACATGGGAATTGAAATTAAAATAAAAGCAACAAATACAAATTGAATTTTAAATATGACAATGCAATTAAATGTTTATGAATTTTCAAGTTGTTACAGTTTACCACCCCACAATTTCTCGAAACTCCTAATCAGTCTCTGAAACTTCCTACACAGTTAATTCATAGCTTCATGAGTGAAAACTAAAAATTATAAAAGTTTTCGACTAAGTTCCGTTTGATTGCTAAAACGCAGTCTCATATGATTTTTTTTGGAGTTGCTAATTAGCCTACCAAATTAGTAGCGTGTTAATTCGTCCTCATCAGGATACTAAAATTAACAATAGAAATATATTCTAAGCCAGAAAATAGTACAGATAGTGAAATACACAGGTAAACATTTATTTCCAGATAAACATTAAGGTATTTCACCATGAACGTCTCAAACTCGGAGAGTCTGCACAACATCAAAACACTCATTCAACACCATCTCAAAGGGTTCTCTAACACAGACACCCAAATTGACTCATGAGTCAAAACTCACTCACATATGTGCCAAAATGCACAACACATCACATTATCATGCATGACAATGTAATGACATGCAATAACACAAATACATGTCTTATATTAGTAATGGCAGAAAATGTGTTTACTTCCAAAGTGGTTCGTATTGATTCATTTAAGAGAATTAAAAATCAGTTAACAATTTATTGATAATTTTAAATTCAGTCATGTGTTTTTTAGAAATTAAATACTCACAAACTCTTGTGTAAAATGTCAAAAATGCCCCTTTCTCATTGGTCTCTTCTCACTAGCTACCACCACCACCACCTGTCGCGTCCGCCACCACCACTACCACCAAACTCAACCCAATCCAAACCCCAGCTCTCTCTCTCTCTCCCTCTTTCTCTCTCTCTCTCTATATATATCTATATACATGAGTATAGCCATCACCACCCCAACCTCTTTCTATATCTTCTTTATTCTTACCACCACCACCACCACTACAACTCTCTCTCTCTATATATATACATGAGTATAAATACATCTAATATATGGCCACCACTACCCCAAACACTCTCTATCTCTTCTCTCTCTTATCACCACCACCACGGACTACCTCCCTCATCTACCATCACCTCTACATAAAAAAAGGTGCAGGTTGGAGCAATTGTCTGAATGGTAGGAGGAACTCACCAAACGTATCGGGAGCAACTCACCAAACGTAAGGACCAACGTACCTCTTTCCATTTGGTGAATTGTTCCTTATGTTTGATGAGTTGCGCCCGATATGTTTGGTGTGTTGCTTTTGCCGTTTGGATAGTTGCTCCAACCTGCAACTTTTCTTCTTTTTTATGTCTTTTCTTTTTTTTTTTGTGAGGGGATAGTGGATGAGCAAGGTGGGATGTGGTAGTGGTGGCTATGATAAGAGAGAGGGAAGAGATCAATGAGATAGTGAGGTTGAGGTGGGGGTGGTGGTGCTGCTGCTGGTGCCACACCAACACTAACCTAAACCTAAACACCAACTCCTCTCTCTCTCTCTCTATATATATATATAAATATACATCTAATATATGGTTACCGTCACCCTAATCTCTCTCTCTATCTCTTCTCGCCACCACAACCATGGGCCACCTCCCTCATCCACCATTGCCTCTACAAAAAAAAAGTTGCAGGTTAGAGCAACTGTCCAAACGACACGAGCAACTCACCAAATGTATCAAAAGCTACTCACCAAATGTAAGGAGCAACGATTTTCTTTCCATTTTGTGAGTTGCTTCTTACGTTTGGTGAGTTGCTCTCCATACATTTGGTGAGTTGCTCCTGCCGTTTGGACAGTTGCTCCAACCCTGTAAATTTTTTTTCCTTTTTCTTTCGATCTGTAGTGGCAGGGGTGGATGAAGGAGGCGAGGTGGTGGTGGTGGTGGTGAGAAGAGATAAAGAGAGATTGAGGTGGTGTTGGCCATATATTAAATAATTTATACTCGTATATATAGAGTGAGAGACAGAGAGAGAAGTTATAGTGGTGGTGGTGGTGGTGGTGGTGGTGGTGGTGGCGGCGGCAGTAGGTAGTGGTGGTGGCAGTTGTGGTGGTGGTAGTGGCCCTTTGAGGGTGGTGGTAGTGGTGGTGGTTGTAGTGGCGGCAGCGGCAGGGTGGTGGTGGTGGTGGCGGTGGTGGTGGTAGGTGGTGGTGGTGGTGGCCATGTGAGAGAGAAGGAACCAAAGAGAGAGAGCTAGAGAGAGAGAGGGGTAGTTTAGACATTTAAGAAAACAAAGTTGACTGATTTCCAATTCATATACTTTATATAGGGTTCCTTTCATTTTTTAAAAAGCACATGACTGACTTTAAAATTATCAACAAATTATTGACTGATTTTTAATTTTCCCATCATTTAATGATCATTGCCACGTTCCCGAGGATGAGGTCATCAATTTAGACTTTTGACACTACCCATTGAAATGGCATTTTGACTCTCATTCCAGGACTGCAACTAAATTCACAATCGGGCCCCACCATTAGCAAACCCAAAGGCAATCTTGTGACCAAAAAATCAACAAGGCATTAAGTCCAACCATAATGTGCCAGAGGTTAGACATTTCATCCGATCGTGATGTGTCCGAGGTAGGACATTTGCCATTGATTTTACAACTTTTTGGGACCAATTAAATTTGCAAATTTCCTATTTTGGAGAACCCATCTATCTAGATTTTTTGGTCAAAACTCCCAAATAATCGGTCATTTGGACAAAATACATATTTTGGGTGCAAACATGCGGTTAATATGTTGAAGTTGTTAACATTGACGATGTTAATACTTAATGGTTGGAGATTTCCATAGTCCAAATCATCAGTGTGTAGATTGTTTTGTTGTACAAAAATGTTACACCCACACCAATTTCACAACCACTACATCCTGACCCTTAATTTTTGTGGGTCCCGTGTTGGACCCATATAAGATCCATATGGGAACTATTGGAATCAAATGACTGGATTGTTGGGAGTGAAATTTGGTATGGGTGTCGCATTACTATTTGTTGTATACCTGAGTGACATCTCACTTGTTCTTTACATTTGGATTTAGTTGACACCTCACTCCAAGTGGGAGGGTGAGGGCTCAACTCCCACTGGGAGTATTTATGGGAGGTTTATAATGCCATGCCCCGCAGTAGCAAAAATAGATAAAATAAATTTCTTTTTGGACCCGTAGGCCATGCCAGTTGAAAGTCACCATATGGTTCATAACCAAAGTCTAATCATTAGAGTAATAATCAAATGATGCATTTGGAAATCTAAGTTCAACATATGTAAAGTTTGATACTAACAATTACAATCCATAAGTATCTGCAAAAACATAAGTAACGTATCACGGCAACGTATGCCAGTTATAAACGTAACTATTACATCAATCTCTTAAACCATATACATAAACTATCACAGCAAGTTCCAAGTCTTCAGCTAGCATAGTAGTCAGCACCAACATAGCCTCCGTCATTGCCGGCCTCATCCTCGTAGCCTCTATCCATGTATGTATCTCCTGCATACTCATAACCTTGGCCAGCTGGACGTAGAATTTCTAGCAGCATAAAATGCCGTCGGTTATGGAAGCTGAGTGAGTATAGATATAGAGTATCTACAGATATGCAGTATATAAATAACACAATAATACTAAAGAATCGTCTCGTCATTCATTTTTGTGTATGCATCAACTCAATATATATCAACAGACGTCATCCCAACCAATCCCAAGTATATCCACATCTCGCACGTAACCTTATATCCCTTACATCTCCTTTCTAACCTTGCTTGTAGCCCAATACATCACATTTTAGCAACCCGACACGAAGTCCCAATCTCTGGCCCATATGCATTGATACCTTATGGCCGGTACGTCCAATACATTACGACTTACCCAACATGACACGAAGTCCCAAATCTCTTACACGTTAACCAGACACGTAGTCCCGTACACACCATCTATTAACTCAACACGTAGTCCCATACTTTGGCCAAATCGCCCCAATGTACTCTGGCCAATATGCCCCTGATACGTCTTGGCCAACACGCCCAGCCAACACACCCAACCAACATTATGGCCGACACGCCCAGCCAATATGCCCAACACATTACAGCTGACACGCCCACCCAATACGCCCTAATCCCTTTGGCCAAATTTCCCGATTTATTCCAACCAGCACGCCTTTGGATACATTCTGGCCAACGCACCCCCCCTGTCCTCTGACCACCATGCCCTCACATACTGGCCATCATGCCCTAACACATATTGGCCACCACGCCTTCACATTCTGGGCACCACGCCCTAGCCGACAAGCCTTGACATATACTGGCCAACCTACCCCAATTCATTAAACTAGACAACATAGTCCTAGCTTTCATGACCCTCCCTTGAAACCCCCCTTTGCTTTATCATCGACTACACCTAACTACGACCAACATGCCCAATTCATTCCGCCTGACCATTTTGCCCGACTATCCTAGCTTGTTAGGACCCGCACCCGATATCATACAATCTTCACGACCGCATTCATATGCACAAATGTGAATAACATCAACCTTTGTGGTTGATAGACCCACTACTAAGCACGTCGACTTCTCAATTCGATTTGCAACATTATACCATCATTATATAATTGGTTCCACTATTTAATGCATTAAGTCCATTATTCCACGTGTGTATTATTCCGATATAGCATCCCCACATCAACGTATGATAATAAACAACTTAACAGTGCATCAAAAATAAACAAACAAAACATTTAACATTCTGCTAAGTTCGATCGATTGAACTCACTTCAATTGATTGAGGAAAAGCTAGGATCGTTTGATCAATCGAAGTTAGTTCAATCGATTGAGCAAAATAATGTTTGATCGATTAAACTAAGTTCGATCGATTGAGATCAGTATATGTTCAATCGATCAAACTTTTGATCGATTGAGAGCAGTATTTTTCCAGAATTGAACTGAACCATGCACGCACGTTCGCGGTCTGTTCTATCCTACCAAAACATATATATAAATACGCATCTATGCTATGTAGTGAGTATGGGTACTCACCATAATGTTCGGCGACGCCAGTGACGTGTGGGGTGGTCATGGGTCCTCAAGGTGGTCTCTCTCTTTTCTCTTTCTCCTTCTCTCTATCTTTCTGTCCTCTCTCTCTCTCTCTCTCTCTCTCTCTCTCTCTCTCTCTCTCTTCTTTTCCTACTTTTTCTTCTCCTCTTGCTGGCTGAGGGTATATGTGAGGGAGTGTTTTGTGTGTATATATATTCGGGTGTGTGTGTATACATAAGTATGTATATATTCTCTCTCTCTCTCTCTAAACTCTCCCAGGATTCAGCAACCCAAACATACACACCAAACTAGCATATATATAGGGAGGGAGAGGGTACAAGTGGTAGAACAGGTAAACTGATAATAAAAAGTTCGTTCGATTGAAGTAAGTTCGATCGATTGAGAACAGGTCGATCAGGGTTCGATCGATTGACTTGGGTTCAATTGCTTGAGAAAAGAATCCACGTTATAATTTAGGTCGGCAGAGGTTTGATCGCATGAAGGATGTTCGATCGATCAAAGATATTAAAGTTCAATCGATTGAGGCTGCGTCGATCGATCGATCGATCGAACGTGAAAATATAGGAAGGATAGTATACTGAATCTCATTTCTATCAAAAGGGTATAAAAGTACAACGAAAATACAAGGTATTACATCATCCTCCTCTAAATAAAATATTTCATCCCCGAAATCTAAACTAAGCGTCGCTAAATAACTCTGGATACTTCTCCCCCATCTCTGACTCTAGCTTCCAAGAAGCTTCTCCTTCATCGTGGAACTTCCGCTGGATCTTTACTAACAGAATTTCCTTACTCCTCAGCTTTCTAACTCCTCGATCCAATATTTGTACTGGTCCTTCATTGAAGGAGACATTTTCGTTCACCTCGATATCCTCAAAGTTGATCTCCTGACTCGGATTGTGAGCATACTTCCTTAACATACTAACGTGAAAGACGTTGTGCACTCCCGACATCTTAGACAGCAACGCAAGTTTGTAGGCAACCTTTCCTACACATTTGAGAATCTCAAACAATCTAATAAAATACGGTGCTAGCTTTCCTCTCTTCTGTCCAAATCCGACAATTCCTCGTACCGGAGATACCATGAGTAACACATGATCCCAAACATTGAACTCCAAACTTTGGCGACGCTTATCTGCGTTACTTTTGTGTCTACTCTGCGCCGTTTGCATCCTCTCTTTCATATTCTGGATCTTGTCATTAGTTTCTCAAACTAATTCAGGTCCAAGTAGTTGATTGTCCCTAACCTCTGCCCAATATAAAGGTGATCGACACGGTCTATCATATAATGCCTCAAAGGGTGCCATCCCTATGCTCGAGTGGTGGCTATTGTTGTACTCAAATTCTATCAATGGTAGGTGAGTCTCCCATGAGCTCTCAAAGTCAATAACACATGCCCGAAGCATGTCCTCCATCACCTGGTTAACTCGTTCAGTCTGTCCATCAATCTATGGGTGAAAGGCTATGCTCAAGCTTAATGAAGTCCCCAAAGCTGATTGTAGGCTTTTCTAGAATTTTGCAGTAAATCGTGAGCCACGGTCTGATACGATTGACCCAGGTACACCGTGTAGTCACACGACTTCTTGTATGTACATAAGGCTTAGACGCTCGACCGGGTACGACATATTATAACCTATGAAATGTGTCGATTTGGTAAGTCGGTCCACAACTACCCAAATAGCATCGTGGTTTTGCTGTGATCTCGACAAACATACCACGAAGTCCATAGTTATATGTTCCCACTTCCATTCGGGAACTAGTAACGTTGTAGAAGTCTGGGTGGTTTCTGATGTACCGCCTTCACTTGCATACACTTAAGACATTGAGACACGTGTATAGCAAGTCTCGTTTCATACCTTCTCACCAGAAGGTCCTCTTCAAATCCTTGAACATCTTTGTACCTCCTGGGTGAATACTCATACGTGACTTGTGAACTTTGTCTAGTATATCCTTTCTATAAAAGCAAGAATAGCAGGAAACAATTACTATCAATAATATTATCAATAAATTATGCGACCATGCGTGAGACAAATGCAATCACCTTACCTCACTGACTCTTTTACCTCGACCACAAAACCCAACACAAGCGGTTCCCCTGAACCTCCGGCCCACGGCCGTTAGGTTTAGAATATCTGTTGATATGTCTGTCATATCCAAGTCTGTCTGGATGTACCTAGACATTCAAGGTTATGATAACATGTTCGGGTTTACCGTATTCGAGTCTGGATGGACACGATCGGACTGGCCTGCCGTATTCGATTCGAACTAGGCTCAATCCCTCTTAATTAAACTGCCGTATCCGAGTTGGCCTGGGATAATTAAGGCCACCACTACATGACTCATACTCTCAACTCTTTTCAACTTACCATCGCACACGATGCATGTCAACTTGACTTTAACATGCATGTCACATGACTTATGTGGGAAATACATAATTCCTGGAAAGTAACAACTGCAAGTGTACGAGAAATCAAGTCTTTTAAACTTAATCTTTTAAAAATTGATTCCAGAATAACATATTTCCCAAACAGTGCCTTAAAAACCTTTAAAAACTTTTTCAAATAGTTCCTTATACAAAATAGACAAAACCTGGATAAATGCCCAGTCGCGTGAGCGGGTCACTCGCGCAGATTATGCGCGCGATACACGTGTTTTCGAATTTCTTTTAAAATTTTCCAAATAATCAGAATTGCACAGGTTACGAGAGTGGGTTTCTCACGCGAGTCGAGCGAGCGCGGGTCGCATGTGCGAGAAATTGCAAATATGCGATCAAATTTAACCAATTCGGACTGTAGCTATTGGATTTATGAAAAACCGAAAGGTGACGAAATTCCATTTCTAATGTACTTTATGATATGAATGAATTAGGTTCTAAAACTTTAACCATAGCTTCTAGGGACTGTAATCTTTCATTATTATCTAACAAAATGAATCTTGGTTATGTTTCACAAAATCATAGTTTTTCCTGCTATGAACTCCATGGATGAACTCAATAATGGTGATTCAAAATTTCAGCTATATACAACAGTAATGAAACATGGATTGCATTAGAAGTGAGTTAAAAATACTCACTATGATTGTGTTTAGAAGTGTATGTTGAGAAAGAAATCCAAATAAACAAACCCACTTCAAGCTTGTGGCTATGGAGCTAAAATTTTTGTAAATTCTTCTCCGTACCTCACTCTTTTTTCTCTATGTATCTATTGTAAAAATGTGCAGGTTGTGAGAGTGTATGTATATATAAATTTAGAGAGCTTGGGCTAGTCCCTTAAATCACACTCTACAAATTCTAGTTTACTTTTAAATTCTAATGTAGATAATATACATGCATATAATTGTGTAATACATATTACGTATACATATATAATCTAAACTGCATTTAATAGAGTTCAAATCGGTTCATAGGTGGGCAAGTCCAAGTGTTTGACAATCTAGCTTTTGGCACTAATATAACACACCAAATTGCATTACCCAAACAAGCCACAACACAATGATTGGGTGAATTAAATGTACATAAAGCATATGTCACATATGATTTGACGGAGATTCCTAAATCTGTGGGAGTTCAATCGTGGCGCAGCTAGTTTTCGTTTATTAACTAGCATTTTCACCGCGCGGTGATTAATGTTACATAAATACAGAAAAATTATGTTAACATAGGAAATAATTTCCCAATTGTATAAAAATACTATTTAAAATCACATCATAGGTATTCCTAAGTTTATAAGAATTATGGTTTGACCCCACACAAAACTTTCTATTAAATCAAAATGAAGACAAGTAATAGAAATATAGTTTTGAAATTGCATTTAGTAATTATAGGAAAATATAGGTTGTTACATCCTTCCCCCCATTAAACAGGATTTCGTCCCAAACTCAACTATCTAGTCATGAAACAACTCCGGATACTTCTTTCTTATATCAGTTTCGACTTTACATGAGGCTTCATTCTCGTCATGGTTGTTCCACTAAACTTTCACCAACGGGATGTCCTTCCTCCTCAACTTCTTAGTACTCTGAACTATAATTTTCATAGGCCTCTCCTTATAGGAAACATTATGGCTCATCTCGATGTCATCAAAACTAACCACATGTGAGGGATCTCGTATGTATTTCCTTAGCATACTAGCATGGAACACATTGTCAACCCCAGACATTTTGGTGGCACTGCGAGTTGATAAGCCACTTTTCCAACATGATCCAATAATTCAAACGGTCTGATTAAATGCGGGGTTAACTTTCCTTTCTTGAGACTAAATCGTACCATACCTTGGGTTGGGGATACCTTAAGAACTACTTAATCTCTGACACTGAATTCCAGATCTTTTCAGTGTCAATCAGCATAACTCTTGTACCAGCTATGTGCAGTTCTCATCCTTTCCTTGACAAGAGAAATATTCTCATTGATTTTTCTAACCAAATATGGTCCTAACAACTCTGTGTCTCCGTCTTCTCCCAACACAATAGAGAATGACATGGTCATCTGTAAAATGCTTTGAAAGCAGCCATCCCAATACTCGTGTGATAACTATTATTATAAGCAAATTCAACCAAAGACATGTGTGTCTCCCAAGATTCCTTAAAATTGATAACACAAGCCCTAAGCATATCCTCCATAATCTTATTAACACACTCAATTTGCCCATCTGTCTGAGGGTGAAAAGTATTACTCATCTTAAGGGAGGTTCCCATAGCTTCTTGCAGACTTTCCCAAAATCTAGAAGTGAAACGTACATCGCGGTCTAACACAATCAACATATGTGCACCGTGAAGTTGCACCACTTGTTGCATGTACATTCAACTCATATTTTCCACAAGATATGTCATACTATAGGTAATGAAGTGAGCATACTTCATCAATCTGTCCACATTTGCCCAAATGGCATCGTGATTCTGCTATGACCGCGGCAATCCAACTACAAAATCTATGGTTATGTGTTCCCCATTTCCAACCTGGGACAGGTTAGGGTTATAATAATCCCAAGGGTCTCTAATGTTTGACTTTCACCTATTGACACGTCAAACATTTAGAGATAAATTCAGCCACGTCCTTTTTTATACCTTCCTACCAGAAATTTCTCTTCAAGTCCTTATACATTTTTACCCCTCCTGAGTGAAGTGTAAATCTTGACTTATGTGCTTCTTCCAGAACATCCTTTCTTAAATCTCCACAATCTGGTACACATAATCTATCTCTGCATCTGTATTCTCCATCACTCCCCACTTCTCATTCTGTCGGATCCTCCTCTAACATCTTATTAAACCATATTCAAAACTTCTCATCATCTTTCTGTGCTTCATTGATACGACAAATAAGGGTGGGCTGTAAAATAAGACATCCAAAATGTTACCTTTCTCCTTCCTAAAAAATTTGTGCATCAAACACAGCCATAATCTCCAATGCTCGCCATTCCCTAATCATTAAGGAGGTAATTGTTCCATGAGTTTGCTGACTGAAAGCATCAGCAACCACATTCATTTTACCAGGGTGGTATTCTAACGTGAAGTCACAATCTTTAATCACCTCCATCCATCTATATTGCCTCATGTTTAACTCCTTCTACATAAACAAGTACTTAAGACTCATATGATTAGAAAATAAATTAAACTTCTCACCATAGAGATAATGTCTCCAAATCTTGAGTGTAAACACTACTGCTGCCAATTCTATATCATGGGTAGGGTAATTTAACTAATTTGGTTTTAGTTGTCTAGATCCATAGGCGACAACTCTATCATCTTGCATAAGTACGCACCCCAATCCTTGATATGATGCGTCACTGAAGATAGTGAACTTCTCATTAGGCTTGGATATAGCCAGTACCAGTGCCGTGGTGAGTGTCTCTTTTAACTCTAGAAAGTTGTGCTCATGCTTCTCTGTCCACTCAAATTTCAGAGCTTTCTTAGTCAGTCCGGTCAACGGTGATATTATCTTGGAGAATCCCTCAAGAAATCTCCGATAATAACCCGCGAGTCCAAGGAAACTCCTAACCTATGTAGGGTTAGCCGGTCTAACCCAGTTTGATACAACATCCGTCTTGGATGAATCCACAGAAATTCCTTGGGATGATATCCTGTGTCCAAAAAATTTTACTTCTTGCAACCAGAACTCACACTTACTGAACTTGGAATACAATCGGTGGTCCTTGAGCATTTGTATTATAATCCATAGGTGTTGCTCATGCTCTTCATCTGACTTAGACTATATCAAAATGTCATCGATAAAGATGATAACATACTGATCTAAGTAATGCTTGGCCACTCTATTCATCAAATCCATAAACACAACTAGGGCATTCATTATTCCAAACAGCATTACCAAAAACTCGTAGTGACCATATCTGGTCTTGATGGCAGTCTTAGGTATGTCCTCTTTATGTACCCTCAACTGATGATATCCCGACCGTAGATCTATCTTAGAGAATGTTGTAGCTCCCTATAGTTGATCAAACAAATCGTCGATCCGAGGTAAGGGATACTTATTCTTGATAGTCACTCGGTTCAACTCTCTATAATCAATGCACAATCGAAGTGTTCCATCCTTCTTCTTAATGAATAACACTGGTGCTCCCCAAGGTGATGTGCTTGGGTGAATGAAACCCAATTCTTAAGTTCCTGAACCTATTCCTTTAATTTCAATAGTTTGCGCCATTCTGTAGGGAACTTTAGTGATTGGTACAGTACTAGGTATAAGTTCAATACAGAACTCTATACTCCTCTTAGGCTGTAAACCAAAAATATCTTGAAATACTTCCTTGATGTCCTTGACTACAAGTATTGATGACATTGTCACTTCTGTACCGATGACTTAATGTTCGCTAAGCATCTTTTGAGGAACATATCTCCCAAAGGGTTACACTGGAAATCAAAGGATCGATTCCCTTTGTCGAAGAATGTAATTCTTTTTCGTGTACAATTTAACTTTGCCTGATTTTTAGCGAGCCAATCCATTCCTAAGATTATGTCAAACTCCTTCATCGATAGGACAATCGACCTTACAAGGATCTCACGATTTCTTACTCGTAGGGGATAATCCTTGCACACATATCCTAACTTGACTATGCATCCTAATGGTGAGGTAGCCTTTAAAGCCTTATCTAGATTGAGGTGGAATACCTAATCTCTAAATGGTCTTAACAGATATGAATGAAAGTACGGCACCAGTGTCAAATAAAATTTTAACATGGGAGTTAAATAAAGTTAATGTAACTTCCACCGCTTGCTATTTGGGCTATTCTTCTTCATAGTTTCCCTCTTCATAAAAAGTTTCATCATACCCAGTAGCATCAAGAGTAATCAAGTGAGTCTAACCCTGCTGACTATAAGTCACTCGTTTAGGAGTAATGCACTACTTGCTGATGTGACCAGGTTCCCCACAGTTATAGCAGACTATATCCTGATGGTCGTTGTGCTTAGGTGCCTTGCAGTCACGAGCCAAATGACCGGGTGTGCCATAATTAAAGCACTTTCTAGCACTTCCTCCCTCTCTTATTCAGGGCTGAGCCGAATAGGTATTAGCTTAAGGTTTCTTACTCCCATCAAAATTTCTCTTTTACCGCTGGGCTCGATACGTAGGTGGCTTATTTTTTATATTACCTCTCTAAGGCAGTCGAAAGTCAAATTATTTGCGGTTCACATGAGCATCTTCTTCCAGGTCAGTAGCCAAGCCAACTAGTCCCTTAAATGATCTATCTATGTGGTCGATAGTCAGGCGACGAATCTGTGATGTTAGTCCTTGATTTTACTTGCATTATTCTTCTCTTCCGTATCAATCATATGAGGAGAGAACTGAGATAGCTTTTTGAACTATGTAGTGTATTCCTGCATAGATTTATCCCCCTGAGTCAGATCCATGAATTCCTTCTCCCTTTATGCCTTTCAGTAGGTGGGAAGTAATTTTCCAAAAATCTCCCCTTAAACACAGTCCAATCATTCCCATAGCAGTTTCATTCCTGATGGTGGCTTTCACTGAGTCCCACCAATCTGTAACAACATCGGTTAGTTGAAAGGTAGCTAACCTTCTCTTTTCCAAATCATTACACTGAACTGCTTCGAACACACAGTCCATCTGTCTCAACCACTATTCAGCCTTTTAGGGTTTTGCAATTCCCGCAAACTATTCGGCCCACAGTGCATAGAATCTCTCTTGCAGTTTGTCCCCTGTTTGGTGGTCATGTTGATTTTCATTAAGATACCCAATCCTTTCGAGGCGTTGAACAAATGCTTCAAACATTGAGGTTGGCAGCCAAAGGCACCTCCTCAATCAGATTTTGATTCCTCCTTGGTCTTCCAGCCATTCTATATATATCATAACGATCAAAGAATTAGAATCACGAATCATTACCATAATACGAATCAGTTTAGACTGCAACAATATCCAAAATGGTATTTTCCATCTATAACTTCATGCCAAGTGGTTACATTAAAAGGTATGATCAGTTCAGTGTCTACCCTATCTATATGGGTTAGGATGTACATCGTCGATTGCATGAGTCAATGCCAAAAATATAGCGTCATTGCCCTATAGCTAGATGCATGCAATTACAATTGCAAAATCATAGGGTTATGCGTCAATATAGTTAATATGTACAAAATTATATATAGGTCTTCAATCGCCTTCATAAGCGTCCATCAGCTAATCTAGTGAGTCAACGGGGCAGAACCGCTGAAACTGAAATGGCTCAACCATAAAGAATCTACTACTCTGCGAGCCTGGTGATGGAGCATGATCCATGACATCAACCTCGACTAACACATCCTTTAGCAAATCTGTCATAAGTGCCAGCCCCTCCCCGAGGTCGTGAGCAAAGTAATCCAATCCCATACCCTCCTCCTCATCCTCGCCATCTTCCATAAACAAAAAGGGCCGCCATGGCGACTCCATCGTTAATAACCTCAACAATGGGAATTACCGGATCCTCTACTGGAACAACCAGTGGGGGTATAGCTTGGTGTGCAAGGTGAGCCTCCATGATATGAATCTCGAATGGAAGATAGAAGGTATCGCTATTAACCAACCGTACCATCTCTAATGGAACAAATCGATGAGCCTCTATGAAGTATAAAAGCTCTAGACGAACTTAGGGTAAATCAACCAATCCTACTACGTGGACTTGGTGCCACAAATCCAACTCTACTACTACTGCTACCTGTTGCTCTATCGTGGTGTGGTATAGCCTAACAAAAGCTGGAACCACTACCCCTAGTATAACCCAGTGTCCTCCGAACGTGTTTGGTACAAATAGTGGCTGGATTGGATCCATACTTGACAAAAAGGCACTAACTTATATCAGGTCTAATTTTAAAAAAGATGATCTTAAGCGTTTGGGCTGGGGTTTGTCATCCTGTCATATCATTAGTGTGCGAAGCTTAAACTGGCAGAATATGGAATCGAGTCTATATTCATAAACCCTAACCTGGCTAAATTGTTTTGATAACTTGGCTCTTATACCACTAAATTCTGTCACACCCCGATGTTGTATGAATAGGGAAAGCATTTAATATCCTTTATAGACCCGTAGGTGGAGATAGTTTGAAGTATCGATTCCATCCCAAATGTTAAGCAGTATAATAACTTAAAATCAGAGTAAGAGCAATCAAGGCTTATAAAATTTTACAAAGATAATAGTTATTACATCATGTAGGAATCTTAAGGCACAACACGCCTTGCAAAAAATATTAATATCTTATTACATCAATTCTTATTACAAGTTCAGTTTATAAATAAAAGCAAAATTTAAATCATTTCTTGTCACGAGTAGTTGTTCTCAATTCGCATAATCGTATTATCCATTCTGATCATAACCTGAAAAGCCTAGACATAAATGTCCAGGGCCCATCAATGCCATCAGCTTCAAGAAGTTGGTGAATATTAAAAACATATGCTTATGATGTAAAACATACTTTATTACCCTTTTTATGTTTCACAAGTTCATTATTCCACATGTTAGAATTACAGTAATCAATTCATAAAGCAAGAATAGCAGGAAACAATTACTATCAACAATATTATCAATAAATTATGCGACCGTGCATGAGACAAATGCAAGAACCTCGCCTCACTAACTCTTTTACCTCGACCACAAAACCCTACACAAGCGGTTCCCCTAAACCTTCGGCCGATGGCCGTTAGGTTAGAATATCTATCGATATGTCTGCCGTATCTGAGTCGGCCTAGACGTACCTAGACATTCAAGGTTATAATAACCTGATGGTCTATCGTATCCGAGTCGGTCCAGACACGATTGGACTGGCCTGCCGTATCCAAGTTGAACTGGGCTCAATCCCTCTTAATTAACCTACCGTATCCGAGTTGACCTAGGATAATTAATGCCACCACGAAACATTACTCACACTCTCGACTCTTCTCAACTCACCATCACACACAATGCATGTTAACTCGAATTTAATATATATATGTCACATGACTTGTGCGGGAAATACATCTTTCTTAGAAAGTAACAACAGCGAGCGTACAAGAAATCAAGTCTTTTTAACTTAATCTTTTAAAAACTGATTTTGGAATAACACAATTCCCAAACAGTTCCTTACAAACCTTAAAAAAAATTCCAAACAGTTCCTTATACAAAAATTGACAGAAACTGGAAAAATGCACAGTCGCGCGAGGAGGTCACTTACGCAAGATGTCGCTTACGCAGGTTGCGTGTGCGATACGCGTGTTTTCGAATTTCTTTTAAAAAATTCCGAATAATCATAAGTGCACAGATCGCGCGAGTCGCGCTCGCACGAGATGCGCGCAGTACGTCTTGTTCCTCAGTTTTGTCCCTTATTTTAATTTTAAAGACTAGTTTTGACCCATTTTAAATTCCAAACTTAAAGATGACATATAATTTATAATTCTCTTTGTTTTTTCGCAAGGATCGCAAATATGCGATCAGATTTAACTAAATCGAACCGTAGCTCTCGAATTTTACAAAAAAAATGAGAGGTGACGAAATTCCATTTCTAATATACTTTAAGATATGAATGATTAGGTTTTAAAACTTTAACCATTGCTTCTAGGGACTGTAATCTTTCATTATTATCTAACAAAACGAATTTTGGTTAAGTTTCACAAAATCACAAATTTTTATGCTATGAACTCCAACTCAACAATGGTGATTCAAAATTTTAGCTATATACAACAGTAATGAAATATGGATTATATTGGAAGTGAGTTTAAAATAATCACTCTGATTGTGTTTGGAAGTGTATGTTGAGAAAGAAATCCAAATAAACAAACTCACTTCTAGCTTGTGGCTATGGAGTTGAGTTTTCTCTCTCTTATATTTCTGTAAATTATTCTTTGTGCCTCACTCTTTTCTCTCTGTGTATCTGTTGTAAAAATGTGCAGGTTGTACGAGTGTATGTATATATAAATTTTGAGAACTTGGCCTCCAATTCCCTTAAATCACACTCTACAAGGTCTAATTTGCTTTCAAATTCTAATATAGATAATATACATACATATAGTTGTGTAATATAGATTATATATACGTATATAATCAGAACTTCATTTAATAGAGGTCAAATAGGTTCATAGGGGGCAAGTCCAAGTGTTTGGCAATCTAGCTTTTGGCACTAATACAACACATACCAAATTGCATTACCCAAACAAACCCCAACACAATGATTGGGTGAATTAAATGTACGTAAAGCACATGTCAAATATGATTTGACAGAGAATCCCAAATCTGTGGGAGTTCAATCGCAGCACGGACAGTTTTTTTTTTATTAACTGGCATCGGCGTGGTGATTATTACATAAATATAGAAATATTATTTTAACGTAGGAAATAATTTTCCTAGGGGTGGGCATTCGGTTCAGTTCGGTTCGGTTCGGCACTATTCGGTTCGATTTGGGTTCGGTTCGGTTCGGTTTGGAACTTTGTCAACTGTTAACTGACTGAAATTTAATTCGGTTGGTTCGGTTCGGTTAACTGAATTATAAATTCGGTTCGGTTTGGTTATTCGGTTAACCGAAATATAAAAAACCCAAAAAATTTTTTTTTTTTTTCATTTTTCACAACTTTTTATGTTTTTTTTCCTTTCTCTTTCATATTACAAAGAAAGCATATTTTTCTTTGTTTTTAATTGTAAAAATACTTATATTTTATTATATATATAGTTATGTATAAGTATATTAATAATATAGAAAATGAAAATAAAAAATAAATTTCAGTTTTTCGGTTCGGTTCGGTTCGGTTTGCCTATGGGCAACTGATAACCAAACTGAAATTTTTAATTCGGTTCGGTTTTTAACCGAACTGAAATTTTTTACTGAAATAACCGAACTGAAATAGAAAATTCGATTCGGTTGGTTCGGTTTGTTCGGTTAGCCGAACTGTTTGCCCACCCCTAAATTTTCCGGTTGTATAAAAATACAGTTTGAAATCACATCACAGGTATTCCTAAATTTATAAGAATTACGGTTTGACCCCACACAAAATATTTCTGTCAAATCAAAATGAAGACAAGTAATAGAAATAAAGTTTTGAAATTACATTTAGTAATTATAGGAAATACAGGTTGTTACAGAGGGTGATCAAGCGATTGTCATGGCATGTATATTCTAAACTAACGGCTTATGCCGGGATTGCGAGAAAGAGAAGTTGTTGGGTTTGAGAATTGTTATCCAGTTCTTCTATTATGAGTTGTGAAGATTTATCGAGTTTGGTTTCCTTATCATTATTCAATTGTTCAGAACTTCTTAATAACTTGCAAAGATGTTTATAAGCCGAATAAGAATAATGAACTTTGTTGTTTTATTAATTGTTACTAATGGTGCTTTGTGAATTTTATGCTCATTCAGCTTGTATTTAAACTAACGGTGTTTAATATCACTGGACCTTCCATGTCCAGCAATTTCAGATTTAGCAAGTGGTGTCCAATCGAAAGAAGACTATGGCAATGATGGGTACACCACGAAGAGATTCATTGATGAATGCTTTTATGATGAAGAGTTCCCCGGGGTGGACCACTATGGAAACAATTACGGTTTTGCCAGTTAAAGATGGATCTCCCCAACTTTTTGTTTATATTTTGTTTTATGATGTAATAACTCTGATAACTGTTGGATCGCGTGATACGGGATGTCAAAAGACTATGTTTATTTACTTATATTCCTTTTAGATTATTGAGTTTGAAATATAATTGTTACTTATGACAATTAATGTTTAATAGCTATGTTGCGTTTGAACTAGACACATGTCCATTATTATTATGCTTTCTATTATTATAATGTTGAGGACAATAAGGTGTTCTCCAACCAGCCACGTGTCCACGGATCCAAAAAGGAAATTTTGAATTTTTCCTATTTTTAATCTACTCTGGGGCGTGACACATTGTGTGTGTGTGTATGTATGTAAGAGTCTTCAAATTGATAATCAATTCAAATTTGGATTACCAAATTAAAAGAGTGTTTTTAATGATGTCTTCTTAACTTACTTAACCAATCAAAGGGTATATTGGTCATGAAACAATCCTAGAACCTTAAATCAGGGACCTCTTACTTCGAAAGTATTATGCAGGGGCTTTTACCATGAAAGATGAGGAAGGGGGGATTTTCTAGTAAAAAAACGCAAATTAATATATTTATCTCTGATCTATTCATCTTCTTCTATGATAAACTCAAAAGATATATGTGGATGCAATATATAAAAACATTTATAATATATAGGTATATAATCATACATATAAAATTTCATTCAGTAATTAATATATACAACTCTTGGAAGCCCTCCCCACCTCTGTTGTTAAAATCGTACGATTCGCTATATGTATCATATAATTCGATACGATACACAAGAAAATCGATTCGCAATCCATGTTGGAATCAAAATATGTTATTAATCGCAGATGGTAATCGCGATTCCATGTCAAATTTGCGATTCAATTCTCAATTCCATATCGTTGCGATTCCTTTGGTCGCATTTTTTGTTTTTTGTTTTTGCTTTTTGTTTTTCATTTTTTTTACAGCTGGACAACATATATAATATACTAATATACTAAAAAGAAAGAGAAGAAAAACAAAAATAGCCAAAAGGCAGTGACACATAGAGATCGACTTTCTTCTCTATCGACTTTCTTCGTTCTTTTCGATCGACATTTTGTTTTCTTCTCTAGATAGCATATTATATATATATATACATATACAATGTACTAATATATTAGTAAAAAGAAAGAGAAAGCAAAAGAAAAAGTCAGCAAAAAGGTCAACTCTCACTCTCTCGAGACTGACTGTGCTAACAAGAGGTAAGTGTTCCCCAATTCGTTTTTGATTTTTTTTGTTTCATCTTCAAAACAGAGGTGGTCCACTGGTCCTAAGTCCTTTATAGCAGATTACACACTTTAAAAATCATTTTCTAGGGTTTGGTGAACATTTAGTAAGGGCATTTATTCTAGGGTCTCTACTTTTGTAACACCCATACTCGAAAAAGAATATTAGTGTGATATTAGTATGTGTTAATTAATAATAACTAATGCATAAAATGATTTAAGGTGGGGTTATGAACCCACAATTAAAAAGGTGTTCAAATGCGGACACAGATGAAAGTTCTATGAAAGACAGCACTGGTATAAATGTGGGGCCCAACGAGGATTTAATTAAAATAACATGCATTTTGATGTCATTATATGTCTATATGAGTACTTGTTTAAATGCTTATTGATATTATTATGTTTTATGATAATTTAAAGGAACCAATGTGCGTACGCATGAGAGGCGTATTTGAATACAATTAATAATTAGTAGGTTTAATAGCAACCTCATAATTGATGTGGGACCACACCACCACGCAGGACTTAGATTAAATCCATTTAGAAAAGGTGGGTAGTTAATGTATTTAACATGAGGGTTTCATAATAAAGCTTAAGGAAATCGGGGGGGAGGTAAATGGAAATAAGGAAAACTATGCCAACACATATGCATGTAAGCATATGCATGTTAACATATGTGTCTCATGGATACAATACACAGCAACTAATTTATAAAAATTAAAAAATCGATAGCCTCGACGAAGACGACGGGTTTTCGACGCCATTTTTTTGTCGTTTCTTCGCCGTCCGAAGTCAGATTCACGAACCGAGACCATTTTTGGACTTATGGAGGTAAGAGGATCACATGCTTGTCTTTTATTTTCAGTTTTGGTAACATTTTTTTGGGGAACGTTTTTTATAGACGATGTTTGGTATACCAAAACTATGTAGGAATCACACTGATTAGGATTTTGAGGTGAAATTAGCAAAAGATTGGGGGACTCTTGGCTTAATTATGTGGAATTCGAAGAGGTGAGTGTTCTAATGACAAAGTTGGGTGTTTAATTATGTTAATGTGATAATTGATGCTTTAGAATGCTTAATTCATGAATAGTATGCCAAGCATGTGATTAAAGTAAAGTTTACATATCAATTATATGAAAATTGCCATGTTTATGTGATTAGTTGCTTATATGTTTATGTGGATCAAAGGAAAGTCAAGTAGTGGTCTCCATTTATATGTCCCATATGTGAGAGATGGTAAGCCCTCAATGAGCAGGGCGTGGTGACGACCATGATGATGAAATGGTGATGCCTTCGGGATCACAAGAGTGTGTGTGATACGCTTTATGCGATGAAAGAGTGAGAAATTTCAGAGTGAGAAGGACCTGGGGGTAGCGGCTTGAGTTACTTGACTTTCTAAAGGTCATTTTGTTGATGTTGTTAATAATTGTTGCATTTGCATATTGAGCATTCCAATAGCATGATTAGTTCCCTCACTAAGCGAAAGCTTAAATGAAAATATGTTTTCTATTATGGTTATTGAATAACTATCGCAGGGACGGCAAGAGAAGAGGAGAGAAAACGATCGGCGCAATGGGTTGGAAATGGGAGTTGTGTATATGTGGATATGTTCATATGTTTAGATAGTTAAATCTCAGGTTGTAAGTACTAAGAATGTTGGAAGCAACTTATGTTTTGGGAAGTTCTTATAATATGTCAAGTGGATTCAATGTTGGTTATGTTTTGTGCCGAGGGTTTTTTTAGCACCTCACTAATTATGTATGTTGGGAGGGAACTTGAGGGGAAATTAATATCTTTTGATTTTAAAATTAAACTTGACTCCTCGTTGTTGGAAGATTATGCATATGTTGGAAAAGATATGGATTTTGATGTAAAATTATGATTCATAGAAGGAATTGGTGTGTTTTGATTGTTATTTCATACTTGGTTGTCTTGTGTTAATGGTTAGGAACATTTGGGAATGGTTTTTGGAATGGTTTTGATGTTTCCATAAGGTTTGGTTAAGTTTGGAATTGTTTTGTACATGACAATCTGTAGTTTTTAGCAGCTGGAAATTGTTCTGGAGGAGCCGGATCAATCCGACTTCAAAGGGTGGATCGATCCGCCCATTTACGAGGACATTCTGCTAGTAAAATGCAAGTTAGGATCAATCCGATCTTAAAGGGTGGATCGATCTGCCCCTATTTCTGGCAGCTGCTGGCTTTTATGGAAACAAACATAACTCTTTCTAGGAAACTCGGATTCGCATGCCATTTTTTGCATTGGATTTAAGTCTTGAAAATATGTCTTTTGGTATAAAATTTGGCTATACTTTATTAATGAAAATTTTGCCCTTGGGACTATTTTTATGTCAAAAAAGTCCATTTATGGAGTCTAAATCATGGTTTTTCTTAACGATTAGTGTAATTTTGATGTGTGGGCATTGCTACACGTGTCCGGACTCACCTGGGGCGGGTTGGGGTTTGACAATTTTTTGTATTAGAGCTATAGGCTAGAGCCTTGGGAACAAGTGATGATTACCATGAATAATAAACATAAGTGATTACAAGAGATGTAAATCATACATACTCGTTTACTTAGCATGTTGAATGATGTTGAGCATGCATTGAAAAGTATTAAAGTAACATGTATATGAAAATGTACTGTGAATGCCAGAGAGAAAATATCTGGTAAAAGATTGACACTGCCTACACAAATGGAAAGAATAGAAAGAGTTATATCTGGTTTGGTACAAGTTGTCGAAACCCATGCAATAGAGGGAAGACATGATCAGCCAAATCCTAAGCCGAGAGAGGAGGTGACTACAATTTCACAATTTTACAAAGCGAAACCAACACTATTCAGGGGGGAGACTGATCCAATGAGAGCCGATTTTTGGTTGTCCAATATGGAGAGGATATTCAGGGTCCTTCCATGTTTCGAAGTTCAGCAGGTTTTATATGTCGCCGATACCTTAAAGGAAGAAGCACAATACTGGTGGCATACAAATTTCGGACCGGAGAGGCTGAACAATTGGAGGGAGTTTGTAGTACTCTTCAAGAAGCAATATTTTCGAAAATCATTTGAAGATTCGAAAGCTCAAGAGTTTATCGAACTAAAACAAGGGGGGATGAGAGTTCGGGAGTACTCCGCCTAATTCGCAAGTTTGGTACGATTTGCTAAAAATATAGTACCAAATGAAGGGGATCGAACCAGAAAGTTTGTGACGGGGCTTAGGGATGAGATTCGATGCGAAGTATTAGTGCAACGATTAGATAAAGTTGTAGAGGCATTAGATATGGCTTCAATCACCAAAAGATATATGGGGTATTAACCAAGTTTCCAAGCACCGGCAAATCAACAATATAGAAGGCTGAGCTCAAGTCAATATAGCAGTCAAGGGAGTTTGAAGAGACAAAATTTTGGGAATTCCTCAGGTAGTAGAGGTAATAAGTTGTGGTGCAACACGTGTGGTAAATTTTATTGGGGTGTGTGTAATCTATCGATGATGGTGTGCAACAATTACCATCAAATGGGACATGTGGAAAAGAAATGTCCGGGTACAAGGCTAAGTACAAAATGCTCCGATGAGACGTACTGATGACAGTGGAATGGTTTATCATAATTGTCGGGAGCTTGGACACCGAATGCGCAATTGTCCTAGGCCAAGGCAAGGATGTTCAAGTACAATCGTGAGTAGTGCACCAATACTGCGACCACCTCAACAACAACAACCACAATGAAGGGAACAACGTCAGAGCCGTTATTTCTAGCTTAACCCAGGGGAGACCACCATTGCCAACACGGTTGTGTTAGGTAAAGTTCTTATATGTTCAACACCTGCTAATATGTTAATGGATTTCAGTTCTACGCACTCGTGTTTGTATCCCATCAATTCGCTAGAAATGTGAATGTATCCTTAGAACTTTTAGAGTATGATTTGTCTGTTGATGTTCCGTTGGGGAGATCATTGGTGAGTTTGGGAGTTTATAGGAACTGTGAAGTTAAAATTAATGATGAAATGTTAACTGCTAACCTAGTACCACTAGTAATTCAGCATTTTGATGTTATACTGGGAATGGATTGGTTATTAGTAAAGCATGCGGTCATTGATTTTGAAAATAAAAGGGTAGACTTTCAAGCACCGACTCATAGAGTCTTCTCTTTCCAAGGAATAGGTGTTGTGTCACCACTTTATCTTATATCCTCTACAGGGCTTGTCGTTTATTGAAAAAGAGGTGTAAGGGTTTTCTTTGTAGTATAATGGATACTAGAAGTATGGAACTAAAGTTGGAAGACATACCAATGGTTAGAGAATTTCTGATGTATTCCTAGAAGATTTGCCAAGTCTGTTAATTGAGAGGGAGGTTGAATGTGGTATAGATGTGATACCGAGAACACAACCCATTTCGCGGGCACCATCTAGAATATCTCCAATAGTGTTAAAAGACTTGAAGATTTAGTTACAGGAATGATTGGATAAGGGGTTCATTCAACCTAGTGTTTCACCTTGGGGTGCACCGGTTCTTTTTGTGAAAAAGAAAGATGGGATGATGCAGATGTGTATTGACTATCGTGAGATCAATAAGGTGACTATTAAAAACAAGTACCCATTGCCACGGATCGACGATTTATTTGATCAGCTACAAGGGACTCAAGTGTTTTTGAAGATCGATATGAGGTCGGGGTATCATCAGTTAAAGGTAAAAGCTAAGGATGTTGAGAAGATGGCCTTCAGAACTCAATACGGTCATTATGAGTTTCTTGTAATGCCATTTGGAATAACCAATGCACCAGTTGCATTTATGGACTTAATGAATAGGGTCTTTAAAACCTATCTAGATGAATTTGTTATCGTTTTTATAGATGATATTCCCATTTACTCGAAGAGTCTAGAAGAACATGATAGGCATTTGAGATTGGTATTGCAACAACTTCAAGAAAAGCAGTTGTTTAGAAAATTGAATAAAAGTGAATTCTGGTTAACAAGTGTTACTTTCCTTGGTCACGTGATTTCTATAGATGGTGTGTCAGTTGATCCACAAATAAATAGAAGCCATAATGAATTGGACGAGACCAACCAGTGTGTTAGAAATTCGTAGCTTTCTGGGTTTAGCTGGGTATTACAGAAGGTTTGTTCGAGAATTTTCAAAGATTGCGACCCTGATGACCATATTAATGAGAAAAGACGTTCCGTTCGAATGGAATAATGTTCGAATGGAATAAGGAATGTGAGGAATGTTTCCAAACATTGAAGGGTAAGCTATCATCTGCTCTGATTCTTATAATTCTGACAAGTACCTGGGGATTCAATATTCATAGTGATGCTTCTCATCAAGGTTTGGGATGTGTCCTCATGCAAGGGGACAAGGTGATAACATAAGGCAACTGAGAAGTCATGAGAAAAATTACCCGACCCATGAACTAGAACTTGCTACGGTAATTTTTTCCTTAAAGACTTGGCGACATTACTTGTATGGAGAAACTTGTGAAATTTTTACTGATCACAGGAGCTTAAAGTATTTATTTACTCAGAGGGATCTAAATATGAGACAATGAAGGTGGTTGGAATTAATGAAGGACTATGACCTAAACATTCAATATCATCCAGGTAAAGCAAATGTGGTGGTCGATGCTTTGAGTCAAAAATCATCAGAAAGTTTGGCATATGTTTTAACAGCAAAAGAATGGTTAGAGAAAGAGTTTCAATGATTGGAATTAGAAGTTATACCTAGAGTTGAAGGAGGGCTAATGGCTGCAATTATGGCACAACCTGATTTGATTAGAGAGATTAAAGCAAATTAACTCTTAGATCCAAACTTGAAGAAAATTGTAGATGAACTACCTGAGGGTAAATGACCGGAGTTTAGTTTGCATGACGGGATATTATGGTACATTAATCGGTTGTGTGTGCCTAATGTTGGCAATTTGAAAGAAAGAATTTTAGAAGAGTTCATGGTACTCAATATTCTGTGCATCCGGGTAGTACAAAAATGTATAGAGATTTAAGGGAGGTTTATTAGTGGAGTGGTATGAAATGTGAAGTTGCTGAGTATGTAGCTAAATGTATGACATATCAATTGGCAAAGCTTGAGCATCAACGACCCACAGAGGAGATACAACCATTAGAAATGCCGAAATGGAAATGGGAGCACATTACAATGGATTTTGTGTCTGGGTTGCCAGGATCCTCTAGATCTAATGATAGCATTTGGGTGATTATTGACCAGTTAACTATGTCAGCCCACTTCTTGCCGATTAAGACCACAGAACCGACAAAGTTAGCGGAACTTTATGTTAAAAAGATTATGAGATTGCATGGAGTACCAGTATCTATTATGTCAGATCGTGATACACATTTTGTATCCAAATTTTGGGAAGGACTACAAAGAGCAATGGGGACAACTTTGCATTTTTAGCACAACTTTTCACTCATAAACTGACGGATAATCGGAACGAGTTATTCAGGTTCTTGAGGATATTCTTAGAGTTTGTGTTATGGATTTCAAGGCCGACTAGGAAACTCACTTGTCGTTAATTGAGTTTTCATATAACAATAGTTTCTAGGCAAGCATTGGAATGACGTCTTTTGAGGCATTGTATGATCGAAAATACAGATCGCCCATATGTTGGACAGAGGTTGGAGAAAAGCAATTGTTAGGGCCTAAAATTGTTCAAATCACTACCGACAAAGTTAAGTTGATTAAGAAACGGTTTCAAGTTACACAAAGTCGCTATAAAAGTTATGTTGATACGGGTAGAAGACCGTTGGAGTTTGAAGTTGGTGATTATGTGTTCTTGAAGGTTTCACCTTCAAAGGGTATTACTCAATTTGGTAAGAAGGGCAAGTTAAGTCCAAGGTATGTTGGACCTTTTCTGATTCTAAATAATGTAGAACCAGTAGCTTATAGGTTGGATTTGCTGCAAGAGTTGGCACATGTTCATAATGTGTTCCACGTATCTATGCTTAGACGTTACGTGTCAGATTCAAGTCACATTCTTGAACAAGAACTGTTAGAAGTCTGAGAAGTATGACGTATGTTTAGCACCCAGTACGGATTCTAGATAGGAACGAACAAGTGTTAGAACAAAGACGATTCTGTTAGTCATGGTCCTCTGGCGTAATCATAGAATTGAAGTACCGACTTGGGAGTGGGAAGATGAGATCAGAGAGAAGTACCTGCACTTGTTCGACTAATAAGGTAAGAATAAGTTTGGGGACAAACTTCTTAAAAGGGAGGGAGAAATGTAACACCCGTACCCAGAAAGAAGATTAATGTGATATTAGTATGTGTTAATTAATGTTAATTAATGCAAAAAAAATGATTTAAGGTGGGGTTATGAATCCACAGTTAAAAAGGTACAGACACAGATGAAATTTTGTGAAAGACAGGTGACACGAAGATTTTTCTGTGTGTGCTTGTGTGCTATACCCAAGTGTAGGTAATCGTGCAAGTAGTAAACTGGATTAAGTCCAGGTCGATCCCACAGGGAAGGTGTTAAACTAATTGCTAAGATTATTCTCAAACAGAAAAATAAAATTCAATACTTTTATTTAAAAGATGTAGAACACAAAGTTCCACAGTTTAACAACTACTAAAACTGAAGCAATTAAACTAGATTAACTAATTACTAACTAATTAACTAAAGCAGTGATTTAAAAAGTGTTTTTCTTAATTAAAAAGGAATGTTGGGATTACACGAATCCACCATGACCTAGCCATCTACCATGCAATTACGTTAAAGCTCGATGGAGTACACTCTCTACAGTACTCCGTACTTCTCTTGAGATAAAGAATCTATAGCCCTTTCATGACCGGGACTATATCATCACATTTACGTTTGAAATACACAAAGCCTTTAAAACAATAGTTTAGACTCTCACCTACAATGGTATTAGCATTGAGGGTGGTTTGCAAAATATATTGAAGGAAAATGCCCTAAGGCTTATAGTTCATAGACTGTTTTGACAAACTGAGCATTTTGGGACAATTTGATAACAATCCATTAAAACAGAAAGTCTAGGGATACTGCATAGAATATTCTCAAGAATCAGAATGTTCGATCGATTGACGCGATTTCGATCGATCGAATATCTTCATCTCTCGATCGATCGAACTGACTTCGATCGCTCGACAATGTCTCTGATCCGATCGATCGAACTACTTCGATCGATCGAACACAGGAATTAATCTGCTGCATGGCAGAGGCCTGAGATCACAGTTTCATCATGATCTCCCAACCCGGGGACTACTCAGACATGGTCTGGAGTCTCTCAGTATTATTTTTAACATAAAATTTCATTAAGGGTGTGTTTGGTTGATATTTAAGCATTAAAACTATGTAAAACAATGGTGCATAGTTATCTAGCATTCAAAACTATTCGTCTAACTGATTATAATACCACCAAATAAGTGCAGAATTTAAATGAACAATAAATAAGGAACCTGGAAGTGTAACTCTGATTAAACTAACGAAGAATCAATCCAACAATCAATCACCAAGTTTATGATCCTACAAAATAATGCAACTCTCTATATTTCTCTCTAAAAACTGATAAAAACAATGTGGGCGTCCTTAAGGACGTTTACAAAATGAGTTTATATAGTGAAACCTAATGCCTAGGGTTGAACATGCATTCTGCTGCGTGCGCGTATAATATGATAAAAGGCATGTTCGATCGATCGAACCATTCTCGATCGATTGAACTTGTGGGGACTTCGATCGCTTGAACCTATTTCGATCGATCGAACCCTCGATTAATCGAACGGTCTTCAATCGCTCGAACTCTATATTTCAGCTTTTACATGTCTTCTTTAGAATTCAACATTTCCCTTCATCGTTATCTCTCAATTCTTCACACTGCAACTGCAGTCTGCACAAATTACAGCTAAAACACACACTTTATCATAGTTTAATCAATAGGTGCATAAACTAGCAGTGTAATTCAAATTGCAGATAAATGGAGGAATTGTAAACTAAATCCATACTTTTTCTTCTTTTAGTGCGGTTGTATTTTACAAATACCCCCGCTTGTCACAACCCCTAACTAGCGAGTTGCTAGACCCTAGAAATAGAGCGAAAATAAAAACAAGCTACACTATAACTATAATGACTAATAAAATAAATAAAACTAAGGTAAACAAGACTAAGACAAGAAAGAAACTACCTAACTCACTTTCGCAAGAATCGCGGTTGCATTTAGCTAACGCAACAAGCCGTTAAACCCCTAGGTTTCCCCTAGTGGACGAGTGTTGTCTCGTGAGGGTTTGCATAGAATATACCCACAAAATTCTCTAATTAAGCTCAAAAAGATATAGAATACTTTTAAACAATCTCTAATATTCAACTGTTAATTTAGCTCCACAAATCATATCATCCTCATTCAAACCATGAAAGAATTCTACATGTTCCTCATGTCACCAAGATAAAAATAACATAAGCATCACATCCATGTATCCGTGTGTGTGTGAAATTAACAGTTATGCATTGAACTTCATTTAGAGCTGTTTAAACTATCTTACTCTCAGAACTTGTAGTTTCAACTCAATTCTCACATAGTTATTACACTCACAAATGAACATCTCACAGAAACTTGGTGAATGATAATCGTACACGGTACGAAAGCTTTAATATGAATAATTTTTTGGATGCTAATGCTTTCATACTTGACTCTATAAAAGACGAACATTTTAGAGTGTATAGTCTCATAAAAGGAATACTACTTACTAGAAGAGGGAAATACCGTGGATAACTCAAATTACATGTTCATGTTTAAACTAAGTTATAGAGAATCATTAAGGCTTTGACTTTTCGGTTTTTATTTAATAGGGTAGGAATTAGAGAGGTAAGAAGTTGCACATCTTTATCATGTGACTGTATTCAGTAATTTCTTTACTTTCTTCCAACCATCCTCTCTGTACATATCATCATTCATTTCATTTTTTTTTTTAACTTCTTCTCCGTTCCTCAAATTTTTTTTTTCTTTTTTTAACCTGGAAGTGTTTCTCACCACTATTCCCTCCTTATACTGCAATAATTCAATAACATTGGGTGTGCAATGGGGTATATTTAGGTCAAGGTATAAAGTCAGGAATTTCGAATTTCATAATGGATATGGCATGATTTATTAGGCGAGGGGTTAAGGACAGCACGTATTCAGAGATGTCAATATAGGTAAATGGAAAGGTAAGGAGTAAATACGATGGCTTAAATCATTTTCTCAACTTCTTAATTTTAACACTTAAATGTTCATTGAGTCTAATTGGTAAATCTTGAATGTTCTCCTCCATTAAGCAGCCAAAATGAAGAAATAGAGACTAGTCAATGAAGTTAATAGGTATTTTCAATGAAAACAATTCGACTTGATGTGATAATTCCCTCAAAATTGAAGATTGGACTCAATAGCTCACTAAGGGTGACTAGTTTCCACTCCTAATTCCTTAAAGTATAAAAGTCGTATTAACTCTTATTTTAAGTTTTCTGCATAGCTATTAATACGTGCAAATAATTTGGATACAAGAATAATCAACATATGCATTCATCCTAGAGAACTAGAAAAACGCGTGAATTTAGTTCATAAAAAGATGAGAATAAAATGATTGTGTCATTGCTTGACAACAGCTAAATAGAAGTGAAAATTCAAAATTATTCTACCCATTTAATTCAAAGACTTGGTTAATAGTTTGAAAATTTATATTAAAATTGAAATTTTAATTATAATGGAGATTGTATGATATTTGCCAATAGATAGAGTGATCCAGATTGCTACGTAGAAAATATGCACAGGTGATTATCTATCTATATCCCACCCCCAACTGAAAATCACAATGACCTCAGCAAGTGATTTTCAAAAATAGATAGAGAGATAGCACCTGAAATATCATCATAAGCATCGCAACAGTAACAACCTGTACAGAAAGCATACATACTCCAAGCAGCCAAGATCAAATAGATAGGACATATAATGCATCAGATCCAAACATAAAATAGAATACATCACTGAAAATATAGGAAAGGGAACGAACAGAACAGTGATAATAATATATCTACATATACCATACAAACCAAAAATCCAAACTATCCATACCAACCCACAACATAAATAATAACCCAACAATGTCCAAAAATATCCAACACACAACCCAGAATACACCAAATCAACCAAAAAGACACTACCCATCATCGGGAACATAAGATAAAATGTCAATCACCAGATCCGGAGCATCCATAACACCACCCTCGACACCCGTAGTAGCGGTAGCCGGATCACTCACAATCGTGGCAGCTGGAATAGAAACTGATGTGTCAGCTACGACAGGAGGAGATGGAAATGGTAGCTCTGAAGTAGGGCCCGCTGATGATGGTGTAGTAGGTGGTACAGCAGATGTAGAAGGAGCGGAAAGATCAACTGGGGGATCGAAGGAAGAATGACCAGTAGGGGCATCGGAAGATGGGGCAGTGGTGGGAGATGGAGCAGCCAATGTAGTAGGTGGGACGGTGGAAGTGGCAGGAGCTGCTATAGGTGGATCGCTGGGTACGGTAGGTGCAGCTGTATGAGCCGCCTGCTTAACTCTGATCTATATCAAGATCGCCTCCAGCAAGGTAGTCATCACATCCACCTTACCCTCAAGTCGAATCCTGGCCTCTCTCTCCTCAAATAACAACTCATGAATAGTCGGGAGAGGCGCAGAAGAAGACTATCCCTGGGTACAAGCTTGAGACCTCTGTCTTGACTCAAATCTCGCCACCTCCTCAATGGGGTCTAACTCCTCCTCCGAGTCATGCTTCTCAGCCTCTGTGGGCGTCCCAGAAGCGGCTCCCTCAGTATCTGTCCCGCCTCCACATCTCCGCTTCTCTCCCATCTTCGCGTTGCCTTTTTCTTTTTGGTTCCTCTTCTGTGCATCAGACCGGCGGGAAGCTGTCTCTCCAAACCGACTGCGGGATTGGGCAGTCACGTCCCCCGCCATAGGAATGATGCCCGCATGCTCGATCACCCTATGAATAGCCCAAGCACCCTTCAGGTGCTTTTTAGCCTGAATGTAGTGTGTAGGGTGTCGCATGAAGTCAATGTAAAGGCGGGGTAGACAGACAGGCTGCCATGAACCAATCGCATATAAAACTCGCGCATACAACGGCGCAACCTTCTCCCGATACGATGTCACTAATAGGCAATTGCTCACGGCGAGGTGGAGCATATGGTAATTGTCTGTGAGGTGGAGGTCAAGAGTGAGAGCCTCGCCATCCCATGTCGGAAGAGCTCCCCCGGTGATCTCTCGGATAATGGTGGTCGGTGATAGCTGAGGTGTGTCGGGGCGATGTGGGCATACACAATTAGGTACCTCTAGTACCCCAAGAGCAGCAGCAACGGTAGCCGGGCTAAAAATGATCTCCCGACCACGGAAAAATGATCGAAGTTATAATATTGAACAAATATCCAAAGAAATTAAATATTCCATCCGTCCCATTTTATGTGTCTCCCATTCTTTTTTGGGATGTCCCAAAATTATTATCCACTTTCCTAAACTAGTATGCAAATTTTACTTAATTTCTCAAACTACCCTTCCTTGCAATCAATACCAAAACAAAACAAAAAAAAAAAAAAAAGAAAGTGTAATGATAATGAATTGTGGAAAGCAGGTGTAGATTTTTGCTGCACCCTTAAATAGTTGGATTCCCCTAGAGGGACACATAAAATGGGACGGAGGGAGTACATCCCAAATCCAAGTATATATAATCAAAGTACGAATTCTCTAAGTACATATCAGGGCAGGACAAGATTTGGCGGAATGCTTGTAAAAAATACCACCTCCACCGTGACGCCTAGATGGTATTGATTTTCAAATACCAAACCCGTCCTCACTCCTATTATACTTCCTCCACATCCGTTACATTAGGGCCGGTCAGGGCGGGGTGCTTTTTTTTTTTTCTTTTTTTTGCCATCCTTAGTGCATCCACAGTGGGATGCAAGAAACACTAAACTTAAGAGATTTGAAATTGGGGACGTCTGCAATGGTGTGCTCTGTACAATAGTTTACAATATGTAAACTTAGTGGAACTTAAGTTTATTGTTCGGCTAAGTTTTGCTAATGTACGAG
Source organism: Hydrangea macrophylla (assembly GCA_033977485.1). Taxonomy (NCBI): domain Eukaryota; kingdom Viridiplantae; phylum Streptophyta; class Magnoliopsida; order Cornales; family Hydrangeaceae; genus Hydrangea; species Hydrangea macrophylla. The sequence goes on from CM066985.1 coordinate 52,379,712, forward strand.
GGCTACGGCATAGACTGTGCCGTGAGAGACTACACGGCACACACAAAGTCGTGCCACTCCCAAACAGCACACACTGTACCGTGTTACGCACAATTATCTCCCAAACGACACACACTATGTCGTACCTCTTCCAAACGGCACAATATGTGCTGTTTGGCTTTCCTTTTTTTTTTTTGGTTATGGTGCAAACACTCACACGGCAACACACTGTGCATGCCACTCACAAATGGCTTTGTGTGTGCCGTGTGAGTTTTGGGCAGCTTTGTGTGTGCCGTGTGACTCTATTTGACATTGTGTGTGCTGTTTGATTTACAACACCACTGTTAGTGTCCCAATTCTGTACACTAAAACTTAACAAATATTTTGCTTAAGTTTAGTGTAAATATCATACTTCCCAAATGTCATACTATGGATGCTCTTAAAGCTAAGAATAGATACATATGGAATAATGTCATACTTCCCAAATTTGAATGCCAAATTTAATTTCCAAATAATTTAATAATTATACTACGTGTTGTGAAAATAATTGATGATATCACATGAAGTAGCATTTATCATTTAAAAAAAAAATTAAATTTCATATTCAAATTTAAAAATTGTACCATTACTCTACAGACAACACTCGTGGACCCGAGGCAACCTTGCATAAGTTGGCCAAAATAATTTGGCGCTTTTTGCAAAAGTGAGAAAGGATATATAGGTCACAATAACATGACTCATCTGAGGCCAATTAAAAGTGGTCATTTTGGCGAATTCTCTAAGTACATACTCGAGGCAGAACAAGTTTTGGGGGAGTGCTTGCTCAAAAGAAGTGCTGTCAATCTTGCAGAACCCTAAAAGAGGGTTGGACTCCTCCGCATCGGGACTAGGTCAAAGCAAATTTTGTCGTGCCCATTGTAGACCACGCCTAGGTTCTTGCTGTTATTTTAAGGTATAGCCTTGCTAACATTTTGTGGGCTAAACCAGCTTGGTGGATGCCATGGACCCGGCTACTGCTGAAGCAAATGCTGTCTTTTTGGCGATCGCTGAAGCTGAATTCCAAGGATTAAAGAACAATATTTTTTAAGGTGACTCCAATCTTGTTTGCTCTCCTCTTCAAGACTGGAATTGCACTCCCCAACTGGGTTATTGAGAGCTCTATTTTGGAAGGGCGAATGATTATTTCTTCTGCCTTTTCTTTTTGGAAGGTTGCCAAGATCCCTAGATTAGCTAATTTTGTATCTCACAATCTGGCCTAATAGGCTATGAATTATAATTTTTTAGGGCCTATCACGATTGATGATATTACTCCCTCTGTGTTCCCAGAAAGATCTATTGGAATCTAATGGATATGAAACTTCAAATAAACAGTGACTAAACTTGTAGCACCCAGAATTTTCTAGTAATTCCACGTAGGAATATAAGATTAGTGACAGATGGCGTCACCATGGTACGGCTACAGAAGGTCCATTAGGATGACCATAGTTAGGAGTCCTTATTAGGATCCTTAGTAATCGTCTTGACGACGACTACGTTGATTCGAATCAGTGCCTATTCGAATCTAGTGCCTATTAGAATAGACGTAACCCCGACACGCATAGTTTCTAAGTTAGAAACTATAGACGTACTTGAACTTAGGCTTACTCACAGCCCCGTTATTAGCTACATCTATACTTGTCTTCATTTTCACTGCTGTATACACAAACTGAGACACTGGCACTTGCCTTAAGTACACAACCCAAGAGTTGAACCTACACCACCACCCTCATTTGGTTCCATGACATCTACCCTTAGGCATACACACAAACATATACAAGCACACCCACATTTGGTACACCCAACACTTGGTATAATTTCCCCCATACCCCCTCTATAAATACACCCCCCCCCCCCCCTCATTCTCTTTACATTCTCAGCCACCCCACAATCTGTCCAACAGATTGTTATATAGAGAGAGAGCTTGAGAAAACACCATTCCCTCTTTCACCCCCCCCCCCCCCCCACACTCTTGACTTATACACAAACACACCCCTACATGCATCTCTCTCACTGTCTCACCATTACACACTCACACACACGTAGAGGTTTAGAGAAGGAAGAAGAAGACTGAAGAAGAAAGGGAAGCAGAGACTCAGAGGAGAGAGAAAGAAGAGACCTGTCACGCCCCGGCGTAGCCAAAATAGGGAAAATTTTTTAAAATTTTCATCTTGGAACCTGAGGCACGTGACTGGTTGCATTACCGAATTGTCCATCACCAAATGCTAATAATAAACAACATAACTAAAGGGATAAAACCAACAGCAGCTAACAAGGATATATTATAATAAGAGGTCACAATACTAGTTAACTATTACATCATGGAAGATACATCAGAGTCTTATGGCTCTAGGGCCTTACAGAACTATTACAAAAGATAGATGAAATCCCTGCTAGAGGTTACAATCAAAACCATTTACAAAGATATCCACTAGTCTTCTCTCTAACTAGCATATCCATAGCCATCTTCGGTGTACTCTTCCTCCATGTTCTCCTCTTGCGTAGCATCACCCGTGTACTCATCACCTGGATAAGCTGGACATGGGAATGTCCAGCGACATGAACGTCGTCAGCTTATGAAAGCTGAGTGAGAAAACTAAATCAAATGGAACTTATATAGTCAAACACAACAAGAAATATATTTACTACTTTTATTACGTCTATTAAAGTTCTCTCACGTTATCATTGTCGGACTATAACCACTTACGTGCCCATACAGGCATTCGAAGAGAAAACAAACAATCGATACAACTCGCTTCAACATCTCAGAACATTGTCACAGTCCATTACCGAAGTCTATTTCAGAGTCCTAACTCCAATCAACAACACCAAAAAAAGCCTGTCACTATTGCACAACTAAGTCACTTTGTACTTGCCAATTGTAACCAATCCCTCTTTCGTTAACCAAACCATCTTGCACTGATCAAATCCATCTTTTATTAACCAAACCATCTCGCATTGACTAAACCATCTTTCATTAACCAAAACACTCATAACCTTCACTTTGTCACGAAGAACCAGAGTGTTCCCACAACCTTCACGGAACCATCTTGTACTAACCAAACCATCTCTCATCAACCAAAACATTTTCACCAACCGCCTTGTCACGAAGAACCACCACTTCGCCATCACGAAGAACCGAAGCATTTTCGGAGTGCAAGAACATCCATTCCATCACTAAGATCCGAAAGGAGTCTTCACTCTAAGAACCACCACTTCTCCATCACGAAGAAACGAAGCGTTTACGGAGTGCAAGAACATCCAATCCATCACTAAGAACCGAAAGGAGTCTTCACTCTAAGAACCACCACTTCTACATCACAAAGAACCGAAGTGTTTACGGAGTGCAAGAACATCCAATCCGTCACTAAGAACCGAATGGAGTCTTCACTCTAAGAACCACCACTTCTCCATCACAAAGAACCAAAGTGTTTACAGAGTGCAAGAACATCCATTCCATCACGAATAACCGAAAGGAGTCTTCACTCTAAGAACCACCACTTCTCCATCACAAAGAACCGAAGTGTTTACGGAGTGCAAGAACATCCATTCTATCACGAAGAACCGAAAGGAGTCTTCACTCTAAGAACCACCACTTCTCCATCACAAAGAACCGAAGTGTTTACGGAGTGCAAGAACATCCATTCCATCACGAAGAACCGAAAGGAGTCTTCACTCTAAGAACCACCACTTCTCCATCACAAAGAACCGAAGTGTTTACGGAGTGCAAGAACATCCATTCCATCACGAAGAACCGAAAGGAGTCTTCACTCTAAGAACCACCACTGCTCCATCACAAAGAACTGAAGTGTTTACGGAGTGCAAGAACATCCATTCCATCACTAAGAACTGAAAGGAGTCTTCACTCAAAGAATCACCGCTTCGTCATCACGAAGAACAGAAGCGTTAACCATACCCCCTTTCGTCCCAAAGACCTGAAAAGATACACAATAGTCATCACTTCACAACCCATCAATCACATCATTTACTCACTATCCCGGCCTCCGCGGTTGATACACACATCACGAAGACCATATCCACTTCGTCACGAAGAATCGAAATGATGCACACGTCACGAAGACCGTATCTATTTCTTCACGAAGAATCAAAATGATACACATGTCACAAAGACCATATCAATTTTGTCACGAAGAATCGAAATGATACACAACTTTCACATTCGTCAACCATACCTTTTTCTCACTATCCTGACCTCCGCTGCCCAGATTACCTATCTGACAATTATCCTTAGCATAATCTGCTTCTAACATAGCACAGTCGGCCCTTACGTTTTTCCCGACCGCGCATTCGTCACTCATTTCGCAATTTAGTTCATTAAAGGACTTCCGAATATGCTTTCGAAGTCAAAATTATACATCCGTCTTTCTGTTTTATGTCATAATATACTTACAATGCAAACTTATCCAATCACTATCAATGCAATAATCGTGCCGTACAACATACTTGTAGCTTGGGTATGAACTCTCTATAGTCATCACACTATATTCATAACAACGGAAACCTAGCGTGTAGCTCGTGGATTTAATACCAATAATATATAGATGAAGCCCCTAACATACTCATCTATTCGATAGCACTACCATAGCACAAGATATCCATAACCACACAGGTACCGGTAAGCAAGAATCATTAATAAACACATCATACAAGTAGTTATACAATCTGCCAGGAATTAATTTTACTATGTCAACTGAATTGATATGATTTATTTGGGTATGATGAATTGATTTGTAGATCAAACTCAAAACTAGAACATTGTATATAATTGGATTATCTTCATGTACAAAAAAATCTAGCTTCAATTACATTTTTGAACTACTCCAAATATTTATTTTACTTAGACATTTCTATATTTTCGGACTGCTCTGTCCCAGATTTATAGTACTGCGTTGCATGTGCATTTCACCTATCAAGGATTCATTTTTAGACCAGGCTATAGAAGAGTTATTTGTAGATAAATTAGTTACCTTTATCCACAAAAAAACCTAACTTAATTCAGATTTCGGAGCTGCTTAAAACACTCATTTTACTAAACTATATTCTGCTAGAGGTTTTTGTTTCTCAGATTTAAAGTACTTCGTTGCATGTACATTTCACCTATGAAGAAGTGATTTTAAAACTGAGCTATAGAAGAGTTATTTGTAGATAAATGAGTTAGCTTTCTCCACAAAAAAACCTAGCCTCGTTCCCATTTTTGAACTGCTCAAAATGTTCATTTTACTAAAACAACATTCTGCTGGAAGTTTCTGCTTTCCAGATTTAAAAATTTATCTTGGCATGGATCTCTCAAACTATCAACATCAAGCACTTAATAAACATTACTACATACTATATAGGTTCTAAAGTGAGTTAGAATACTCACCTAAACTTGAAATTGAGCTTGGGCTTTGGATTTGAGCTTAGGAAGTTTGAACACAACTTCAATGGTGGATGTTCCTTCTTCTTCTTCTTCTTCTACTCTTGATTGTGTACTTCTTCTTCTTCTAGGTACTCTTGTAGGTTCTTCTAAAACTTCTTATTACAAATTATAAGTCTCCATGGTGGTGTGTATATAAGTGTATGGGTGCATGTTTGAAGGTGCATGCAAGGAAAAGAGATGAATACAAGACTTCTTCCTAATTCCTCTTCTCTATCTCCTAGTATCTCTCATCTCCTAACTTATGTGCAGATTTTGGTGGCCAAAAGAATGAAATGTATGAGTGTATGCATGGTTATATAGTGCTAGGTGTAGTGATAGGTGTCAATGTGCATGGATGCATTTGTGCATGCATTGACATGTGTCAAGGTTGTGGACAAGTGTCCAACATGAGATGGTGACATGTGTCTAGGGGGTTGCATGTGCAACAAGTGGCCGGCCATGTGGGGCCCACCTTGGGTTCTGTGCCACTTCCTTAATTTACGTGCATAAGTTCCTCGATACGCATGTCAGTCTCGATTTACGTGCAACCGGGTATTATTTCTATTGTTCGGGTCCGAGTACGGGAGTAAGTTAAGTCTTTCTACGGTAGTGTCGATGCGGTGATTACAGTCTAATTAGTAATTACATACACTGGTACGGTCACACAAATAAAATAATAATATAATAATATACCCGACATGGAAATTCATAAAACTCCTACTATTGAACGTTGAGAAATTACAGGTATTACACTTTCTACCACCTATTATAGGATTTCGTCCTCGAAATCAGAACTAGTTAGTACTAAATAGAAATGGAAATTTCTCTCGCATTTCCGTTTCCAGATCCCAAGAAGCTTCTCCTTCAATATGATGCTTCTACTGAACCTTTACCAGCAGAATCTCTTTGTTCTTTAGCTTCTTGATTCCAATATTCCATTCAGTCGGATCCTTTGCTTTGGCCTTCTCGAACCATTTCCTTAATCCTTTGTCATTCTGTTCGGCTTCGAGTATGCGACGAATGAGAGGGTAGGCTACATCGTAACATCCAAATGGTCTTCCACTACTTAACTAATCAGACCTTCTCCCAAATTCTTTCAAACGTTCAAACTTCTTTGCTACATCAGTACCATATAAAATTCAAAGTTCTGACGTTGAATATGGCACCTTCAATCTTTCGTCTTATTTAATGCTGAGATTGATTTGCTGATCTGCGAGCTCTCTTTCAGAATTTTTGTGGCGATTCAACATTGTTCTGAATTCCTCGTTCTGAAAAATCTTTGCGCATACGTCCAGTCTTTCCACAATTGAAACATCGTGCCTCTCATCTTGTGATGATTCTTGATGTATCTAGAGTTTCCCTTAATGATTGTGGACTGCATTCGAGTAGCTATTGGTGTCACTGGTTTGTTTCTTCTGCGTCTTTAATCGGCAAGATTCTCACCTCTCAGCTCCTTGATGCGATGGTTGGGAAGTCTAGTTAATCTCGCGATTGTGTTCTATAACTTGTAGGAGTCATGGCGTCCTCTTTAAGCGTGTTATTGTGATTGAGTTCCTTTGCGTGTCGACATGAAATCGTTGTGGAGTTTCAGCATTATAGGCGATGACACAAGCCATTAAGCAATTTTCTCGTGCACTAATTAATATATAGCATATAAGGTGTTACTGGCAATTGAGGTAGGATTGGATTTACTTGTAAGGAGTTGAATTCATAACAAAATGAATACTCATGGTGTACTGAGTTAGAAACGAAGAGATATGTGATTACTCATTCGTAGGATCACAATGTATAGAATGAGTATCTCAGAATGTTCATCAGATGATTACTATAGGACAATCATAGTAATGTAATGACTAAAGGCGTAAGGCCTCCAAGGTAGGACATAAGAATTCTTGTCTCATGAGCCAATAATTTAGGTGAAGTCTTAATGATAAAAGTTAAGAAGAATTCGTGAAATGAAAGGAAATGAAGACTAGTTTACAAAGGGGTGCAATATGCTTGAGTTCCTTAGTTGAACAAATACAAAGAGCTCCTTTGCAATAATGTCAAGGGATACGCACTTGCAAGAGTTGATCAAACGGTTGACAGTCCAAACGATTCATAGAGATTAATTTAACAGATCATAAGTCCAAATGACTTACAGTGAGTGGTTTGTGGTTTATAAATGAATTGTTGGAATCAATTTAAATGAGGATAAGTCCAAAGAGGTGACTTATAGCATTAGAAAGCAAATGAATTCACAATTGGATTTATCACTGATCAAAATGATCCAAAATCTTGTTAAGTGAAATCAGAGGAGACAACAAATAGCTGTCAATTAGTGGATCAATAAAGGACATCCCAAGGTTCATCATAAGGATAATTGATCTAATGCAGCCAATGATAGAAAATAGTGGGTTTACTCAAAAGGAGTTAAATCAGAAAGATGGATATAATTACTCAGCCTTATATGGTTTTAATTTATAACATGCACAGGATGTTGTAAACCCGAAACATATCTTCTCTTGGTAGGCCTGTGCGATCTGATCGTTGGCTTGAAGGTGGAATGCAGTACTCATCTTTGTTCCCAGTGCGAGTCGCTCGCTGTGATTGAACGTGGTCGATGTCAGCAGTCTATGAGGTCGTTCGGTCAGTCAAAGGTACGTTCCACTCTCGCGTCTTCCATTGACCTGGGTATTTAATTTACACCGATTTCCCATGCGCTCCTTGCTGTAGAAAAGCATTGTCATTGTGTGCCCTCAGCATCAGACTGTCCTTGAGAAGATGACCCTTCTTGCTGCAGTACTAGCAAATGAAATCTGATCGTTGGTAGATCTTGGGAGTTCGACAATCTTTGTGCATGTGTCCTAGCAGATTGCAAGTGTAGCAGACGTTGCAAAGATTCGCGCGTTCTTATGTATGAGTTGGTGTCCATAAGGTTATCCCAACTTGCAAGTGGAACCACTCAACTAACAGGTAACTTAAGGGGATGAAGTATCTTATCCTTAGTCTTTCTAGACTCTAGGCTAAGGTGACTGTTCCGAGATTCGTCTCAGGAAATTCGTCAAAGCCTAAACTTCTTGTTGATATAACAAGTCGTTCTAACAAAATGTCAAAGGAAGCCATCCACATAAACTAAGCGTCTATCGTCTAACGGCTAACCTTATATCTTTCGAAGATGTTTGGTATTATGTATGGCTCCATAGCTTACCTGCTTAACAAAACTAACTATGACCAGTATTGGTATAAGAAATCTTAAGGTTCATAGCTTAATTGTATTGGACAGATGGTAAAAGCCTAAACCTAGGCTTTGATACCAAAAATCCCTGTCACGCCCCGGCGTAGCCAAAATAGGGAAAAATTTTAAAATTTTCATCTTGGACCCTGAGGCACGTGACTGGTTGCATTACCGAATTGTCCATCACTAAATGCTAATAATAAACAACATAACTAAAGGAATAAAACCAACAGCAGCTAAAAAGGATATATTATAATAAGAGGCCACAATACTAGTTAACTATTACATCATGGTAGATACATCGGAGTCTTACGGCTCTAGGGCCTTACAGAACTATTACAAAAGATAGATGAAGTCCTCTGCTAGAGGTTACAACCAAAAATATTTACAAAGACATCCACTAGTCTTCTCTCTAACTAGCATATCCATAGCCATCTTCGGTGTACTCTTCCTCCATGTTCTCCTCTTGCATAGCATCACCCGTGTACTCATCACCTGGATAAGCTGGACATGGGAATGTCCAGCGACATGAACGTCGTCAGCTTATGAAAGCTGAGTGAGAAAACTAAATCAAATAGAACTTATATAGTCACACAACAAGAAATATATTTACTACTTTTATTACGTCTATTAAAGTTCTCTCACGTTCTCACTGTCGGACTATAACCACTTACGTGCCCATACAGGCATTCGAAGAGAAAACAAGCAATCGATACAACTCGCTTCAACATCTCAGAACATTGTCACAGTCCATTGTCGAAGTCTATTTCGGAGTCCTAACTCCAATCAACAACACCAAAAAAAGGCTTTCACTATTGCACAACTAAGTCACTTTGTACTTGCCAATTGTAACCAATCCCTCTTTCGTTAACCAAACCATCTTGCACTGATAAAATTCATCTTTTATTAACCAAACCATCTCGCACTGACTAAACCATCTTTCTTTAACCAAAACAATCCTAACCTTCACTTTGTCACGAAGAACCAGAGTGTTACCACAACCTTCACGGAACCATCTTGTACTAACCAAACCATCTCTCATCAACCAAAACAACTTTCACCAACCGCCTTGTCACGAAGAACCACCACTCCTCCATCACAAAGAACCGAAGCATTTTTGGAGTGCAAGAACATCCATTCCATCACTAAGATCCGAAAGGAGTCTTCACTCTAAGAACCACCACTTCTCCATCACGAAGAACCGAAGTTTTTACGGAGTGCAAGAACATCCAATCCATCACTAAGAACCGAAAGGAGTCTTCACTCTAAGAACCACCAGTTCTCCATCACAAAGAATCGAAGTGTTTACGGAGTGCAAGAACATCTAATCCGTCACTAAGAACCGAATGGAGTCTTCACTCTAAGAACCACCACTTCTCCATCACAAAGAACCAAAGTGTTTACGGAGTACAAGAACATCCATTCCATCACGAAGAACCGAAAGGAGTCTTCACTCTAAGAACCACCACTTCTCCATCACAAAGAACCGAAGTGTTTACGGAGTGCAAGAACATCTATTCCATCACGAAGAACCGAAAGGAGTCTTCACTCTAAGAACCACCACTTCTCCATCACAAAGTACCGAAGTGTTTACGGAGTGCAAGAACATCCATTCCATCACGAAGAATCGAAAGGAGTCTTCACTCTAAGAACCACCACTTCTCCATCACAAAGAACCGAAGTGTTTACGGAGTGCAATAACATCCATTCCATCACGAAGAACCGAAAGGAGTCTTCACTCTAAGAACCACCACTTCTCCATCACAAAGAACCGAAGTGTTTGCGGAGTGCAAGAACATCCATTCCATCACTAAGAACTGAAAGGAGTCTTCACTCAAAGAATCACCGCTTCGTCATCACGAAGAACCGAAGCATTAACCATACCCCCTTTCGTCCCGAAGACCCGAAAAGATACACAATAGTCATCACTTCACAACCCATCAATCACATCCTTTACTCACTATCCCGGCCTCCGCGGTTGATACACACATCACGAAGACCATATCCACTACGTCACGAAGGATCGAAATGATACACACGTCACGAAGATCGTATCTATTTCTTCACGAAGAATCAAAATGATACACATGTCACGAAGACCATATCAATTTTGTCACGAAGAATCGAAATGATACACAACTTTCACATTCGTCAACCATACCTTTTTCTCACTATCCTGACCTCCGCTGCCCAGATTACCTATCTGACAATTATCCTTAGCATAATCTGCTTCTAACATAGCACAGTCGGCCCTTACGTTTTTCCCGACCGCGCATTCGTCACTCATTTCGCAATTTAGTTCATTAAAGGACTTCCGAATATGCTTTCGAAGTCAAAATTATACATCCGTCATTCTGTTTTATGTCATAATATACTTACAATGGAAACTTATCCAATCACTATCAATGCAATAATCGTGCCGTACAACATACTTGTAGCTTGGGTATGAACTCTCTATGGTCATCACACTATATTCATAACAACGGAAACCTAGCGTGTAGCTCGTGGATTTAATACCAATAATATATAGATGAAGCCCCTAACATACTCATCTATTCGATAGCACTACCATAGCACAAGATATCCATAACCACACAGGTACCGGTTAGCAAGAATCATTAATAAACACATCATACAAGTAGTTATACAATCTACCAGGAATTAATTTTACTATGTCGACTGAATTGATATGATTTATTTGGGTATGATGAATTGATTTGTAGATCAAACTCAAAACTAGAACATTGTATATAATTGGATTATCTTCATGTACAAAAAAATCTAGCTTCAATTACATTTTTGAACTACTCCAAATATTTATTTTACTTAGACATTTCTATATTTTCGGACTGCTCTGTCCCAGATTTATAGTACTGCGTTGCATGTGCATTTCACCTATCAAGGAGTGTGGATATCGCAGGTTGACTTACCAACAGCTTTTCAAAATCAATTTCTAAAACTAATGAGTCTCCACTTAATTTTTAAAAAGGAAAATTAAGAAACCATTTAAAAGGAAACTGATCTTTTGCGAAACCAAAGATTAACTAGGTCTGGGGATTATGGAATGAGAGAGGAAGGAGCCCGTCGGACTAAAGCACCCTCTCTCATCCTATCTTGCGATAGGCCTCTACTCAACATCCTTTTAATCAAATTTAATAATTTAAGCATGCCCTCAACTAATACATATATACATATACATCACAAAAGCATGTCCAAAGGGGCGTAAAATTGCAATTGACAAAATATCATTCATAAGCCACGTAATTCAAATAGCAAGCAACATGATATGCAATAGGGAACAAGAGAACTCACCCGGGATCCAGCCGCGAATATTAAACGTGCAATGCATGCGATTAAATAAAACCTAGGAAAAGAGTCTCTAATCCATATATACAAGTAAAGCAAATCCTAATTCTAAGGTGTCGCGCATTAAGTCGAAAATCAATTAAAATCAAATAATTCAATAAACTAGAGAGGGATTGAGAAAATCGTACCTTAATAGCGCTACAAAACAAAGGGTTAGTTCACATGATATGCAAGATATAAAGTTAGGAATAACAATCCTAAATTTCTAGCTTAAATCTCTCTAATGTAATTAAATCCAAAGCAAATAAGTCCTAATTACAAGTGCCAAACCATATGGATGAATGTGTACATGGACAAGGATAAAGTATGAAATGCTCTTAAACTTTGAATTCAAGCTCAATTAATCATTATTAAAACATGGTTTAAGCCCTAGGTCATAGAAAAGTCATTTGGACCATTATTCACAAAGTTGGTCAAATGTGCCATAATACTCTGAAAATTGCAGAGAGCAGACCAGATATGTAGGAAAATAAAAAGCACGTCTCTCATGGTTTGATGTTGATGAGTTTTGGACACAAGATGCCTCTGTGAGTCTAGTTTCCGAATCGAAAAGAAAATCAAGGTTTCAACGGTTAGATCTCCGGGAATATGGAAAACACTAGACATCACTCAGCATCTTACAACCTCCTGTCCAGAATTCTTGCATGATTTATTAAAAATAGTAAAAAAATCAGAATTGCTTTGTTCTTTTTCGGGTGACTTCTTAACACATTAATCTACTTAAAAACATTATTTTGGGTCACAAAAACTTTGTTAGATCCTTGATTTAATTATTTCAAAGGAGTGTTGCTGTTCTAAAACTATTCTGAAACTCTGGACAGATTATTGTTGCTTCACAAAACTCATGACCAAACCATTCTAAACATGAAAACACCTTAAAACAAAAATTACAGTGGTAGAACAATGTGTTATTGACACTTTACCGTTGGTTTCACTTGATTTCAACGGTTAGATTTCGAACTAAAAATCTTTGATCAAAAACAGTTTGTGAGCTCACTGTTTTTATTTGTCAAGTTCAACTTTCATTTGGTAACCCCAACTATTAAATCATGAAGTTGGGTTAAACCAAGTCACTTCTCCTACCATATGATGGTCATTGGAGACTAAAACTTTTATTTTTTATAGATTTCAAGTGAAGTATGGATGGACTTCATGAAATCTCAAGATGAGGATTCTAAACCATGAAAAGGGAGCTTAGACTCAAAATCACAAGTCTCCTACCATTTGGTGGTCATTGGAGATGAAGGTGCAACTAATACTTGATAGTTTTCAAAGGAATATGGAGAGGATTCCATGAGGCATCAAGTTTAGAGGATCCAAGTCATGAGCATGGACTTGGGTCCTAACTATGTGAAATAAAGTGATGATCAAGTTTTGACTTTCATGTAGAGCATGAGTTTACATGAGATTCAAAAGATCATGCTCAAGAGATCAAGGGAGATATTGAGGATCTCCAAGGCCTTCAAGAGAAGAAGATGGACAAGAAAATAGAAGGAAGTAGTGGGAATAAAAAAAAGAACTCCTAAGTTTATTTGGCAAACAAAGAAAATAATGAAAGATTTAGGATTAGAGATTTTAAGAGAAGAAAGAGTAAGCTAATAATCTATGGTTAGAGGATCACCTCCAAATTATCCTCAAAGTTTTCTTTTCTTTGAAGATCTTCCAAGCTCTTCTCTCTAATTCTCTAAACACTCCCTTTTCTCTCTAAAAATGTGGTGTAATGGAAGTATTTTTGCATGTGTTCTCCCTTCCAATATTTTTTTTCCTTGGTCCTCTTTCAAGGAAGATCCCTTCTCTTTTATAGGCAAAATTAACAGGTATTTTTGGTGAATTTCGGAGCAAAAAAACAGGTGTAATTCTCTCATTTGGTGGTACAATGTGTACTTTCTGAAATTAGACAGACTGCTGCCCAGCACGGTAGTCCAGAAACTGTCGCGGCAGTCCGTGACTGCCGCTGCGGCAGTTCATGACTGCCGTCATGGCACTTCATGACTGCCGCCCGGCATTCATCAAATGCCGCAACAATTAATGAATTGCGGCATTTTTGTCAGTCTTACTTTATCAGTTTTTTGTTCTTATCTGCATATGCATACGTATTGCACTGCAAAATACAGACTTTAAAAGTGAACGGCAGTCAGAAATTTACGGCGGCACTCGGTGAGAACCGGAACGGCACTCTATGACTGCCGTACGGCACTCAGTGAGTGCCGCGGCAGTCTGCCGTGTGCCGTTTTTAGTTGAGGTTCCCCTTTTTAGGTCTTCCCCCTTTTTGAAATAAATTATTTTTGAAGATCCTTTCCAAAAGTCATGTCTTACACCTGAATTCTCCTAAATACCTGGTATTTTTCCTCTTTCTGTGAAATTTTATCGCGTTTTGGAGTTTTTCTGAAGAGCTTGGAGTACTTCAATTTTTTTTTGGTCCTTGTCATCATCAGATACGGAGGTGACACTCTCCTAAATTGGACGGTCGGTCAAAATTGGGGTGTCTACAGTTTGCCCCTCTTTGACAGAGCTTATGGAGCAACGCGTCCCATTTGTGAATGTCAAAGCCTGTGTGAAGACAAGCCTTTGATTAGACTGTCGAATTTAGGTAAAAACAAAATGCGTTGCAAAAGCAGGTGTGCAGCAAAACTCCAATTGGTCGTGCTCCATGGCGATCTGCCTACGTATCCCGTCAGGAATCAGACCAAAGCGTAGTTCAGGTATGGGTCGAACATTCACAAACGCAAGTAGTCACACGGATGGATGCACCTATCCTGTCGTGATGCAAGTGCCATGCAATGATGTTTTCTGAATTGACCTGGTTGTGTAAATGTCATGCTTATCATGTTTTCCCCACGTACGATGCACATTTAGTCAAGGAAGATTATCTATGCGAAAATCTGTTACAGGAGTCATGAAAGCGCTTTTGATTTGATCTCGAGGGTTGACGCAAATACGTTGCGAAAACCGAGAATATAAGTCCGTTATACTCTCAAAATGAGGGTTGACGCAAATACGTTGCAAAAACCGAGAATATAAGTCCGTTATACTCTCAAAACGAGGATTGACGCAAATCCGTTGCGAAAACCGAGAATATAAGTCCGTTATACTCTCAAAACGAGGATTGACGCAAATCCGTTGCGGAAACCGAGAATATAAGTCCGTTATACTCTCAAAACGAGGATTGACGCAAATACGTTGCGAAAATCGAGAATATAAGTCCGTTATACTCTCCAGAACGAGGATTGACGCAAATCCGTTGCGAAAACCGAGAATATAAGTCCGTTATACTCTCCAAAACGAGGATTGACGTAAATACGTTGCGTAAACC
This sequence comes from Hydrangea macrophylla, assembly GCA_033977485.1. Lineage (NCBI taxonomy): Eukaryota > Viridiplantae > Streptophyta > Magnoliopsida > Cornales > Hydrangeaceae > Hydrangea > Hydrangea macrophylla. The sequence continues at coordinate 52,395,042 of CM066985.1, forward strand.
GAGAATATAAGTCTGTTATACTCTCCAGAACGAGGATTAACGCAAATACGTTGCGTAAACCAAGAATATAAGTCCGTTATACTCTCCAGAATGAGGATTGATGCAAATACGTTGCGAAAATCGAGAATATAAGTCCGTTATACTCTCCAGAACGAGGATTGACGCAAATACGTTGCGTAAACCGAGAATATAAGTCCGTTGTACTCTCCAAAACGAGGATTGACGCAAATACGTTGCAAAAATCGAGAATATAAGTCTGTTATACTCTCCAGAACGAGGATTGACGTAAATACGTTGTGAAAATCGAGAATATAAGTCCGTTATACTCTCCAGAACGAGGATTGACGCAAATACGTTGCGAAAATCGAGAATATAAGTCCGTTATACTCTCAAAACGAGGGTTGACGCAAATACGTTGCGAAAATCGATAATATAAATCCGTTATACTCTTCAAATTTCCAAAGTTCGAGAGCCCACGGGCTTGAAATCTATTTTACATCTTAAAAACCGAGGCCCGCAGGCCAGGATTTCATCTTTTGAATTTTGGGGCCCACAGGCTCGAATTTCAATTTCTGGGAGTTGGGAGCCCGCAGGCTCAAATTTATACCTACATTTTGAAATTTGTAGTCAATTTAAACCTAGAAACAAAACCGGGGTCAAAAAGTGCAACGAGGGCACACTTTGGGGGGCTCAAGTTCAATTTTCGGGACTTGATTTGAATTTTTTTGGGGGGAAAGTAAATATCTTTGAACCGCCTTAATCGCGGCACACGCGGTTTTTAGCGGCAGCCCGTGACTGCCGCGCGGCACTCACGGAGTGCCGCTGCGGCACTCGGCGAGTGCCGCGCGGCAATTGACCGACTGCCGCGCACGAAAAAATGAGTGCCGCGTTCGAGCGGCAGTGGCTTAAACCGCCGGGGTTAAAACATTTCTCTCATTCTCTCACTCTTCTCTCTCTCGATTTCTCTCTGGAGAAAATTTTCCTCTTTTCCTTTTCTTGTTTGGCTTGATCTCGGGTACTTACAGGTTAGTTCTGCTTGATCCATACTTGATTAATCTCCATAGTTTCTCTTGTTTTCTGAAATTTCTATGAATCTAACACGCGGATTTCCTTTTCTTTGACAGATTATGGCGAGTGGTTCAGGACGCAAGAAGAAGGCCAGATATACTGCTACGCATCACCCGGACGTCACACTTCTATTGAGGGACCCTGATGAGCATCTGTCGGCCCGTGCGTTCAAGCGCGAGGTAAACGCTCCCTTTATTTTATTTTTCGTATTTCTTTCTCGCATTTCCTTTTCTGTGCGGATATAACGTAGGGTTGCTATAACTTTTAGATACCCTGTTCCGAACAACATGCTCGTGGCGCCCCCGAGCGTCTCGAATACTTTATTCCATGCCTTTTGCAAAGGAATTCAAATTTTATTATTTTTTATTTCTTGTGAACTTCGAAAATTCTAAAAAAAATAAATAAGTAGAAAATAAAATAAGGAAAATGAATGTTATGCTTGAATTTTCCGAACATTTACCCTTTATTTTCCCTTTTGACTTCGTTCAACGACTTTTAAAAAACCTCTTTTTGTTAACAAAGAATCTCACGCTCATGAATTCCTGTGAATTTTCTTGGATGTCCCAAACGTCCTTTTATTATTCAAAATTGATGTTCGAATGCTTGCAATTACGCATTTCTCTTTAAAACCTACTCTTTTTCAGGCCCAAAAAATCCCTTTCGAAACTTATATGTGCACGTATTTCAGATAATGTGAACAAACTACTCTTTCTTTTCTTTTCGAAACCTTGCTAGACTATTGAGCGTTTTCTTTCATTTATTTCCTCTTGAATGCAGACACATGCCTTGCTTGCGAAATCCTCCTTGAACACTTTTGGATTTTCCATTTCTTTATTAATTATTTACTGTTGTTGCTCTCTTCTTTTATCCACTTCCTAACAACAAACCGCTTATTCTTTCTTGCAACTACAACCGAAGGTGCTGAAGGGGCACGGCAGCCTCGCCCATGGCCACGAGTGGTATTCTGAGCTGAGCCCGACCGTGAGGGCTCTAGTGGACGCAGCAAGGTTTGGAGACTTCATCAAACTTTTGACAAAGAGCTCCAACAACCTACAGCAGATGCACGCGTTGGCTGAGCGATGGTGGGATACAACGAGTACCTTCCACTTCAATTTTGGGGAGATGACGATGACCCCTCTAGATTTCAGCATGATCACGGGGATTCCATTCGGAGGAGAGCCCCTGCGGCACCTTACAGACCAGGAGTGGGATCAGATGGAGCCCTTGCTAGGGGTGGTCCCGGAGGAGGCCTTGGTCACAGCTCGATGGTTTATGGATACTTTCCGGGGGAAACCCGGCTTTACGGACGAGCAGATGGCCCGAGGTTTCTTGATGTACATGCTAGGGTGCTCCTTGTTGAGCACCAAGGGTGATCGGATTTCCGCTTCCTTGGTGGCGTCGCTGGAGCGCCTGGACCAGGTCGCCGAGTACGACTAGGCTGGTACAGGGTTGGCTATCCTATATAGGCATATGAGTGACATATCCCGAGACAGGTCGGTTGCTACCGGCGGGTATTGGAGAGCGTGGGAGGTATTATCATATTTCCTCTCTCCTTTTTTTTTTTTTTTTAAAAAGAAAATGTGAGACTAACCCCTTTTTTATTTTTATCACAGATTTGGTCCCACGAGTATCTTCGCATGATGTCTCCTCAGACACGTGATGCCGACGCCCTTATCATGCCCCAGGGGCTGAAATGGGCGAAGGACAGGGTTGGGAGGAAGACCGGGGCCCATGATTTTGTTTCGTTCAGGAACTTCCAGACGAACCTGAGGGAGGGGCACGTGCACTGGCAGCCGTGGCTTAGGGTGTTGCCTGAGGCTAGGGTGGGGATTCGAGAGTCGGCCGGATATGACCCGACGAGACGACTTCTTGATGGTGGGTCAGAGGGTCTGGCGTGGTATTTGGGAGAGAGAGTGACCCGGCAGTCGATAGCGGCCCCCAGGTTCTTTGTACTGTTCCCTCCTCCCGACTCTATGAGGGCCACAGACACGTTTCAGGGCGGCGATTTCACGGCTGCTCGAGCTGGCTCTGGTATCCACGGCTTTTTGGATGACCCGTCAGGATATGCGGCTTTCCGTGCCGCCAAGCTGATGCCGAACTTCCCTCTGATGGAAGTGACTCGGGTGAGTAAACGATTCCTTTATTATTTCGACGAATTATTCTTTTATTCTCTATTCACGTTTCATTACTTTTGTTTGCAGCCTGTTCCTACTGCGGTTCGTCCGCCTGCCCTGCCTGAGTGGGACTGGACCATGTCTACCGTCTCATTCGGAGAGCCCCACTCGACGACGATTCCTCGACTTTCACATGGTGCTCCCACCATACCTTTACATTATGACGTCGTCCCGCGCGCTTACGCGGAGGAGGGCCTGGTGTATGCCCATAGCGTGCGACAGTGGGGTCTCGGGCGAGAGTGGATGGTAAGAAATTCATCCCCACTCCTACTTTTGACTGGGATTGTATCTCCTTTTCACTGATCTTTATTCCTGGTTCTTGTTTTCAGGCTGAGGGAGCTCGGGCGACTACTGCGACCCAGCTGAGGGCCCAGGTATGATCTTTTATTCCTTTTATTCTCAGTTTTTTTATCCGTCATTTCGACGCTGCCTGGACTTATTCCCTTTTTTATTTCAGGCGGAGGAGATTAGAGTCCTGTCCCAGCAGGTGGGGCAGCTCCAGCAGCGGCTCCAGCAGTTCGGCATCCCTTTCAGCGACGCCCCCGGAGGTAGCGGTGCTGGGAGTGGCGGAGGTGGCGGCGAGGGCACCAGTAGAGGCAGAGGCGGCAGCAGCGGCGGTTCTTGGAGGGAGCGGTGGAGGCAGCGGGACCGAGTCGGAGGAGGAGCCTCTCAGGCGTACGACTCGTCATACTCGCGGCCGAGGTCGGAGTCGTGGTTGACCCTGCTTTTGTTATTTTTATTTTTGAGAGTTGTGGGAGGATTTACATTTTGGTGGAGGACTGTATATATACACATATGCTTTATTTTGATGGTTGTTCCCTTATAGTTGGTAGGATAGATGCTTTAAATACTTTTATTATTGCATTGTTGCTTTCTCACCGTATGTGTGGCCATAGCTTGGTCCAACTCCTGCCGTATGCGGGACCATGGCTTGGTCCCATCTTTATTTTTATCTTTGAATGCTACTTTTCTATCCCTTTTATCTATTTGACACGCATAAATAAATGAAATGAATGAATGTATTTGTACGTGCTGCATGATGCGCACGTTTTATTATATTTCTGTCTAGTTTTCTGTTTGCAGGTGGGCTGATTGTATTACAAACAAACCCTGGTCAATGAAAAACTTGGAACAACACTCGGTTAGGCCTTCGCGGCACTCGGTGACTGCCGCTGCGGCAGTCAGTAAGTACCGCAACGGCATTCACGGACTGCCGCGCGGCACTTCGTGGAGTGCCGCTGCACTTTATCGAGTGCCGCGATTGAGTGGTCAGCCTTATTCTCCTATTTATACCCCTTCTTTCTCAAAGCTCCGCAAAATACTTCTCTTTCCTTCCTATTCTCCCCTCAAATGGCCCCAATTAGTTCTCAAACCCTCTTCCCATGGATGGATACTCTCTCGGGTATTGACAAGCTCAACTTTGAGTGTTTCAAACTGAACGATCTCTTTTCTTTCCGACAGATGAATTTGAATGAGGGTCTACTTCGAGCTGCCATTCAGTGTTGGGATCCTACTCTCAATGTTTTCCGTTTCGGCTCTCAAGAGACTTGCCCCTTGTTTGAGGAATTTAGCGCCATTCTTCACACTGATCCCTCTGCCGAATTGATGGTTCCTCTAATTCAGGCCGGGTATGTACGGGACTTAACCATTCTTCTCCACATATCTCGAAATGCGGCGGGCTCCTTTATTTGTGACAGGCATATCGATTTTGAGTGCCTTGCTTCCGTTTATGCTCCCATAGGGGACCCCTATGATGCCGAGTACCAGATCATCCGACGTAGTGCCTTGTCAATTGCCATGCTCTCTTACTTCCTATTCCAGTCATCTTCTGACATTCTCATACCCATTGCCTGTGGTTTGAGGGAGATGAAAAGTGCTGTTATGCTGATTCTTGGTGAAACTCTGATTGGATTGAACTATGCCCATGTTACCGGGGCCATGTTATCTGCCGGGGCACCTTTCGTCTTGCAAGTTTGGCTCATGGAACGGCTCGACCTCTTCATTCATCCCTCGCATCTTCGTGGGCCACTTTCTTACGACCGCATGGAGGTCCATTGCTTATTCCATTCTGCCGATGCATGGCTCGGTTGGCTCCAGGGTCTCTCTTCTAGTGACATTTGCTGGATCTGCCCTCAGTGGACTCATCGTTCTGTTGCTGTACGTCTTCCTGGGCGACCTGGCATTTGGTTACCAGGCTTGAGTGCCACTACTTTCTACATTCCCGATCGGGTGGTCCGTCAGTTCGGGCTTCTGCAGGATACTACTGAGCCTGTGGCTGCTGATTTCACCAGGGGGTCCACTTTGCGTCCTTCTATTGTGAAGGCTTTCATTGAGGCTTGGTCGAGTAGGATGGCTGCTCCGTGCCCGAGGGTCCCTGCTTCGACTGTGCCCACTGCCCAGTATCTTCTAGAGATCCAGGCCTTGGTTGTGAGACAGACTTGACAAGACATGTGCCCAATAAAGTAGACGAAAACAGGGAAGAGTTTGCCATTTCACAAAACTTTCTGACAGACCCTGCCTACTCTTTTTACGCTTTCCGAATGTGATTTTTCTTCAAGAAGTGTTGTTATCTTTAGAAAAATTTCTAGCATGCTTAATCAAAGTGCTCAACCTTTCGATTAATCTTTTATGAAGAATTCTCCTTTTAATGTCTTTACTCGGCTCCCTACTTTGCTGTTTGTTTTCTACTCATTCTTTTCCATGAATTCTTATTTGTTTCTTTATAGTACTCATTTTGATAGCCAGGCGACTTGAAGGATGGTTTTATTTCCGGGTTCTTCGGCTAGCAAACGAAGTTTGCCCCTGGTTTTAGGGCTTTGAAGCGGTTCCGGGCAAAACGCCAGTTTGCCCCTAGTTTAGCGCAACAATTTTTTTTTTTTTTTTTTTTTTTGAAATGACCGAACCGAGTTGGTTGCCTACGTATCCCCTAGTGGGAATCAGGTCAAGAGTAGTTCATCAAGGTAGGAGGCTTTGAAAGAAACAGTTTCAAGCAAAATACTTCTTGAGGCGGTCGAGGTTAATTGGCTGTTTAAATTCAACCCCGTCCAGGTCCATGAGATAAGTCGCTCCTCCGGAAAGGAGGGTCTTAATGATGTATGGCCCGACCCAGTTGGGTTTGAATTTTCCTCTGGGGTCATAAACGGGCACTTTCAGTTCTTTGAGGACCAGGTCACCCTCAGCAAGCTTCCTTGGGCGGACCTTTTTGTTGAAAGCACGAGCTATTCTCTTCTGATACCCCCGAGTATGGTTTATCACGGCCAGTCTCTTTTCATCGAGTAACATCAACTCCTCATTCCTTCCACGTACCCATTCTGATTCGGTCACTTCGCATTCCGCTAAGACCCTGAGAGAGGGTATTTCTACCTCAATTGGGAGGACCGCCTCCATTCCGTAGACCAACGAGTATGGTGTAGCACCTGTTGAAGTCCTTACTGATGTTTGATATCCCCATAAAGCGAACGGCAGCTTCTCATGCCAATCCTTTTATGTATCCGTCATTTTTCCCAAGATGGCTTTAACATTTTTATTTGCCGCTTCCACCGCTCCATTCGTCTGGGGCCTATACGGGGATGACTGATGACGAGTGATTTTATACTTTTCCAAGAGCGGGATGACCTCTCCCTGGAAATGACTGCCATGATCGGAGATGAATTCATTCGGGACCCCATACCTGCAGATTATGTTCTTCTCGATAAAACTCACCACGTCCTTGGCTTTCAAAGTCGCATATGAGGCTGTCTCTACCCATTTTGTAAAATAATCAATTGCCACGATTATGTATCGATGCCCATTGGAGGCCTTTGGGACTATCTCACCGATGATATCAATCCCCCACACGGAAAACGGCCAAGGGGTGTTCATGCTATAGAGCTGTGATGGCGGGGTATGCATCAGATTTGCATGGATCTGACACTTGTGACATCTTCTAACATACTCGCAACAGTCCTTGTCCAAGGTCGTCCAATAGTACCCTTATCGGATGATCTTCTTTGCCAGCATGTGCCCGTTCATATGGGGCCCGCACACTCCTTCGTGTATTTCCTCCATCATTCTCTTAGCTTCCTTCCCATATAGGCATTCCAGATTATACCCAGTGTAGGATTTCTTCCATAGCTTATCTGCGTAAATCACAAACTGAGCGGCGAATCGTCGGATCGCCTTCTTGTCTTTTTCCGAGGCTCCTTCGGGGTATTCTCCTTCTTTAATGAACTTCCACACATCTGTATACCAAGGCACTTCATCTTCTTTCTCTATGGCCGCGATTGCTTCAAATGACGGCTGATTCCTTACTTCTATAGATAGCGGGATAATGGCAATTTTGGAAGGGATTTGGATCATTGAGGCCAAGGTAGCCAAAGAGTCGGCTAGTTGGTTTTCTTCGCGAGGGAGGTAGTAAAAGGAAATCTTTTGGAATTGCGCTTTCAGACTTTCCAGATAGTCATGGTAAGGTCTCAATTTCTCATGTTTTACCCTCCATTCTCCTCGAACTTGGGATATGATCAGGTTGGAATCTCCGAAAACATCAATCCGCCCGACCTTCAAAGCCAAGGCTGCTTCCATCCCAATTATGCAGGCTTCGTATTTTGCGGTGTTGTTGGTCGAGTTATACCTGAGTTTGACGGCTAATGAGGTAGGGACCCCATCTGGTGCTATGAGAATGATTCCAACTCCGTAACCCATTTGGCTGGCTGCTCCATCGAAGTACATCTTCCACAAATCCTCCTTAACCTCCATTATTCCTTCATCTGGGAACTTGAAGTCTCCCTTGTCCTCAGATTCTACAGCGAGGTCGGCTAAAAACTCGGCGACAGCCCTTCCTTTTACGGACTTGGCGGTGACATATCTGATGTCGAACTCAGCCAGCATCATGGTCCAACGGGAAATCCTACTGGTCAAGACGGGTTTTTCGAACAGGTATTTTAATGGGTCCATTCGGGATATCAGGGTTACAGGGAAGGCTAGCATGTAGTGGCGGAGGCGACGGGTACACCAAACCAAGGCCCAACAGGCCTTCTCCAAGGGCGAATACTTTAACTCATATCCGACCATTCTCTTGCTTAAGTAGTAGATGGCCTTCTCCACATGCCCCTTTTCTCCTTCTTGGGCCAGCATACATCCCATTGAATCTTCGGATACAGAGAGATAAAGTAACAAGGGTCTCCCAGGCGAAGGTGGTGACAAGACAGGTGGGTTCTGGAGGTAGGTTTTGATTTTGTCGAAGGCTTGTTGACACGGGGTGTCCCATTCGAACCTTTCTCCTTTTCTTAGTAGTTTAAAAAGTGGATCGCAGGTCAAGGTGAGTTTAGAAATGAAGCGACTGATGAACTGTATTCTCCCCAAGAATCCCCTCAGTTCTTTCTCATTTTTTGGTGGCTGCATTTCGGTTATGGCTTTTATCTTGGTGGGGTCTACCTCTATTCCCCTCTGGGTAATGAGAAACCCCAATAACTTTCCGGTAGTGACTCCGAACGTACATTTCTGCGGGTTTAGCCTCATTTGGAATTCCCTCAATCTCTCGACGAACTTTCTCAAAGCCTCTAGGTGCCCTCTCCTCTCCTTAGACTTCACAATCATATCATCCACATACACCTCCACCTCCTTGTGGATCATGTCGTGTAGCAGAGTGGTGGCAGCCCTTTGATAGGTCGCACCTGCATTCTTAAGTCCAAACGGCATGACCCTATAATAATACATCCCCCACGGAGTGATGAATGTGGTTTTCTCCCTATCCTCAGGCACCATGAGGATTTGATTATACCCGTAGAACCCATCCATAAAAGATAGGAGCTCGTGTCCTGCAGTGTTATCGACCAATACATCAATGTGTGGTAGTGGGAAATCATCTTTAGGGCTTGCTTTGTTTAAATCTCAGAAATCAACGCAAACCCTAACACGACCATCCTTCTTTGGGACAGGTACAATGTTGGCAATCCACTCGGGATACTCGGTGACCATCAAGAATCCAGCCTTCAATTGCTTTTCAACTTCCTCTTTTACTTTAAGTGCCCATTCTGGCCTCATTCGCCTCAATTTTTGTTTTATGGGTTTTGAATTGGGAAAGAGGGGGATGTGGTGTTGGACTATTTTTGGATCGATACCTGGCATATCATTATAAGACCATGCAAAAACATCTTTGAATTCATTTAATAGACTGATTAGTTCTTTGCTTTCTTTATTGCTAAGTGTAGAGCCGATGAAGACATTTTGAGGATTATTCTCACTTCCTAGATTAATTGTTAGGGTGTTCTCAATGATTTTACATGCAGATTCTTTTTCTTTTTCAATTAGTTTTTGCAGTTCAATAGGTATTTCATGATCATCACATTCATCACATTCATTAAGCGCGTTCGAGTAGGCAGAATCAGTCATACTTTCATTGATTTTCTTTGGAGTGATTACAACAGACATGGAAATTGAAAGACGCCTCATTTGGGCCATTACAGACTTCGGGTGCGGGGGGAACCTATCACTAGACTCAAAAACCCACTCTTTCTTGTTCTCTCCTCCCGAGTCAGTAATGAAGCATTCTTCCGGATCTCCTGTCTTGGTGATTTCTTCCATCTCTCCTTCCCCAACCTTCCCCTTGTTGGTCTCTTTCTGATCTTCCTCGTCCTCCTCGCTTTCGACTGCTTCCTCCACCATGCCCTCGACATATTCACCTTTGGCCTTTTCGGGATCCTCCTCTGTGTTCCCTTCGCCTAACAGATCTTTCATGGCAGGACCGTCTAGCGTACCAATCCAGTCCTTGGCAGCAACAGACTTTTCCGGTATTTGCAAAAATGGGTCTTTGTACCCAGAAAATTCATGGGAGAAAAAGATCTCGAACCCCGGCTTCATGCATTTGTCCTTTTGGTCCATCCATGGTTCTGGGAAACCACAGAAGGGGAAATCTTCTCCTTCCTTCACAAAATACCCATTGAGAGTCTTCAAGTAAGGGTCTAGTGGCGCATTGACGGCCTTTTTCTTTGCTCTCAGTTCCTTCTTCGTTGGTTGGTACCCCAAGCCATGAGTGTGAGTCTGAGTAGGGATTCTTGGAGACTCCGGCAGGCCCTGAAGGTTCTTCCCCAGCCCCAATCCTGGAAAGAAGCCCATTTTTTTCATGATTCCCGCGACCACTGGACTTGCGTACTGATCAAAATGGGGTGGTGGAAACTCTCTCGGCTTTCCCTCTTCTATCATGCTGATGAACTCGAATCCTCCCATTTTTGCTTCTTCTTCTTGTAGCTGTAATTCTAGGACCGATGCACTTGACGATGCTTCGGACGAACGAACCCAACTGTCCCCGAGGATATCACAGACTTTGTTTTCCCAGACATACTTAACCTTTTGATGGATTGTGGACGGTATAGCACCCAAACTGTCCAACCAAGGCCTTCCCAGCAGCAGATTGAAAGAGGCGGGGATATCGATGATTTGGAACTCAGCTTCTTTGTCCATCGGCCCGATAGCGAGATTAAGGAAGATAATGCCCATGACTGCTCTTTGGGTGTTGTCATATGCCCGGACTTTCTGTTGAGACGGCACAAAGGAAGATTCATCTAAGCCCATTCGCTTGGCTGTGCGGAAGGGACATACATTAAGAGCAGACCCGTTGTCAACGAGACAGGCGGGCACGGTATTCCCCAAACATTCCACAGTGATGTACAATGGCTTATTGAGCATGGGTCCTCCTGGAGGCAAGTTGTTTGATGAGAAGGTAATAGCCGAAGTTGGGATTTTGCCGATCAGCCCTATGAGGTCCTCCGGAGTGGTGTCAATAGACACGTCAGCTTGATTAAGGGCGTCTAGGACCGCCTGCCTATGGCGTTTGGAAGCAATTAGCAACCCCCAAACAGTGATGTTAGCCTGAGTCTTCTTCATCTGCTTTAGGACCCGATCCTCTTCTTCTTCCTCATTCATTTTTCCTTTCCCTTTCTCCAACTCCCTCCCCGGGTGATCCTCTTCTAGTTCGTTTGGTTTGAAGTGTCTGCCGGACCGAGTCAAATGATCGATCTCCTCTTTGGCCCAAAGGTTGTCGGCTTCAGAAGCGGTCTTTGAGCCCTCCTTTGCCTCTTCGTCGCTTTGATACCACAGATCATCCTCCCCTACCTGGTCTATGTTGCGATCTTTGCCTTCTTGATCCCACCAATCTGACTGCCTCGTCACTTCGTTTTCCCATATCTCTGGTTGGCTCCCAAGCATACAAATCCCCAAATATCCTGGTAACTGATAAAGCTTCCTTGGTTCCCCGACTTTCATGATTAGCTTGGACGGATCGAATGTCACTTCTTCTACCCCTAAGAAATAAAGACCCCGAGGCGGCGGCACAGCGCGATGGTTTGGCAGTGGATTCTTGGTGACATTGGGGGCTTTGACAGGTGGTTCGGATATCACTTTGTTGTCAATGAGATCTTGGATTTCGTGCCTTAACCTCATGCACCGATCCGTCGAGTGGCCCTTTTGTTGATGATATTTACAGTAGAGATCCCCTTTGAAATGCGGCGGGAGTGGACTCGGCGGGGGTCGAGGTTCCGATTGACGGAGGTGCCCTTTTGCTAACAGTCGGTCGAGGGCGGTTGATAATGATACTCCCAAATCTGAAAATTTCCTCAATGGCTTATCTTCCCCCCCTCTTGGATGGTTTCTGGTGATATCGAATCTTTTCTCCGGCTCGCTAAGTGCATTGACATCGGTGGGGCCAGAGTGACCCCCCGAATGCCCTCCGTTCGATCCATAACTGGGCCTCCGATATCGGTTCTGTGGTTCTTCCTTCTTGATTACTCCTTCTTGAATTGCATCTTCGATTCTCGTCCCCACATCGAACACCTCGGCAAAGGTGTTGATCGACTGGAACCTCATCTTCTCCTGATAAACTGGCTGCAGATTCTTCATCAGCATTCGGATCTGGTCTTTCTCAGGCGGCCTTTGTACCATTTTAGCTGCCTTTCCTCTCCATCGACTCAAATACTCGACAAATGATTCTTTGTTCCCCTGCCTGGTTGTTTCCAAATCTCAGACAGTAACATCCAAATCCTGATTGTATTCGTATTGTGCCACAAATGCCTTAATCACTTCTTCCCATACTCTGGTTTTGCTTGGCTCAAGTGTAAGGTACCATGACAGAGCAGCTCCTGTTAAGGTTTGTTGAAATAGGACAGCCATCATGGTAGTGCTCAGTCCACTAGGTTGAAAAGCTCCTATGCACATTCGGACATGACTGCGGGGATTGCCTGTGCCATCAAATTTATCAAAGACGGGCATTTTGAAACCGGCCGGCAGCGTCTCATGGACTCCGTCATACAATCCTTCCAGTTCCATCAGATAGGTATCCACTCCCTGAGCCTTGCGCATTACCCTTTCCAACTTTTCTATCTTCTCGGTCAGCAGCTTCTCCTTCTCATCTTTCTCTCTGTCCCTGTTGGCTCTTAGTACATCATTCCAATGTGCCTCTTGATCGTCGAACCAATCTCCGTCTCCTCCTCCCAAAGGCGGGTCCATAATAGGTGGATTCATATGTGGTGGTCGGCGATTCAGCTCCTCTATCATTCCCATCATGCGGTTCATGTTCTCGGCCTGTCTCCTCATCTGTTCCGCTTGCTGTTCGGCTAGTACTCTTAACCCGGTCATCTCTTCGTTGTTTCTCTCTTCGGCCATGTCAGTGTATTCTCTTCTTACAAGCCTTGCCGTGGGATCTCTAAACCACCCTTGGTTTGCTATTTTTGCTCCTACAACAAATTTTGAAAATTTTCCTTTAAAAAATCTTTTATTTTTATTTTTATTTTATCAAACAAAGGCATTTTGAAAAACAACTTCCCTTTTATATGTCATGTGGATGCATGTGTGCGTGGGTGCCTATTCTATATGCCAAAGAAAAAGAAAATCCTAGTCCTAACACATAAGCACATAAAACCCTTACCCATGTCAAGTACGTTAACTTCTCTTTTCATCGTGACCCTTTCTTATCCTTCGAAGTTTTGAAAAAAATTTGGGGGTTTTTGAAATTCATTTTGGGAAGCATTTCTGACGAAATCTTTAGAAAGCAATTTTTCAAGAATTTTGGATCATAAGGTGATTGGGTCAAAACTTCTGTTTTTTGAAAAGTACGAATTTCTTCGAAGTCTTGGTTTTGAAATCTCCCAAGTCTTTTGAAAGAGCGATTTTGAATAAAGGCCGCGGAAATCTTATTTTTCAAAGGCTGGTTTTAAAATTCTCAGGGTAGAAGGGTCACGTGATAAGATTATCACCGTACTTTTCATGGGTTTGGATACATACAAGGTCAATGATGCTTAGCTAACGCGATATAAGAAGTATAACCTCATAACCAAAGTTTGGCATGTTCCCAGATATCGTGAGACATGATGAGGGATTGCTAAAAGTGATTAAGGGGTTATACATTTTCATCAAGTAAGCGTCGTCATCATCTCAAATAATCCCCATACAAACTTCCTAGCACATAGTCCTAATCAAGAGTTGATTCCCTAAGATTGAAAGGTTCTATAGAAACTACCGTGCAGAGGTCGGGTTTTGGTCAAATAAGAGACCCTTGACACACACCCGATTGGATGCTTAATATACCAAATCATGGTACGAGATCAAGGGTGATCACACAGCCCCATGATTACTTGACCGACCGGGTTGCCCCGAGCCTCCAAGGTCATAGTTCCGTGCAATCGACTAGCTGGACATGCAAGTGAAATGAAACAAGCACACAAAGATTAATCAATTTGATTAAAAGGATGTTTTCAAGTCTAATCCTCAAGTGAACCCAAAATCAGAATTCTGGTCTGCGAAACCAGAGATTCTGGGTTCGATCCCCAGCAGAGTCGCCAGATTGTGGATATCGCAGGTTGACTTACCCACAGCTTTTCAAAATCAATTTCTAAAACAAATGAGTCGCCACTTAATTTTTAAGAAGGAAAATTAAGAAACCATTTAAAAGGAAACTGATCTTTTGCGAAACCAAAGATTAACTAGGTCCGGGGATTATGGAATGAGAGAGGAAGGAGCCCGTCGGACTAAAGCACCCTCTCTCATCCTATCTTGCGATAGGCCTCTACTCAACATCCTTTTAATCAAATTTAATAATTTAAGCATGCCCTCAACTAATACATATATATACATATACATCACAAAAGCATGTCCAAAGGGGCGTAAAATTGCAATTGACAAAATATCATTCATAAGCCACGTAATTCAAATAGCAAGCAACATGATATGCAATAGGGAACAAGAGAACTCACTCGGGATCCAGCCGCGAATATTAAACGTGCAATGCATGCGATTAAATAAAACCTCGGAAAAGAGTCTCTAATCCATATATACAAGTAAAGCAAATCCTAATTCTAAGGTGTCGCGCATTAAGTCGAAAATCAATTAAAATCAAATAATTCAATAAACTAGAGAGGGATTGAGAAAATCGTACCTTAATAGCGCTACAAAACAAAGGGTTAGTTCACATGATAAGCAAGATATAAAGTTAGGAATAACAATCCTAAATTTCTAGCTTAAATCTATCTAATGTAATTAAATCCAAAGCAAATAAGTCCTAATTACAAGTGCCAAACCATATGGATGAATGTGTACATGGACAAGGATAAACTATGAAATGCTCTTAAACTTTGAATTCAAGCTCAATTAATCATTATTAAAACATGGTTTAAGCCCTAGGTCATAGAAAAGTCATTTGGACCATTATTCACAAAGTTGGTCAAATGTGCCATAATACTCTGAAAATTGCAGAGAGCAGACCAGATATGTAGGAAAATAAAAAGCACGTCTTTCATGGTTTGATGTTGATGCGTTTTGGACACAAGATGCCTCTGTGAGTCTAGTTTCCGAATCAAAAAGAAAATCAAGGTTTCAACGGTTAGATCTCCGGGAATATGGAAAACACTAGACGTCACTCAGCATCTTACAACCTCCTGTCCAGAATTCTTGCATGATTTATTAAAAATAGTAAAAAAAATCCGAATTGCTTTGTTCTTTTTAGGGTGACTTCCTAACACATTAATCTACTTAAAAAAAATTATTTTGGGTCACAAAAACTTTGTTAGAACCCTGATTTAATTATTTCAAAGGAGTGTTGCTGTTCTAAAACTATTCTGAAACTCTGGACAGATTATTGTTGCGTCACAAAACTCATGACCAAACCATTCTAAACATGAAACCACCTTAAAAAAAATTACAGTGGTAGAACAATGTGTTATTGACACTTTCCCGTTGGTTTCACTTGATTTCAACGGTTAGATTTCGAACTAAAAATCTTTGATCAAAAACAGTTTGTGAGCTCACTGTTTTTATTTGTCAAGTTCAACTTTCATTTGGTAACCCCAACTATTAAATCATGAAGTTGGGTTAAACCAAGTCACTTCTCCTACCATTTGATGGTAATTGGAGACTAAAACTTTTATTTTTTATAGATTTCAAGTGAAGTATGGATGGACTTCATGAAATCTCAAGATGAGGATTCTAAACCATGAAAAGGGGGCTTAGACTCAAAATCACAAGTCTCCTACCATTTGGTGGTCATTGGAGATGAAGGTGCAACTAATACTTGATAGTTTTCAAAGGAATATGGAAAGGATTCCATGAGGCATCAAGTTTAGAGGATACAAGTCATGAGCATGGACTTGGGTCCTATCTATGTGAAATAAAGTGATGATCAAGTTTTGACTTTCATGTAGAGCATGAGTTTACATGATATTCAAAAGATCATGCTCAAGAGATCAAGGGAGATATTGAGGATCTCCAAGGCCTTCAAGAGAAGAAGATGGACAAGAAAATAGAAGGAAGTAGTGGGAAATAAAAAAAGAACTCCTAAGTTTATTTGGCAAACAAAGAAAATAATGAAAGATTTAGGATTAGAGATTTAAGAGAAGAAAGAGTAAGCTAATAATCTATGGTTAGAGGATCACCTCCAAATTATCCTCAAAGTTTTCTTTTCTTTGAAGATCTTCCAAGCTCTTCTCTCTAATTCTCTAAACACTCCCTTTTCTCTCTAAAAATGTTGGTGTAATGGAAGTATTTTTGCATGTGTTCTCCCTTCCAATATTTTTTTTTCTTGGTCCTCCTCTTTCAAGGAAGATCCCTTCTCTTTTATAGGCAAAATTAACAGGTATTTTTGGTGAATTTCGGAGCAAAAAAACAGGTGTAATTCTCTCATTTGGTGGTACAATGTGTACTTTCTGAAATTAGACAGACTGCTGCCCAGCGCGGCAGTCCAGAAACTGTCGCGGCAGTCCGTGACTGCCGCTGCGGCAGTTCATGACTGCCGTCGCGGCACTTCATGACTGCCGCCCGGCATTCATCAAATGCCGCAACAATTAATGAATTGCCGCATTTTTGTCAGTCTTACTTTATCAGTTTTTTGTTCTTAGCTGCATATGCATACGTATTGCACTGCAAAATACAGACTTTAAAAGTGAACGGTAGTCAGAAATTTACGGCGGCACTCGGTGAGAACCGGAACGGCACTCTATGAATGTCGTACGGCACTCAGTGAGTGCCGCGGCAGTCTGCCGTGTGCCGTTTTTAGTTGAGGTTCCCCTTTTTAGGTCTTCCCCCTTTTTGAAATAAATTATTTTTGAAGATCCTTTCCAAAAGTCATGTCTTATACCTGAATTCTCCTAAATACCTGGTATTTTTCCTCTTTCTGTGAAATTTTATCGCGTTTTGGAGTTTTTCTGAAGAGCTTGGAGTACTTCAATTTTTTTTTGGTCCTTGTCATCATCGGATACGGAGGTGACACTCTCCTAAATTGGACGGTCGGTCAAAATTGGGGTGTCTACAAGGAGTCATTTTTAGACTAGGCTATAGAAGAGTTATTTGTAGATAAATGAGTTACCTTTCTCCACAAAAAAACCAAGCTTAATTCAGATTTCGGAGCTGCTTAAAACACTCATTTTACTAAACTACATTCTGTTGGAGGTTTCTGTTTCTCAGATTTAAAGTACTTCGTTGCATGTACATTTCACCTATGAAGAATTGATTTTAAAACTGAGCTATAGAAGAGTTATTTGTTGATAAATGAGTTATCTTTCTCCACAAAAAAACCTAGCCTCGTTCCCATTTTTGAACTGCTCAAAATGTTCATTTTACTAAAACAACATTCTGCTGGAAGTTTCTGCTTCCCAGATTTGAAAATTTATCTTGCATGGCATGGATCTCTCAAACTATCAACATCAACCACTTAATAGACATTATTACATACTATATAGGTTCTAAAGTGAATTAGAATACTCACCTAAACTTGAAATTGAGCTTAGGCTTTGGATTTGAGCTTAGAAAGTTTGAACACAACTTCAATGGTGGATGTTCCTTCTTCTTCTTCTTTTTCTTCTACTCTTGATTGTGTACTTCTTCTTCTTCTAGGGACTCTTGTAGGTTCTTCTCAAACTTCTAATTACAAATTATAAGTCTCCATGGTGGTGTGTATATAAGTGTATGGGTGCATGTTTGAAGGTGCATGCAAGGAAAAGAGATGAACACAAGACTTCTTCCTAATTCCTCTTCTCTATCTCCTAGTAACTCTCATCTCCTAACTTATGTGCAGATTTTAGTGGCCAAAAGAATGAAATGTATGAGTGTATGCATGGTTATATAGTGGTAGGTGTAGTGATAGATGTCAATGTGCATGGATGCATTTGTGCATGCATTGACATGTGTCAAGGTTGTGGACAAGTGTCCAACATGAGATGGTGACATGTGTCTAGGGGGTTGCATGTGCAACAAGTGGCCGGCCATGTGGGGCCCACCTTGGGTTCTATGCCACTTCCTCAATTTACATGCATAAGTTCCTCGATACACGTGTTAGTCTCGATTTACGTGCAATCGGGTATTATTTCTATTGTCCGGGTCCGAGTACGGGAGTAAGTAAGTCTTTCTACGGTCGAGTCGGTGCAGTGATTACAGTCTAATTAGTAATTACATACACTGATACGGTCACACAAATAAAATAATAATATAATCATATACCAGACATGGAAATTCATAAAACTCCTACTATTAAACGTTGAGAAATTACAGGTATTACAAGACCGGAGAGAGATAAGGAGAGATCAGAGATCCCTTGAGGTAAACCCCACCCCCATTTCATTTATGTACGCTTTGCATGTCCCCTAGACACCCCCAGACCTACATGCAAGGCCCCAAGCAGAGCTTAAGGCTCATTGTGAGCCTCGGCGGCCATTAAAGCTCCACCTTTGGAGCTTGATTTTGAAATATTAACCAAAGCCCCTAACATCTACACTAATCTGACCCTAATGAACCCAGATAGGCCCCCATAATAGCAGTTTTTGATTTAGGCAATGTTTGGCCGGCCATGCAGGCCGTTATTCTTTAAATTAGCTAAAAGAATAATCCATTGGTAGGTGATCAAAACGAATAAACCAATTCCCCAGCTCCTACTATGTTGTAGAGGACCAGATTTCGGTCATTTCCTTGTTTGTCTCATCAATTTTTATTAAGAAACGAAGGAGATATGAAGAGAGAGAGAGATTTTCCGGTGAGCCCCGACTTTCCGGCGGCCTTGTCTCGCCGGAGAAGACGGCCGGAACCCTAGGCGCTTTAAATGCTTGTACTCCAAGCTTTGTTGGTGGTACAAACCCGTTTGAATTAGGGTTATATCATTTTACAGGAAAACGGGTCGGGTTCACTTAAAATAACCCAAAAGCTACTTAACCAAACGACGTCGTTTGGTTTCGGAGCATACCAGATTCGTGTGGGTCGGGTCCGGGTTATTAGGGCGGGTCAGGATGTGAGTGTGAGTGTTTAGGGTCGTGGGCTCGGGTTGGGTCAAATGGGACCCATGGGTCCTATAAGTCTAACGGCGTCGTTTTGATGCCAGGTCTTGTTCTGGTAGGGTTTCGGGTTTTGGGGCGGGTCGTCTTGTGTCTAGGATTGGGTCAGGGTTTGGCTCGAGTTAGGTTAGGATTTGGGCGTCGGGTTGGAGTTCGGGTCGGGCTGGGCATGTGGATCGGGTTGTGTTGAGTCTATAGATGATTTAGGGTTTGGGTCAAGTCCGGTTTCGGGATTGGGTTAGGTTGTTAGTATAAGTGGGTTTTAGGTTCGGGTTGGTTTGACCCGAACAGGATTCTAGTTTGGGTTCTCTTGTTTGTATAAACGATTAGTCCGTTTAGTTTAGGGTCGGGTAAGATTCGAACAGGTTACGTTTTAGATTTGGGTTATGATGTGAGGTTATGTGGGTACCCCGCTTATGCTCGGGTCGGTTCGGGTTGACCCGTCGGGTCTTATTATTATTAATATTATTATTATTATTATTATTATTATTATTATTATTAGTATTATTAGTTTAATTAGTTTAAAATGATTTAAATTGTTTTAATAATTGTAAATGGTTTATAATTAATACCATTAAGGTTTTATATTATAGAATATTATTTTTAATATTCTATATATCATTATTATATTATATATTATATATTTATTATTTATATCGCTAATATAAATAATAAATATCAGTTTTAAATAGTTTTAAATAGTTAATAAATACCTATATGTATTTATAAATTCTAGAAAATTTAATGACCCTGGGACTATTTTATTACATAATGTAAGTTATAAAGCTATAATATTATAGTCCAATATTTTTAATAATTAATAAGGAGCTATTTTATGAGTATATTAATTATTAAAAATACCAAACGAGGTCCAAAAATTATGAGATAAATACTGGTAGTGTATTTTAATATCTAGTATTTAATAAAAATATTTTCAAGTACTGATTTCTTTGTATAATTATAGTTATGTATTTAAATTACGTTTCGGGTATTTTTCTGGTATATATTATCTTTAATAATTCATAATAAATAATCTAGGACTCCGAAAATTACGCGGTCAGTTCCCAGAGTCTTAGAATAATGTCTAGAACATTCCCTTAAAGTTTGATGACTTTTCGACTCGATCGAAAAATACAGCCTGTCTTTTAGGGCTCGCATTAGTATAGTAAGCCCTACCTTTTACCTCGTAAAACGTGACGGACTCCGATTTGAGTCTAGTCAATGGCGTTGGACTTAGAATGACACGTAGATCACTACCTTGAGGTTTATGACTTCATTTGGTACAATTACCATTTTGCCCCTATAGTTGTACTCATACATTATTACTGTTTATTCCGTTTATTGTTGTAGAACTTGACGTTTATCTGCCTTTTGAGGAGCGGCGACTCGAGGTGAGTTTTCTAACCTCACTCTAATCCTAATAAGATTAATGTAAGATGATTTAAAGCTACCTGTATGATGTTTTGTTTAATTAATATGTTGATTTATGATGCCACGTGTATTTCCAATAATTGTAAGACTATGCAAAGCATGTTATGGTAGTGCTATCGCATACGTGAGCATGTCAAGGGTTTTATCTATATGATTATCGATATCAAATCCATGTCATGTGATCCATGCTTTATATGTTACGTTTCTGCTACTAACTGTTAAATGCACGTTTTACGATATCGTTGACTGGAATAGATAACGCATGCCATGTTAATAATAAAGAGGAATAAAAGTAGATTTGCATGTGAGTATTGATAATGGACACACGTGCATTTCATGACATGTGTCAGTATGCGATGTGTGAGAAAGAGAGGTGTTTGATGAGAATGTGAATGAGATGAGATATATGAATATGAAAGAGATGTGATTTCTAGATCTGATGGATCAACGGCTGACGAACCAGGTGGACATGAACGGTTAGGATTCCTAGCGCGCCTCTCGCTGTTGAAGACGTCCGGTGATGCGCATACGTGGTTGAAGACGTCCCATGTATCATTGAAGACGTCCGGCTAGTGCTCTAATATAATTCTCAGCCGTGTAGACGACTGGTGAGAGTATACACATGGTTGAAGACGTCCCATGTGCCAGTTTCATTGTTTATAGATAGTGTGCGCCGTGAAGACGTCCGGTGGCCTATCAAGGGATGAGTATGAATTGGTTGTTATAGCATGTTATCATCCTTGATATACCGCGTGTTGTCAAGTGGATGAGAAAGAGAAAGTGAATGATGAGATTGAATTGATGAGCAAAAAGGGTTTGGTTCAAATGATTTGGTTTTGGAAAGTTTTGGTTTTAAAATGAAATGGTTTTGAAAAAGTATCTGTTTTTAAAAGTAAGAGTTGGGAGTGAGTCGCATTGGTCATGCATTTGCACGCACGAGGATATAATAAGGAGAATATATTCTATGATGTTATGTTTATCTATTTTACCTGTCTTGTTGAGACCTCTGCTATGCCCGTGGTGAGAATGCATCTTTTGATAAAAGATTAACCATACCTTAAAGTATTAAACTATGATGTGAGTTGAGAGATGTTCTGTATTTATTGATTATTGTACGGTTGAGACTCTCACTCAACCTTGTTCCAAGGCTGACAACATGTTACGCCCTTGGCATTCGTATGCCCAGATTGTTGTAGGTTTGGAGAGAGATAGAAGAGTTCAAGATGTTGTGCCGTGGAACCAAGGAGAATAAAGCCTTTCCCAAGATCCAATAGACAGTTTCTCAAGTTTTAAGCTTATGTAAATTGTTTAGTATGGCCTCTTGTATTATGATTGAAGTTATTGTAACCCTTGTTTAATTTCCGCTGCTGTATTTATACTCTAATAAGTTTAGATCATGCTTATGCTCTAGCATTTCCTTTATGATTGCTTGGTAAGGAGTTAGAAGGACAGGACGGTTAACAAACTAGTCACGTGTCTACGGACCCATAAAGGAAAATTTTTATTTTCCCTATTTTTGGCTTACTCCGGGGCGTGACAAAACTTAGGATCAAAGCACGTATGAATACGTTGTCCGAAAAACAAGTTTACGTCCCAAACATTGTTGTTTTGTAGACTACGACGCCTTGTTCTTCAGGATACTACGATCTAACAATTGAGTACAACTCAACTTCAATTGTTCTGCAAAATTGTATGTATATAAGTTGCTCTCAATGACTCTAGAACAGATGAAGAAGAGAAGAGAAAATCTGAGTAAAAGCATATCAAAACTAACTATATTTCACATATAGTGGTGTCTATTGGGTAAGAGATGTCTCTCTACACAAAAGGTTGTGTCCCAATACCTATATACTACATATATATCACTATATCTATGTTTATCAGCCATTAGAACAGATTGAAGTTCAAACAAATTCGAATTTATACATGAAAAGTTGCAACTCTTCACAAACTAGGTCCGGTCAAATAGGGTCGGTCGACCGGTTGAATGCCCCTCTTCCAGAACTTGTTTAAACTTCTTATAGCCGTTGACCCGGTCGACTGGTCGAAGGGACTCGGTCGACCGGTCGAAAACCCCTCTACTAGAATCTTGAAACTTAAGGTTCCAAGCCTTTCCCTGAGCATTGAGCCGATCCATAGCGATCCTAACGATCCCCTTGAGCTTACATAAGCTCCCATTCACACCCCGAATCTAACAATCCCCCACATGTGAATGATTATGGCTAATTAAACAAAAATTAAATACAATAAAACTACGAGAGCAATTCACGGATTTGTGATGCATTAGGAGAGTGTCTTTTGGACTTGAACTTTCCCTTAGTGAATATTTACTGGATTTCCTCGATGACACAATGTACATTAAGTATTGAACTATTCAACCTTTAGTGTAAACCAACACTAGATAACACACCACATATCCTTATACATATTAATTCATTCGGTTATGTTCATTTTGGTCCTGAACATGATCCTTATTCATGAGAACTCTCAGAGAACCAAGCCTTTGAAGTTCTCATGGAAGCGACCCCACTTCCATTCTCATATAAGTGATACCAATTAAGAGAACTATCATTATTCATCAACATCATTAAATGTAAGTACAGAACCTCAATAATTTTTTATTGCACACTTGAACAATATACATAAATGAAGCCATATTAAATGTGTGCTTACAGCATGAACTTCCCCAACTAGTTTGCCTATTGAACCTAGATCTTGGGATCTCCAGTCAGCTAGGTTAGGTTTCCGCCAGGTTGTTCAAAGTATTGGCTTTAGCCCCATTCCTTTCGTCGTATATTGAACTTGATCTCTAGACAATCCTTTCGTAAGTGGATCCGCAATGTTTTCCTTTGACTTGACATAGTCAAGTGTGATTACACCACTAGAGAGAAACTACTTGATTGTGTTGTGTCTTCATCTTATATGCCTTGACTTGCCATTATACACGGCATTCTTAGCTACAGAAGATGCCGCATTGCAGTCACAATGCACAACTATGGCCGTTACTGGCTTTGGCCATAACGGAATATCTTCTAGGAAGTTCCAAAGCCATTCGGCTTCCTCACCCGCCTTATCTAAGGCTATGAACTCTGATTCCATCATCAAACATGCTATACACATTTGCTTAGTTGATTTCCAAAAAAACGCAGCTCCCCCTAAAGTGAATATATATCCACTTGTGGACTTAGTCTCCTAACTATTTGAAATCCAATTCGCATCGGAATATCCCTCTACCACGAGTGGGTATCGTGTGTAGTGCAAACCATAGCTCATAGTATACTTCAGATATCTTAACACTCTTACGAGAGTGGCCCAATGATCTATTCCCGGATTGCTAGTGTATCTAGCAAGCCTTTCCAACAAATATGCAATATCCGGACATATACAATTCATAATGTACATCAAACTCTCGATTACTTGCGAGTACTCAAGTTGAGATATGCTTTCACCCATATTCTTCCTCAACTTACAATTGGAATCAAATGGTGTTACGACCGATTTGCAATCCAATTATCCAAACTTCTTTAATATTTTCTCAACATAATGTAATTGTGTGAGAAAATTTCCTTCGAAAGTTTGCCTCACTTGTATGCTAAGAATCACATCAGCTTTACCCATGTCCTTCATGTCAAAGCTTGAGCTTAACATCTTCTTAGTTTCGTTGATTACTTTTTTATTCGTTCCCGTAATAAGTAAGTCATCAACATACAAATAAACAATAACATATGAGTCTTCAAACTCCTAGACATATACACACTTATCTCATTCATGATTTTGAAACCATTTGTGATCATGGTGTGGTCGAATTTCTCATGCCATTGCTTTGGAGCTTGTTTCAAACCATAAAGAGACTTAACGAGTCGACATAATTTATGTTCTTGTCCCTTTACAACAAACCCTTCCATTGTTCCATATAGATCTCCTCATCTAGATCTCCATAGAGGAACGCAATTTTTACATCCATTTGATGTAACTCTAGGTTATAGACGGCGACTATAGCGATTACCATCCTAATGGAAGTAATCCTAGTAACTGGAGAATAAGTATCAAAGAAATCTATTCCCGCTTTTTGTCAATAGCCTTTTGCGACTAGTCTAGCTTTGTACTTATCTATGGTACCATCGACTTTGAGTTTCTTCTTAAAAATCCATTTGTAACCAATTGGTTTACTACATGGAGGTAAGTCAACCAACTCCCACGTATGGTTTTGCATAATGGAGTCCACCTCACTATTTACCGCTTCTTGCCAATAAGGCACTTCAGGTGTACTCATAGCCTTGTTAAAGGTTTGAGGTTCACCTATAGCAACTAGTGTCACAAAATCTGGTACAAAAGAAGTAGCTTTCCTAGCTCTTTTGCTCTTTCTAGGAGCAACTTCGATTTCTTCGTCGTTCTTAGAACTTGAAGAAATCTCTTCAATACTTCTTTTAGGTGCTAAATTTTGTCTTCCTTCCCTAAAAGGAAAGATGTTTTTTAACAACTCAACATCTACCGATTCCATGAATGTGTTGACACGAATGTCTACATTCTCAAATTTAACCATAAGGAATTGATATGCAGTACTATTATTAACATACCCGATAAATACACAATCTACGGTCTTGGGTCCTAGTTTTGTTCTTTTAGGGCACGGAACTTGTACCTTAGCTAGATACCCCAACACTTTGAGCTTTTTATACCAGGGTACTCTACCTTTCCAAACTTCATAAGGAGACTTATTAGTCTTCTTATGTGAAATTCTATTAAGAATGATATTCGCCGTAATAATGGCATCCCCCCACAAGTTGTGTAGCACACCTGAGCTATTTAGCATAGCATTTTCCATTTCCTTGAGGGTTCTATTTTTCCTTTCAGCTACACCATTTTGTTGTGGTGTATACGGTGCAGTTGTTTCATGAATAATCTTATTATTAGCACAATACTCAGCTAGTGGAGTTGAATCATATTCACCTTCTCTATCTGATCTAACTCATTTTATTATTCTAGATAGTTGATTTTCAATTTCAGCTCTTAATGTCTTAAACATATCCATTGTTTCATCTTTAAAACTAAGTAAACATAACAATATCTACTACTATCATCTAGAAATGTAACAAAGTATTTCTTTCCACCTCTTGTTGGAGTTAGTTATAAATCACATAAGTCGGTGTGTATTAAATCTAGTAACTCACTTGTTCTATCTATGGATTTAAATGGCTTTCTAGCAAATTTTGATTCTATACATGTTTCACATTTGTATGACTTGTCAATTTCAAATTTATGCAATAGTCTAAGATTAATCATTTTATGCATGTATTTGAAATTCACATGTCCTAATCTAGAATGCCACAACGTACTTAACTCAACAATATAAGAAGAAGTTATAACATTCTCATTAATTATAATTTTAGGAGTACAATTGATCTTGAAGAGCCCTTTATTGAGGTAACCCTTTCCTACATACATTCCTCCTTTAGTTAATACAAACTTATCGGATTCGAAGACAAGCTTGAATCCTTTCTTACTTTGCATAGGACTCGAATCAAATTCTTACGAATTTTGGGAACATGCAATACATCCAAAAGAGTCATTTCCTTTTCATAAGTAAACTTTATAACTACATTGCCTTTGCCTTCAATGGTAGCAGCCATGACATTTCCCATATAAAGCCTCTCACTTCCATCCGACTTTGTGTAGGTAAAAAATTTGTTTCGATCCCCACAAATGTGCTTGATATCCCTAGTATCCATCCACCAACCTTTTGAGTTGGTTACAACACAAGACTCCATGATTACCGCTGCAAGATCATCGATGTCCGTCATGTTAGCTTGGTTAGGCTTCTTGTTCCCATTCGGTCCTTTCTTATGATGACATTCGCTAGCACGATGTCCGGGTATTCTACATACCTAACAATTCCCTTTTATCTTCTTAGGATCTCAATCCTTAGACCCATTGTATGTAGACTTCCTTTTGCCTCCCTTATTTTTAGACTTAGAAGTGGGTTTTGAGGACTCACCTTCAATGAGATTTTCCTTAAGTTTCGAACTAACTTGTTGCCCCTTCTTGTCTCCCTTACGATTATCTTCTTCAAATCTCAAACAGACCACCGAATCCTCCATCGAAGGTTCCTTACACTTGTGCTTGAGATAGCTTTTGAATTCTTTCCATAAAGGCGGCAATTTCTCAATGATTGATGCCACTTGGAATGGTTCACTAATGGCCATCCCTTCCAATATGATTTGTTTGATAATCACTTGAATCTCCTCCAATTGCTTGACCACCAGAATCAAGTCCACCATTTTAAAATCCAAAAATCTGCCCCACAATGAACTTCTTTGTACCGGCATCTTCAGTCTTGTACTTTTTCTCCAAGGATTCCCATAACTCTTTGGAGGTAGTAATAGTCAAATAGACGTTGTAGAGAACATCTTCCAACCCATTTAGAATATAATAATGACATAAAAAATCAAAATGATTCCATACTTCCAATGCAGCTTGTTGTTTCTTTGACGGATTTTCGATAGGAACCACCGTCTTATCTTGTCATAGGATATGAGCAAGGTTGAGGGTTGTGAGATAGAAGAGCATCTTCATTTGCTATCATTTAAAGTCTTCTCCCTTGAACTGTTCGGGCTTCTCGGCACGAGTATTCTTCACAATAGTTGCAGTAGAAGTAGATTCTCCGGGGCATTATTCCAACTATTAAACTTGTTTTTCGATTGCTGGAATCTAATGGATATGAAACATCAAATAAACAGTGACTAAACTTAAGATCGAAGCACGTACGAATACGTTGTCCGTAAAACAAGTTTACTTCCCACACACCGTTGTTTTGTGGACTACGACACCTTGTTCTTGAGGATACTATGATCTAACAGTTGAAGTACAACTCAACTTCAATTGTTCTATAGAATTGTATGTATATAAGTTGCTCTCAATGACTCTAGAACAGATGAAGAAGAGAAGATCAAATCTGAGTAAAAGTATATCAAAACTAACTAACTATATTCTATATATAGTGGTGTCTATTGGGTAAGAGATGTCTCTCTACAGAAAAGGTTCTGCCCCAACACCTATATACTACATATATCACTATATCTATGTTTATCAGCCAATAGAATAGATTGAAGTTCAAACAAATTCGAATTTCTACATGAAAAGTTGCAACTCTTCTGTTGACCGGTCGAACGGGGCCAGTCGACCGGTCGAACTGGGTCGGTCGACTGGTCGAATGCCCCTCTGCCAAAACTTGTTTAAAATTCTTATAGTCGTTGACCCAGTCGACCGGTCTAAGGGACCCGATCGACCAGTTAAAAACTTCTCTGCTAGAATCTTGAAACTTAAGATTCCAAGCCTTTCCCTGAGCATTGGGCCGGTCCCTAGCGATTCTAACGATCCTCTTGAGCTTACATAAGCTCCCATTCACACCCCGAATCTAGCAAGATCATCAAGGGGTTTAACGGCCTATCTTCGTTTTTTTTTTCCTTCTGTGTTCCTCCTTTGGGTTTTTTGGTATTGAATTCTAGACTTTCAAGAAAAAAAAAAGAAGGAAAGAAAGAAAGAAAGAAATAGGCAGGTATATCTTTACCCAATTAATTAAAGTAAACGGTTCCACTTGGTTAACTAGAACAAGGTGGCAGGGTTTGCTCCACTAAAAAAGAGTTTCATCAGATCTTGAACTCATTAAATTATAGTAGTATATATTTTGTTGAATTCGACACCCTGCTCTGAATGGGACAAAAAGTATACATGCCAAGTCAATTAAACCAAAATGTTTATTTTCATATCATAATTAATCAAAGTAGTTTGATTTACTAATCTACAAACTTATTCTCTTAACTGACATTAAAATTGATTAGGAAATTAAGATCTACTAGTTGGTTTTTTAGAAACTATTTTGGTGCAGTGGTCTCGTACGAGGTCATAGGTGACAAGGCCAAGCTTGGGGGATGAGGGCAATGTTCAAACCTTGATATGAGCGTGACATGGAGAGCAATTTTACCAACTGGGCTAAGCTATGGCATGGAGGACCCTAGTACGAGCATTAAGTGTAGGAAGTTTTAAAGAAAAAAATAGCATAGGTGATTTTAATTTCATTATAAGAACAAAAAATGTGTATTAGATTGTTTTCTTGTCACTTGAATTTGAATAGTCTTAGTCATGCAATACTTATTAGTTAGAAGAAAATCTACCCTCATGAACAACCTCGCTGAAAATAATTAGAGACTTCACTACCTTTTGAGAATTTTTTTAGGGTTTTGTGTGGTTTGAGGATTCATGAAAGGAAAAGAAAAGGGAAAAAAAACAAGAAGGAAAACTAATTCTCTCGTGTATTCCTTCATGCATAAATATCAATAAAATTAAAAAGTTTTAAAATATAATTATAATTTGTGAATATAGAAAGGAAAATTTAACTCAAAACATTCAAAATGTTTGATTTATTTTTCAACCAATAATATTTTATTTTCTATGTTCCTCATCGTTGTCCTCATTAATCAAACAAAGGAAAATATTTTTCTCTATATTTTCCTTTCTTTTCCATCACTAATCCAAAAACCTTAAATAGAAACCTACGATTCGGTCCCTTGATATGGATTTAATATATATAGATTTGGTCCATCCGGTTTTGTAGGAATAAAAATTAATCCTTTATATTACCAAATCTTAAGATTTAGTCATTTTCCCCAAATTTGTAGGTAATTTCTGGACGTATATACCCTTGATGCATATTTTAAGTTAATTTTTAATAGATATGTTTTGTTATATTTAAATAAGGTAATTGGGGGTTAAGGATTTGTGGAGTTATGGTTGCTTAAATCATGGAGTTGTCTAAATTTGTAGTCTCCTAATTTAATTAAAATTCTTTAAAAGGAAGGAATCGTGTACATGTTAATTGTTTACATTTTTTTGTTATCCAGTATTATCTGATTAGCATGATAAGCTTTGCCAAAATCATGTCTATTTTTTTTTCAATAAAAAAAGTGAGAAATTTCTCACTTCGTCAGTTTTATATTAGGAAATTTATCAGTCAAACAGTGAGATTTCTCACTTTGACCGTAGAAGAAGTTTCTCAATTTTATGATTTTCATGTTCATAGTCTAGGTACAAGGAATTGTGTGCATCGTCAAATCATTGGATTTTTTACGTATCATATCGATTTGTTGAGTTCTTAGTAAATGTGAGAATTTCTCATTTTTTTATTTGAAAATTATTATGATAAAGTGAGAAATTCACTTACAGAAAGTGAGAAATTCATATAACAGAATGTGATAAATTCTCACTAAAGATCAAAAAATAAGAAATTCATGTAACAGAAAGTGAGAATTCATACATACAACAAATATTTCACGTTTTATTCACATAAATACTAAAAGTGAGAAGTATCCATTGTTAACCCAAGTACAAGCATACAAACATAGAGCATTTAGTGAGAAATTTCTCACATTTTTGTTTGGTTCATTTTCAAAAGAAATTTCTCATCTTTTTTTGTAAGAAGTTTTACAAATACAGATTTTGGAATAACAAAAAAATTACAATCGATGGGAAGAAGGAAAAAATGAAAAAGAAAAAAAAGGCAAGCACTGTTTGGGAAGCATTCGCCAGAGCATGTCACGACGACATGTGCATCGTCAGAGCATGTCTCGTCTGCGATGAAGGTCGTCGATCGTACAAAGACTGTCATCGATGGTGGGGAGACAACGATCGGTAGTGCGATGGCAGCGCTTGGTGGAGATACTGGTGCATGGTTGGTCGTGATTTGATGGATCTGTGGGTTGAGGGAGAGAGAGAAACTTGAAGGAGACGATCTGTAACTTGATCATTGTACATTGAGGAAGACAATCTATAACTTGAGAGAGAGAGAGAGAGAGAGAGAGAGAGATTTGGAGGAAGAAGTGATTTGTGAGATTTGGATGACAGTTACCACATATCTGTGTCTATAATATGGGAGTATTTTGGTCCTCAAAATAGGTAAGAGACTAATTCTTAAGTTGTGTTATACTAGGGACCGATTTCTAAAACGGGTGGCTATAATGGATTGTATATTAAGGCTTAGTTTGGCCCCCACATGGCTTTTTAAAAGTAGCTTATGAAATTAATTATTAAGTTGTTTGATAATTTTGTACAAGTGACACATTACTCTTCAAAAAAACATCACGAAACCAAAAAGCAACCTTGAGCTTTTAAAAGCTCCATTCTAGAGAAGCTCCCCCCACTAAAAATAAAATGCCCTAAGTTCAATTTTCGCAAAGCTCATAAATTAGTTAGCAAATAAATTAACATGAAATTGTGGTTTAAAAAAGGAGAAGCACCAAATGGGGGCCAAACTAAGCCTAATTAAGTATCCCAACTTTAAAAGTCTAAATGATAAAATCATAATTTCAAACATAATTTTGAATTAAACATCAATTTCGTAAATTAAATTACTCAAAATGATGATCTTTTTTATTTTAATTTTTTTTAGCAAAAAATTCCTAACTACAATTATTCATTTGAAAACGTCTAAAACAGACCTATATAAAATTAAGTTGCCATAACTGGCCCACATAAAGATTATACAAGTCACAGAAATTATTCATATTTCTTCTACTAAAAAAAAAACCTGGTACCTCCAATCACATAATTGGGAATTGGATATGAAGACTATGGCCTATAGAAGAAACGAAAAGAAAAAACATGGTGAGAAGTTATTTAGTGTGTCCGTCACACCACATCTCATGCTATATGGTGTCACTCTTAGGGATGGCAGCGGAGTGGGTATGGGATGGGGCGCCTGCACCTTGAACCTGCCCTTATTGAATGATCCCTCACCCCAACCCCGCCCTCTGAAAGGATGCGTATCCTGACCCCGACCCCACTTAGTACTAGAATACCCATCCCCACCCTGAAAAAAAATCAAAATATATATCAAAACTCAGCAAGTATTCACCAAAATGCACACACAGACACTGTGACAAACACACACACACACACACACACACACACACACACTGAACACACACACACAAACTGAACTGAAATTTTTAATCAAAATAATTGAACTGAATTAAAATTTTCATTTCGGTTCGATTCGATTCGGTATTCGGTTAACCAAGCTATTTGCCCACCCCTACACACGAACACACACCACACGCATTGATCACATAAGACTTTCAAAATATGACTTAAAGTTGAATGTAAACATGATAGAATAGTTGGTAATGGGTATAGATGTAGAGTGGGGTTTGGCGGGCCAACACAATGACCCAAAATACATATGTAAAGATATATATATACATATAGTAGTATAATCGGGACGGGTTCGGGGGATTTTACCTTTACCCCGACCAGACCCCCGACCCGGGTTATACTCTTAGCCCCCATACCTGCCATTTTATCCCGATTGGAACTGCCCCATGTTAGGAAATTATATTTCCTAATAAGAGTGGGCAACATATTAATATCAATTATATTATAAGGGCTATTAATTAAATGGGCTTATATTATGTGGTCAAATTGTAGGAAGCCTATGAAGTTGTACTGGGTATGGGTTTAATGAGTGGATACCAAATACTGACCCTGTTAGGAATAATGGGAACCCTAACATATCAGTATATAAAGACATATAGGTTATGGTCCCCAATATGTCAAATCATTATACTACTTCTTCCTCCATCCCATCAAGAGAAGGAACCCATTACAGAACTAAAGAGATTTGACTGAGGAAGACATAACCGGTCATTATCGTTCTTCTAAGGTTTGCTAATTGCTACAATGGATACATGTATGTATTCTACTTTATTATATCCTTGATAATCTAACATGATATGATCCTAGGGATATGGTTTTACTACTCTAGGGTTTTACAATTTTATAGATTAAAGTTTACAACAAGTGGTATCAGAGCAGTTATCATGTTGACTATCAAGATTTCAACCAAATCAAATTCATCAACATCGTATATTCGGCTCCAACAGATTCGGTTGAGTCTTAAAATAAGCATTAAAACACCAACACTTTAAATATATATATAATATTAAATTATATTGTTGATGTGATGATTCACGAAGGGTGTTAGCCATAAAAAAAAAATCAACACTTTATATATATATGTGCGATTACTCATATTCCTGTCTCACGGATTGACCTAAGAAAGGCCATACCACATATTGCGTAGGGATGCAAACTTAAAATACGGCGCCACTCTTGGGCTTGCATTGTTGCCGTATGTGAGGCCCTTTAAGTTGTACTCCTAATAATATTGTTGGGCTAACTTAATTGTAACAATATGAGAGGCCCATATTAAGTTGACTTTTGTGAGCCATGACCAGTTGTGCGTTGTGTACAAGTCAAGCCGAGCTGTTTCTGTCTCATATAGATTTCCACTTTTAATTCTAGATTGTATCATATTAATGAATAATGTAATTAATTTGAAGCTCTTCTATTTGAATTTGTACGGTGATCATATTCAATTGCACTTAAATTCATGGGTAATTTATAGCATGAATTAAGTTCTATGATAACTTAAAATTTTGGGGTCTATGTTAGGTTTTTATACATGTCTGATATTTCAAATAAATAAATTGATATAATATGTTGCCAAAGTAACCTCTATTGTGTAAAATTTATTTATTTTGAAATATTAAGATGGTATATCTATTATTCATGCGATTAACAATCGGCCCAAAGGAAGATTCTTAATTGGCTGAATAATGGGTGTACATGTGGTGGTAAATATGTGACAATTATCAAACTAATTATCCATGTGGGCAGTAAGTCGGCCCAAAGAAAGGCTACTATCTGACAAGACTTATTGTCAGTATTTGATCATTACAACGGGAGTACCACTTACAGTTGATATTTCTGTCCAAAGACTAAATATCAGTATTGTTCTAGGTATCCAGTGATGGACCCACCATTATGTAAATTATTTAACATGTCATGCATATATATATATAAAGTATTTCTAATATATTTATGTTATGACATGTTATTCATTGTGAGCATGTTATTTTATTTTATTTTGTTCTATATTCAGTTTCTGCTACAGCTACAAATGTTTCTGCTCAAATTAGTGCTATCCCAATGCTTCGAAAGGTGCCATTCCTATCCTAGAATGGTAACTATTATTGTAAGCAAACTCTACCAATGTCAAATGTTCTTCCCAACTACCACCGAGATCGAGAACACAAGCCCTCAACATATCCTCAAGAATCTAGTTAACCCTATCAGTCTGCTCATCGGTCTGAGGGTGATAAGCAGTACTAAGGTCTAACCGGGTCCCCATCGCCCTCTGAAAACTCTCCCAAAACTCTGCCATAAACAACGAATCTCGATCAGACACAATCGAGACCGGAGTCCCATGCAAACGTACTATTTCCCGAATATATAATTGTGCCAACTTGTCTGCCGTCCGATGCACACTCACTGGAATAAAGTGCGCCGACTTAGTTAGCCTATCCACAATCACCCAAATTGAATCATTTCCCTTCTTAGATCTCGGCAAACCATCCACAAAATCCATAGAGATACACTCCCATTTCCACACAGGTATTTCTAAAGGTTTCAACAAGCCAGACGGTCTCTGATGTTCTGCCTTAACCTGCTGACACACCATACACTTAGAAACATATTCTCCAACATCTCTATTCATACCTTCCCACCAAAAGGTTCGTTTCAGGTCATGATACATCTTAGTCCCGCCAAGATGTATAGTGTATCGAGACCGATGTGCCTCATCAAGTACTTCCCTCTTCAACTCTTCACTATCCGATACACAGAGTCTTCCTTGAAAACATAAACTTCCCTCTGTATCCACGGACCAATCCGTCGGACACTCATCAAGCAAATCCACTACCAAGTCATTGAGACGGTTAACTAAAATTGTATATAACCTCTGCATTTGTCGAACTTTCCCTATTAAAGTCGGTTGGACAACCAAACTCCCAATATATGCTTTCTCACCTTCATGCCCTGGCTGAATATCATGAGATGCTAACACTTCAAGAGACTTCCACTCCCTAACCATCAAAGAAGCTATCACACTGTGTTTCCGACTCAGGGCATCGGCCACTACATTACCCTTACCCGGATGGTAAAGAATCTCAAAGTCGTAACTACTAATGAACTCAACCCATCTCTATTGTCTCATATTCAGTTCCTTTTGTGAAAACAAGTACTGGAGACTCTTATGATCTGTATACAATTCAAATCTCTCCCCAAACAAATAATGCCTCTACACTTTCAGTGCAAACACAACAGCTGCCAACTCTAAGTCATGAGTGGGATACCTCCTCTCATGTGGCCTCAACTGTCTAGAAGCATACGAAACAACCTTCCCTTCTTACATCAAGACACAACCCAAACCAGTCCCACTAGCATCTGTGAACACTACAAGCTTCCCTCCTTCCGTCGGGATAGTCAACACTGGCGCGGTGGTCAACCACTGCTTCAACTCCTGAAATGCTTGCTCATACTCATCTGTCCACACAAACTTCACATTTTTATGAGTCAACTTCATCATTGGAGCTGCTATGAGGGAAAACTTCTCAATGAACCTCCTGTAATAACCTACTAATCCCAAGAAACTCCTCACCTCTGTCGGATTAGAAGGTTGTGCCCAGTCTTGCACTGCTGCGACTTTTTCAGGATCTATTGATATTCCCTTAGCTGAAATAACATGACCTAGAAATCTCACTGCGGTCTCCCAAAAAAGACACTTACTGAACTTGGCATACAACTGATGCTCCCGAAGTATCTACAACACCACTTTCAAATGCTCTCTATGCTCCTCCTGAGTCCGTGAATAAACCAAAATGTCATCTATGAAGACTATGACAAAACGGTCTAAATACGGCCTGAACACCCTATTTATCAAATCCATAAAGAATGCTGGAGCATTGGTCAAACCAAATGGCATCACTGGAAATTCATACAACCCATACCGAGTACGAAAAGCTGTACGGGGAATGCTCTCTTCCACCACTCCCATCTGGTGATACCCGGTCCTCAAATCAAGCTGTGAAAAGACCGCCGCTCCCTTCAATTGGTCAAGAAGGTCGTCAATCCTGGGCAAAGGATACTTGTTCTTGATTGTCACCTTATTCAACTCCCTGTAGTCTATACACATACGAAGACTACCGTCCTTCTTAGATACAAATATCGTTGGAGCTCCCAACGGTGAGTTACTAGGACGTATGAACCAAATTCATACACACCTCAAAAGAATTACACTACTAGAAATAAAGATCAACTAAGAAGAAAAATGAACCTACTAGAAAGAAATAATTAACGCACCATTTCTGAAGCATCTCATCCAACTGCTTCTTCATCTCTCCCAACTCCTTGGGTGCCATACGATATGCTGCCTTAGAAATTGGTGTGGACCCCGGTACAAGATCAATCCAAAATTCCACCTCTCTCTTAGGCGGCAGTCCAGGGATCTCCTGAAAAACATCCTCAAAGTCGCATACCACTTCCACATCACTAATATTCTTCTTCGGTATCTCCACCGAATATAAAAAAAAGACATAACCAATTCTCCACTATCTGGATACGTATAAGAGAAACGAGGTAATCCTAGGGTATCTATATGAATGGTCCTCTTAGCACAATCAAAGACAACATGGTTCGCCTTAAGCCAATCCATCCCCAAAATAATGGAAAACCCTTTAAACCCCAATATAATCAAATTAACAAGGAAAGTCCTATCCCCAAAGTCTATCACAACATCTTTACAATGCTCAAATAGAGTAACTGAACCACCTAGAGGTGTTCCTACGCTCACAGGAACAAGTAAAGGCGTAACAGGAATACTCTCTCTCAAAACAAAGTGACGAGAAATAAAAGAGTGGGATGCACCCGAATCAAACAAGACATGAACATCGGAATGAAAACGTTTGAGGCTACCTTGCACATTCTCATTGCCTGGCATCACTGCAAATGCCCTGGCTGGTGCTGCTTGACCCTGTCTCGCGGCCTGCTTATTCCTAGGAGGGTGGGGACATTCCCTAGCAATATGTCCTGGTAACTGGCACTTGAAACACACTTTAGGAGCTACAACCATCTCTCCCCTTACCGGTGGTGCTCCAATCTGAGGCACTGGTGGACGGAAACCAATCTGTGGCTGCAGGGCCTGCTGACGTTGACCCTGGAAACCCTGATTATGCTGACCACCCTGACCATTCCACTGCTGGTTCTGCTGCCTGAAGTTCCCCTGATTTCCTAGGCACCGCTGACCGCCATATCCTTGTCTTTGATACTGCTGACCTCTCCACCCCTGATCATAAGGCTTAAATCTGTTCCCACTACGTCCGGTATCTTTTTGCTGACTTTGAGGTCGAGTGTCTCTAGAATTCTCATTGGTCTTCGCCCTTGCTGACCTCTCAGCCTGAAATTTCTGCTCCTTCTGCTCGAACTTCAAAGCGAAATCCACCACTTTGTTGAAAGGTTCACTCTCTGCAGATAACACTGCCTTGGACAAGTGATGTCCTAATCCGTCAATAAATTTTTCGTTCTTCTTCTCCTCCGTATCAATCAGATGAGGAGCATACTGAGATAGCTCATTGAACTTCTTCACATACTCCCACATAGTCATGGTACCTTGAGTGAGGTCTTGGAATTCCCTAGCCAATTGTGACTTCATTGCACTGGGATTGAAATTTTCCTCAAATAAAACTTTGAACTCTTCCCACGTCATCTCCGCCACATCATAAGTAGCCCTCAATGATTCCCACCAAAGAAAAGCTGCACCCTCAAGCTGTTGAGATGCCAACTCTTGTTTCTGCACCTCTGTGACCTGCATCCTCTCGAACACGAACTCACACTTTCGTATCCAAGCATCTCCTGCTAACGGACCCTTTTCCCCATCGAATGTTCGGCCGCCAATAGAAACAAAATCCTTGTTCCTTTTAGCGAATGGGTCACCCTGGTTTCCTTGTTGATTGTTCTGCACAGCTTGGAGAATCTGGTTCATCATAGCCCCCACGTCGACCTGAACTAAGTTGGGATTTCCTGCCCCAGCTCCTCCAGAACTCTCACCACCTCCAGTCTGAGCTCCATGACGGGTATTGTAGCCTCCAGCCATAACCTTCACAAGACAACCACACATACATAAATATCTGAAACAAACTCGTTCATTGTAATTAACAACCCATTCACCACATTCCGAAGATCACCTAGACACTCTCTAGTCTAGGGCAACCATGAGCTCTGATACCAAACTGTCACATCCCATTTTTTAGACAACCAATTATTAATCAAGGGAGAACCCTCAACCAATATCCAGCTGTCCAATCATCAAGGTGCTTGCAATATAATAACATCACACAGTCTGTACCGAAATAAATCATTACTCACATGATCTATATCAACGGTCAACATCCAACCATAAAAATCAAACCAAGATTTAAATCCGACTCCAAAACATAATAAATATCTAAAAAGAACACTTCACTAAAACAATATCTTAAATTGTTAAATGGCCCACAATGCCAGAAATTATTTCTAAACTCTCTAGGATTGAATTAAAAACGAATAAGGGAAACAGCATAAGACTCCACATGCCTCCTGCTGCCAGGTACCACGACCTCCCTACTAGCCCTGCAAAGTTTGATCGGCTATGCTCTAACAAGAACGCACCCGCGAGAAAAACTCAACGGGTCAGTCACGTGACTGGTATGAGTTAAACCACACACATGCAGAGCTAGGAATCACACGGTGACTCTTACTACCACACCAACAGGTAATTCGGGCAAGAGGATAGTTCCACTTCACATGTCGAGACAAGCGGTAGTTTCCCTCTATGTGGTGGCCATACAGTTCTCGCCCGAATTTAAATAAATAATTCTTACCTTCCGTCACATGGTGAGTCAATACCTGCAAAATGTTAGTGGACCCACCATCCTGCAACCACAAAGATTTATAATAACAAAATACCACAAATTATGCGGAACTACTAGTACTAAGAATTTGCAAGAATTAACTTCATAATTTACTCACTACACGTCCAAAATAAATATATAAGCAAAGAACAGAAGTCCAAGAAATCAACATTTTAGATCCATTGACTCATCGGGAAATTTATTGACAATAATCCCCTTACTTATATAAACGATTTATTATTCAATTTCCTAGGTTCACCACTTGGCTACCCTCCATGGTACACCCACACATATATCCCATGTGTGCCCGGACATACTACCAACATCCACTCTGGTGCCAGTTTGGTTGGGGTATCAACCAAACCAGGTATACACACAGAAGGCCAGTCAATATGCCTAGATGTCTAACAAAATAAGCCGGGCATAAGGCTTAGGTCAGCTTGATCACGAAGCCACCAGCATATAGGTATACTCAGCAAGTCGAGCTACCAAAAATAAAAATAACACAACGGGGAGTAGTGAACACTAAAGAAATTTAAAACGGTGTTTGCATTCTCAGAATATTAAATCATATTAAACTTTAGCCATCCAAATGTTTAAAAATTTAATTTAACCAAAACAAAAAAAAAATAATGATAATAATAGTAGCCAAACAGGCCTTGCTACTATTAGTATCGTACTAAACTTTTATGATCAAACCCATGGACTACAAACAAATATAAAAAATTAAAAGTAAAAAAAAAAAGTCATGATCCAATTCATCATTGACTATAATAAAAAAAATATATATATATATATATATATAAACTACTATCTAATGGTATTGCAAGGTTGAAAATGTGGTGGGTATGACAAGGAGACAAAATATCACAATCTACTACATCCCCTAATTCGGCCCTAGCTATATAGATACCTAAATATATCATCACAGTGGGATTGGTTTTTGAGAAAGAAAAAAAAAAACTCAAGACCTTGGCTGGCCTCTCCTTTTGATATATATCCCATCACTGTTATATTTATATATCCACAGACACATCACGGTGGCCTCTTCTTATGGCCCTAAAAAAAAAAACTCACGGCCATGCACCCACCCATGAATATACATATATAATTTACTCACACATATGTACATATACAGATGACACAAAAAAATATATATATTTCAAAAAAAATATATCTAAACGGTTTAACTCACCATAGATGACGAGTCAACGATGACGGTGATGGGGTGACGAACGGACAGGGTCAGTGACAACGGCGAGAGTGATCGGTGGCAATGGCGGTCGAATAAGCTCTCTCCATCTCTCTCTCTCTCAATATGTTTCTTGTTTGTTTATATATTCCTAACCCTAGTGTGTATAATATAAATAACTATATAAATCCCGTAATATAAATATCAATATATCTAGATAGGCAATCACGCACACACTGATCTACAAGTTTTAGTTTTAATGATATTTCTTACGGTGTAAAACACTCATGACACTGTGTATATTAATCACATTATTAATTTAAATAAAATCATAAAAATACCAATTAAACACTAAGAACCATTTAAAAAATTCAGGGTATTACACACACAGAGAGAGAGAGAGAGAGAGAGAGAGAGAGAGAGAGAGTGGGTGGGGGGTGTGTGTTGTGGACCTTTTGGCCGAGACAGAGGGGTTGGTGGTGGGGTAGATTAGGTGAGAGAAGAGAGGGGATGAGACTTCAGAGTAAACAGGGGGGAAGAGGGAGTGTATACCTAGATATGTATAGCATCCTAGTCAGCATTCTCGTCCTAGTCATATAAGTGTATCATCCTAGTCATATTTTCATTGTGTCCTAGTTGGACAGAGTCTTACAATATAATATAGATATACTCATATATATATATATA
Source organism: Hydrangea macrophylla (assembly GCA_033977485.1). Lineage (NCBI taxonomy): Eukaryota > Viridiplantae > Streptophyta > Magnoliopsida > Cornales > Hydrangeaceae > Hydrangea > Hydrangea macrophylla. The sequence continues at coordinate 52,435,207 of CM066985.1, forward strand.
TACAGAGAGAAAAAAAAACAGAGAGTTGGTGGTGGTGGTGGTGGTGGTGGTGGTGGTGGCGACGACCGGTGGTGGCGGCAGTGGTGGTCAGTGGTGGTGGTGGCGGCGGCGGCTGGTGGAGGTGGCTGCTGGTAGTGGTGGTAGTGGCCATGTGAGAAGAAAGAGAAAGACCAAAGAGAGAGAGGGGTATTTTAGGTATTTTAGACAAAAAGTTGATGCATTTCTAATTTAGTGAATTTATATAGATTTCCTTTTATTTTCAATAAAGCACTTGACTGACTTTTAAATACTCTACATAAAGTAGGCTGAATTTTAATTATCCCTTAAAGTTTTAGCCTACCATTTTGGAATTGAAACTGTCTTCCAAAAAAAATTTAAGATAAATTAAATATATGCACGCAATTACCGTCCAATTAAAATTAAAGTTGTAAAACCAAGTTAAGGGTAAAAACTAATATTATTATATTATTTTCTCCACTTAACATGAGTTGGGGTTGAATTTGTGGAATCTGCAAAATAACAAAGTTTAGAACAACTAGGCTAATAAAATATACATAAATGGAAATACTGAAGCAAAAATAAAATACTAAACCTTTGACTTTGGATTCTTGTGGGGTCACAGTGGTTGAACTCCAAGAATATAAATAAGGTCAAACCAAATCCTAATCTAATTTGGGAGTGAGATATGGGTATGGTGTGCTTTGGACTTTAGTAGGTGATTACAACAACTACGTGGCTAAGAAATATGACATTTACTCGCAAAATCTGTCTTCTAGTGAATGGAAATATTGCTATAAAAATTGAAAATTTAGGGTTTCAAACTTTTTTAGGGAACAACTACAAGTACTACTAGACTAAAAATATTAAATCTAAATTTAAACAGGACAATTTTTACTATTACAAATTGACAAATGAACTATGAGAAAACAAATATTTTAATTTAAGAAATACAATACACAAAATTTTGCTACATATTTTTCGAGCATGAAATCATCAATTACATAAAAGTAAATTTTTACAACTACTAGAACTAGAAAAAAGCTAAGAAAAACTAAAGTTTCCTACTTCTAGGGACAATATGAAGTGCTCACATGATAATCTCCCTATACTATTCTCTCCCTAACAGTGTGTGTTGTGAAGTTGTGCATGTGAGTTGTGTCCTTTTGCTTCTCCTACTCGTCTCTTTTTATAAGCGAAATTATATGATGAATTCATCACTGCATTCGTCACGTTTGGCACTTATTTCTCCTTCGCGTGTTCAGTTTTCTTCTATCGCCTGACATGCCTTTGAATTCTTGCACAATTGAGAGAGAGAGAGAGAGAGAGAGAGAGAGAGAGAGAGAAGAAGAAGAAGAAGAAGAAGAAGAAACAAAAGAAAAAACTTAAAAAATCAAACTGACATCCAAGCTTTAACTTGGATGTCATTTTCCGTCTTTTTTTTTTTTTTTTTTTTTTTTTTTTTTTCTTGTTTTGGATTGTACATAAGTTTATAGAATATATATATTTTTTACTTATACTATTCATGTTTTGACTATGGAATATACTATAGTGTGGTTGCTACTTCTTTCCTTCCTTTTATTTTACTTCATTTTTACTTAAACAAATAAAATATGTAAAAGCACATAATTACATGCATTTGAGTGACATCACCATTAAATTATATTAATTCAAATATGCATGTAAAACTAGGGATTTTGGTGTTTAAATGAGCACTATGTCTATTATATTGGCACATAAATGTACAAAATTCAGTGTTTGTCAGTGGCCGTGGGTTGTCTCGGGATGATCTCCTCCTCTCTCCTTCTTCCTCTTTCTCCTTCTCTTTCTCTTCTCCTGTCTTCTTCTCCTCTTCTTCCTTGAGAGTGTGTGAGTGTATATATATATCCGGGAGTGTGTGTGTATATATATAAGTATGAGTGTGTATATATATAATCTCTCTCTCTCTCTCTCTCTCTCTCTAACTCTCTCAGGATTCAACAACTCCAACACACACACGAACCCAACATATATATAGACAAAGAAGGAGGGCAGGTAGCAGAACACGTGTATTGAAAATACTAAGTTTAATCGATCGAAGTGAGTTCGATCGATTGATAACAGTTTGGTCAGTGTTCGATCGATTGAGAAGGGTTCAATCGTTTGAGAAATGGGACACACCATAAATTCAGGTCAGCAGAGTTTCGATGGATTGAAGTGAACTCGATCGATTGAAGGAACAAAAGTTCGATCGATCGAAAGAGGTTCGATCGCTTGAACTTGAAATTATTGAAAAGGTAACTACTAGTATACTGAATCTTTCTACAACAAAAGTAATGTAAAAGTACAACCAAAATACAGTGAAAATACAGGGTATTACAATATATATGTAAATTAAACAAGTTTATTAACAAGCTTTTTCACGAGCCTACTCTACGAGTCCTATTGAATTGCTCACGAGCCATATAAAGATGAGCCCATATGTGCTCAAGCTTGACTCGTTTATTACACTAGCTGAGCCGAGTCGAGTCAAGCTATTATTGAGCCAAACCATGAGCCCTTATTGAGCGGCTCAGCTCGTGTACACCCGTTATATCAACATGGTGACATGGTGTGACAGACTCACTAAATAATTTCTCTATGGTGATGAAAAAATATTCATTACAAGTGATCATACACAAGCCAATAAGGGTTTGTATGAATCCATATAGTCCTCTATTTAGCAAAATATTTCTCAAATTTAGCAAAAAATTGAAATCCGTAAGAGGAACTAAAATCCTACATGTTACAAGTGTTGTATTTAATAGGGTAAAATGCATTTTGCACCCTCAAACTATACCCTGTTTGATATTTGGTCCCTGAATAATTTCTTTTTTGCATTTGGTACCTCAACTAACATTTGTGGTAGTTTGCCCCCTTCCGCCTTCGTTACTTTTGGTGTCACTAAAAATTGATGGAGAGGGCAAATGTTACAAAATGTTAGTTGAGAGACCAAAATGTGACCAAAAAAAAAAAAAATTAGGGATGAAAATGCCAAATATGGTATAATTTGAAGGTGCAAAATGCATTTAACCCTATTTAATATTTGCTACATGTGGTGAGACGGACTCACTGAATAATTTCGCAGGCCGATGTTCCCGCATGCCAACTCCTCGCTTCATAACGTGCCGGCAACATTTACTTAAACAACACAACAAAACACACACACACTCTCTCTCTCTCTCTCTCTCTCACACACACACACACACACACACACTCTCTCTCTCTCTCTCTCTCTCACACACACACACACACACAAACACACACACACACACACACAAACGCATACATTGCGCGGTGAGACTAGCACACATACGCAAATTCGTCGGTTCCAATCGGAGTTCCGCAAGGAATGGTTTAGCGGCCCCCATTCTTCTGAGAAACCTAAAAAGGTGCATCTTTTTTTTTTTTGCTATTTCACTTTCAATCTAAATATAGTTGGAGTACTTATAGTATGTACAACTCACAACGTTGTGGATAAAACTCTGCCCGTGATTTGAATGTTTACTGACCGTTGGAAGCCTCAATTATTTAATGAAATCATGGTCTCACTATGATATGTTGTTATATATATATATATAATCAGCTGTTGTTTCATTTGGGTGGGTTTTGGGGGGATTCCTTGTTCTTCTCAGCTTGGTTGGTTTATGTCTCCTTTGGGTTTGATTTGGTATTGTAGTTCCTATTGATTGGAAAAAAGTTCTCATTATATGCTGTATGTAGATGTTTATGTATGTGTATGTGCACTATGGGATTGGGTTTTTAAAATTTTTAGTTGTTGTATAAGTCGTCTTCTTTGGTGGGCTTTTTTGGAATTCTCGTTTCTCAGCTGGGATGGTTTCTCTTTTGGGTTTGTGTATGTGCATTATAGGATGAAATGAGGCTTTTATGGGTTTTATTTATTTATTTATTTTTAATTTTTAATTGTTGCCAGTGGGGGACCCAGTATTTTGTGTTAGGAGGGACCAAGTTTATTGGATTTGGCTTTGTAAACAAGTTCCACGCGGGGTTTCGGTGGCAGCACCTCGCAGACAAATTTTTTTGGTCTATTTATACATATTTTTTGGTGCGAGACAAAGAGCCGATAGAGTATTTGTGTCGAATAGATTTTGGCCTTGTTTGTCTCACGAGGTGGGTAATAGGGTATTACTCTACTCCTTCACTAGTATGTAGGACTACCCCCGGAATTAATAGTCCAACATAATAGTGAAGTAAAGTAATACCCAATTACCCAACTAATGAGACAAACAAGGTCTAAATCTGTTCGACACAACTACCCTTTCGACTATAGTAGTCCTTCATATGGAGACTATTAAGATGATATTATTAATTAACCCTGCACTATTTAGCATACCCAAACAATGGACTATAAGTCCGGTTTCTTGTGTCCCTAAATTAGTCCTGCAAAACAAACGTGGTCTTAGACTTAGGGCTTTAATTTTTTCAATTGACTTTTATATGGATGGTATATGTTGAAAATTTTAAAAATTTGGGAGGGCCAAATACTAAATTAACTTCAAATTTTCAAAAAATTTGGTAGCTATGGGTCCGCCCTAGATTGTTGTATAAGTTGTCTTCTTTGGTAGGATTTTTGGGATTTCTGGTTTCTCAGCTGGGATGGTTTATGTCTCTTTTGGGTTTGAATTGGTATTTTTGTTCCTACTGATTGGAAAAAAGTTCTCATTATATGCTGTTATGTATATGTTTATGTTTGTGTCTATGCACCAAGGGATGAAATGAGACATCTTGTTGTTGAGAAACTAATGTGATCCCTCTTTTATTTCATTTCTGTATTTATTAATGTTGAAGTTTGAGAAATAACATTTGCATTCAGGAAACAAATCTAGATTTGAAGTTTACTTGTTGTAGATCAATGTGAAAGAGAAATCTGGTACTCTTCAATATCCTACTGTTTATACATGATTCATGAAGAGTCGGATTTGTTCGATTGTAGATCAGAACCTATGTATAATAGTTGGAATTAGGTTTAACTTGCGATCATAATATTTTGCCTAGATGGCACATTTATTTCATATTAAACATTTTCAGTCATATATACAAGCCATACCTGGTTCGTTTTTCATTGAATGGGGATTAGTGTGATATTTTATTTCATTTTTTTAAATTTCAAAACTACTTGTTTTACGTTTCTGAGCTGTTCATGAAAATCATGAATTGTTGGTTTTGTGGTATGATTGCTTTTCCAGGTTAACATATGTCTGATTTTGAGATCATCTACTGTAGAAAGATGTGCATCCTTGCTTAATTTGCTTTAAAGGCTTCAAGTCTTCAACAACGTTTTGAAATTTTTTACAACCAACAGAACTTGAATAGTGAGATCAATTACAGACCATTGTGTCCAATGCTGATAAATTTCTCATTTGATTTTACTTGTACAAATCATGAGTTCATTACTTTTCCCCTGAATTCATTTTTTTAGGGTCATCTAGGACATAGCAAGCCAGAGGCTGGAGGAGATTTCTGCAGTTACCGGAGATTGGTGTTCAACCCTCCACTTTCCATTGATTGAATTCAAGAACCAAAAGGTATCTCTCTCTCTCTCTCTCTCTCTCTCTCTCTCTCTCTCTCTCTCTCTCTCTCTGTCCCTCCTTTTCCCTGGAACTTTTGTGTGATGATAGTGGTTAACTAGGAAGCATGGGCACTTCTAAGAAGGTAACGTGTCGTGTCATGTCATGTCAAGTCCGATACACGGACACAACACTTCACAGAACTTCTTCTGCGGTGTCAACGTGCAATTGTTTTTCGGATGTCCGTATCGTGTCTGTGCCCATGCTTCATAGGTGGTCAATGTCTGGAATATTTTACTTCTATTGGTAATTCTCGTCTATCTGAGGAGACTAAATTACAATCAACTCCCTTTGATCTGAGTTCTCGGTTAACATGTTCAAACACTCAGATGTGAGATGCTATATGGTTATTTCTTGTCATATTTTACTTAAGTGCAGTTGACCCTGTAATAACTAATGATCACGAACGATATGAAATAGTTAACCGATAGAAACATCAATTCCTTTTCTTTTACAATTAGTAATTATTTGGGCTTCATCTTTGTACGACTTCCTATGTACAAAAAGAATAACAATATTTACATATTTTAAGCGTATACTTAACATTTCAAGAAAAAAAAATGGTAAATGCCATCACAAGATAGCTTTGGAATATACTTAATAGTTGACTTTATTCCTTATATTACCCAAAACCTCCCCCCCCCCCCTCCAATTTCTAAATGTTCCATGTTTATATTATTCAAGGAAATAATGCGGGAGGTCCAGCTTGGGTCGCATACTGTGAGGTCCCATGGATTCACAGTGGCAAGGACACACATGCATGACTGGCTGATACTGATTCTTCTTGTGGCGATAGATGTCATTCTGAATGTTATTAATCCATTTTATCGATTTGTTGGTAAAGATATGATGAGTGATCTGAAGTATCCTTTAAAAGATAACACCATTCCTGTATGGGCTGTTCCTGTAAGTCATTATTTGTTAAATTATTTAGAGCCCGTTTGGATCAGCTTGTTTGGGATTATTGAGAGATTTGAACCTATGCGGCAAAATCTTTTTCACAGCTTTTTCAGATACGAATCCAATTTTTAAAGCTGGAAAAAACTGCTACAACTAGAAGCAGCAATTTGGTGCTTTTTCAAAATATATTAAAGAAAAAAATCTCTTATTCTTACAGCAATACCAAAGGGGCATTTTAATCCATTGGAATATAGTTATGATGCCCTATCAGTAGGAAATTGATGAGTGGTCTCTCTCACTCAACAGATCTATGCAGTTTTGCTGCCTATTGCCATTTTTCTCATCGTCTATTTTCGTAGGAGAGACGTTTATGATCTCCATCATGCTATGCTAGGTGATTGAATCTTTCAGCTCTGCATGTTTTTATCAACAATATCTCCTCACGTGTGCAATCAACTAAATGAACCATCTCTTGAACAAATATAACTCATGATTTTGTAATTTATCCCAAGCAGGCCTCTTATTTTCTGTCCTGATAACGGGGGTTCTCACAGATGCAATAAAGGACGGAGTGGGCAGACCTAGACCCAATTTCTTTTGGCGGTGTTTTCCTGACGGAAAGGATGTATGGTCTTTTAGAACCGTAGTTTGTGATACACTTAGGCTCTATTTGGTTATGGATTTAGCCATGGTTCATGGATCTAGCGGGAGAACAGGAAAGGAAATTATAAAGGACAACACTTTTCTTCAAGGAAAGTAGTGAAAACAAATAGGAGGGAAAAGAATATATAGTTAAAAAAACAAACTAGGTTTTATGAGTTTTTGAATCGTTTCCTCCCTTTTTTCAAATATTACAATCACAATTCATTTTTTAAAATTTTTTTTTATATTTTTTCAGTTTTTAATGTTATTTAAGCACAGACGAAAACACAAGGGAATAGTTTTCCTTTGCTACTGTAAATCTGCAAACCAAACAGAGCCTTAATAATTTGAAACAACTGTTTTTTCCTTCTAATTCTCTCCCATCCCAATTCCTTATTATGGCACATAACATGCAGTGTCTTTCAGGTTTATGATCACTTGGGAAATGTTTTATGCCATGGTGCAAAAAGTATTGTGAAGGAAGGACATAAGAGTTTTCCAAGTGGGCATACATCATGTAAGCTTGCACCTCCATTATGGTTTGCTAAATTTTTATTGGGTAAATTACACTCCCTTGTATATGCTAAAATTACACTGACCTCCCTTGTATATGCTAAATTGCACGGACCTCCCTTGTATATGCTAAAATTACACTGACCTCCCTTGTCAGAGTTTGACATTAACAGTGAGTTGATTTTACCTTTTGGTCCTTTACAAAATGGTGTCGGTTTGGCTATAGTTAGAAAACCCATTTGATCTTCTTCCTTGTAACACCCCAAAATCCACGACATGTGGACGGGCCAAAGAGTCAAAGAAAAAGGTTAAGGAGAAGAAGAGGTCCTACGTGAACCAACCAAATAGTGCGGAAGCTACAAAAGAATCCTAATGGATTCCAAAGAAAAGTCAAAGGTCAACCCGCTGAGACCAAACGAGTCAAGTAGGGTCGACCCACAGTACTCTGGTTTTCAAAGAAGTTTTTATAAGAATAGAAATAAGAAGTGTCAAGAGTGGAAGAAAAGAAGAAGTTTAATTGAAGGTTTTAATGAAATCAAGGTTTGAGAATTTACGACCGAACGGTCCCTTACAAATTAAAAGTAATATATTCCCCACAACGTACAAGCCATAGGCTTAGTATAAACCAAATCAGAGTTTAAAAGTTCTCGAGTTAGGTCCAAATTTATAAGTCAGGCAGCAAGTCTTTCGACATGTCAAAATGGTTCAAAAGCATAAATAGATTATAGGGGATTCGAAGATCCCGGATACATAACAATGAATATTAACAATGAGAATATTACAAGTTATGAAAGAGTTCCAATACAAGGACTCCACTAACATTACCAAACGCATAAAGGGGCTAACATGTGCCCAAGCTAGGTCATAGCTTACAAATTAGCATAGATGGAAGGATTTAAACCCAAGTACTTGTAAGTTCCATAATTCGATTCTAACATGAACGATATCGAATTACAACTATTACAAGTTTAATAAAAGAACTATGCTAAGTAAGTCCAAAAGAATATAATTTCTCGAGGGGAGCTTTCAAAAACATGAGGCTAGGGTATCCGGCTACTCGTGGGCCTTGCCCCTATCAAAACCACCTGAAAAAGAGTTTTTATAGATTCATTAAGTACGACGGCTTAGTAGAAAACATTATAGATATACAAGATGGATCCCATAACTACCAATGAGATGTGGTGCCATGTATGATGCCTAAGCCTTTCAACTAATGAGCCCTCGGGCTATGCATACGTGTTCACTCGCCTCGTTACCGGACTGTGAGCCACCCCCCACTGGGAATGTAGCATACCAACTTTCCGATAGCTAGTCGAATATAAGTTGGAGTTTGGTACGTTCTTAGGTACGTCCACCCTGTCCTCACACACAACCCACATCCGGATTTTTCACATCTTTTTATCCTCATTTTGGGACTTCTCATATGCAAATCATGCTATGCTATGAGGTGTGCCCACTTGGCAACAATGCACGTGAATTCTACGATTCTAATGCATGTGTCAAATTTCAAGAATGATATCAATAAATTTCATCATTTATTAGCAACATTAAGACTTTGACAATAATCAAAGTAAGCATGAGTTCTACCATTTAGAGGATTAATAATAACACACAAGCATGCTTTCAACTTAGCAACAAGACTTAATTTATATGAACATTTTAGTTATTAATTAGCAACCAAGTAAATAAGCACATAATCTCATTTAAGCATCTATGCAACTAATTAACAACTAGACATGCAAGTCACATAAACTAGACATGCAAGTCACATGAACATGCGCATTTGGAAAGAATTATAATTTACTCCGCAAAACCTCTATTTCTAGCAATTAATCACATGTCAAAGTTAGCTATATAATACCATTTGTATATAAATAATGTAATCTACCTTCTCCTTGAGAATACAAGTATAAGCAAAGAGAATCCAAGAGAGATTGGGAAAGCCCAAGTAGTAGATCTTCAAGAACAAGAAAATAGAAAGTTCATCCTCTTTCCTTAGGCCATAACTTGAGCTAGAGAACACAAATGGAGAAAATAAGAACACCAATGGGAAGCTCTAGTAGAGAGGGTCACTTTTGATACTAATAGCTTGCTCCCAATAATGAGTTATGGAGGCTCAAAATTAGGGTTTAAGGTTGAAGTAAATATGGGGGTTTGCTCTTCCAAACATGAGGGTGATAGAGATAGAGATAGAGATAGGAGAAGAATAATGAAAAGAAAATGAGGGGGAGAGATATATAAGGGAGGGAGAAGGAGAGGGGGAAGCTTCCTAGGAGACTTGAGTTGTTGGGGGTGGTTGGGAGTGGTTTGGGAGTGGTTTGGGGAGGTGACTTGTGGGCCCCCTCTTGTCTCCCTTACACACACACACATACAAATATGTAACATATATATATACACATCCATGTGCCAAAACAATTACCAAAGTGGTACTACAAGACCAAAGGTTAGGCATTAAAATGTATAAGTCCACAATGGGTCCATACATTGACCACTAAAATTACCACAATACCCTTAAAAAAAATTCAAAACATTACAATCTACCCCCCTTAAAGAGAATTCCGTCCCGGAATTCGGGGAAACATACCTCAATCGAAGAAAAGGTAAGGATACTTCGATCTCGCCTCGGTCTCGTCTTCCCACGTCGACTCCTCGACTCCATGGTGGTTCCAAAGTACCTTAACCAAAGAGATGGTCTTGCCTCGCAAGACGTGCTCCTTCCTTTCAAGAATGCCTGTAGCTTGCTCTTCATAAGATGCATCTTCATCGATGGCTAACTCGGTCCAATCTAAAACATGTGACTCATCACGATTATACTTGCGAAGCATAGAAATGTGAAAAACATTATGAACATTTGAAAGTTGAGGTGGGAGTGCCAAACGGTAGGCCACCTCACCAACCTTATCAAGAATCTCAAACGGACCAATGAATCGCGGCGACAATTTCCCGCTTTGCCCAAAGCGTAGCAAACCCCGTCGAGGGGCAACCTTGAGAAACACATGGTCTCCAATGCTAAAAGATAAGGGTCGTCGGTGACAATCGGCATACGACTTCTGACGACTCTGAGCGGTAAGCAATCTCTTCCTTATAACTTTGATCTTCTCGCCTGTCTCTCGAACGAAGTCGGGTCCCAAAGCGGATGATTGTCCAATCTCGTTCCAACATAAAGGTGACCTACACGGTCGACCATACAAGGCCTCAAACGGTGCCATCTGAATGCTAGCTTGATAACTGTTGTTGTAGGCGAACTCCACTAAAGGTAGGTGATCTTCCCAACTGCCTTTGAAATCCATCACACAAGCTCGAAGCATGTCTTCTAAAGTCTGGATCGTACGCTCGGACTGCCCGTCTGTCTGAGGGTGAAATGCTGTACTTAACAAAAGTTGAGTACCCAAGGCCTTCTGAAGACTCTGCCAGAATTGAGAAACAAACTTAGAATCACGATCAGAAACTATAGTAACCGGCACGCCGTGGAGTCTCACAATCTCCTGAATGTATAACTTGCTAAGAATATCAGCTGAATTTGTAGTCTTGATAGGTAAGAAGTGTGCGGATTTGGTCAATCGATCGACAATGACCCAAATAGCATCATGCTGGCGAAGCGTCCTAGGGAGTGCTGTGACAAAGTCCATCGAGATGTGCTCCCACTTCCACTCTGGAATCGATAAAGGTTGAAGTAAACCTGCTGGTAGTCGATGTTCGGCCTTCACTTGTTGACATGTCAAACAATTAGATGCGGTGTCGGCTACGGCTCTTTTCATACCTTTCCACCAATACTATCGGCGCAAGTCTTGATACATCTTCGTGCCTCCCGGATGCACCGCTAAGCGAGAATGATGAAATTCCTTTAGGACGTCGTTTCGGCAAGCTAAAGGAACAAAAGGTCTGCCGCGAAATCTCAAGCCTCGGTCGGAATCGAAGGTCCAACCCTCTATCGCTTCACCACTAGTAACGCGCGATCGAAGTTGTTCGGCCTCTTCATCGGATCGCTGCATCTCTAATACACGGTTCAAAAGCGTCGGTTGTGCGGTCAAAGTGAACAAAGTGGCACGATTGGTTGACTCGGCAAGATGAACATCAAAATTGTCAAGTTGCTCCATCATCTTCCATTCTCTAATGGCTAAACAAGCCAAGGTGCTGCGAGGTTTCCTGCTAAGAGCGTCGGCTACAACGTTGGCCTTCCCCGGATGATATTGCAAATCGAAGTCATAATCTTCTAAGTATTCCATCCACCTTCTCTGCCTCAAGTTCAAGTCGCGTTGCGTGAAAATATACTTAAGACTCTTATGGTCGGAGAAGACTTCAAATCTTTCGCCATAAAGATAGTGCCTCCAACTCTTCAGTGCAAAGACGACGGCAACAAGCTCTAAGTCGTGGGTGGGATAATTTTGCTCGTGCGGCTTCAACTGTCGTGAACCGTAAGCCACAACCTTGCCTCCTTGCATCAAAACGCAGCCTAAGCCTTCATGTGAAGCATCGCAATAAACTGCGTAGTCTAGTCCTCGCTCGGGAATAACTAAGATTGGGGTTGAAGTTAATCGTGCCTTCAATTGTTGAAAAGCCCTTTCACAAGACTCGCTCCACAAGAACTTTGTCCCTTTTCGAGTAAGCCTCGTCATAGGCATCGCTAGACGTGAAAAGTTTTCTACGAAACGTCGGTAGTAGCCTGCTAGTCCCAAGAAACTCCGGACTTCAAAGACATTCTTCGGTGGTTGCCAATCCATAACGGCTTCAATCTTCGATGGATCCACAGATACTCCTTCCTTCGAGACAACATGGCCAAGGAACTTCACTTCCGGTAGCCAAAATTCACACTTAGAAAACTTAGCATACAATTTGTGCTCCCTCAAAATTTGTAAAACAATTCGAAGGTGCTCCTCGTGCTTTTCTCGAGAAGGCGAGAAAATAAGAATGTCATCGATAAAAACAATGACAAAATGATCAAGAAGCGGACTAAAAATGCGATTCATCAAATCCATAAAAGCCGCTGGCGCATTCGTCAAACCAAATGGCATCACAAGAAATTCAAAATGACCATATCGAGAGCGAAAAGCTGTCTTTGAGATGTCCTGCTCTTGAATCCTCAACTGGTGATAGCCCGATCTCAAATCAATCTTTGAAAAGCACGTCGACCCACGAAGTTGATCAAACAAGTCGTCGATCCTCGGTAGCGGATACTTATTCTTTATAGTCGCTCGATTAAGCTTGCGGTAGTCGATACATAACCGAAGTGATCCATCCTTCTTCTTTGCAAAGAGGACGGGTGCTCCCCACGGTGATGTACTAGGACGAATGAATCCTTTGCTCAACAAGTCTTCTACTTGAGTCTTCAACTCTTTCAGTTCCGCGGGTGCCATACGATAGGGCGGAATAGAAATAGGCAACGTGTCGGGTGCGAGGTCTATCGTGAACTCAACTTCACGAATAGGCGGCAAACCGGGTAAGTCCTCAGGAAAAACATCCGGGTACTCACAGACAACGGGAGGAAACTCCTCACGAGTTGCCTCACTCTCATCAAACACCAAACTAGCCAAGCAATCAGAACGACTCCTCTCGTACAAACTATGTAAAGAAGAAGTCGGACGCTCAAAGCGATCTCCCACAAAGCGGCAAGAATCCCCCGACGGGGTAAGAAAAGTGACTCTTCTCCTGAAGCAGTCTATAGAGGCTCGATAGGCGCATAGCCAATCCATGCCCAAGATAACATCAAAACAGGACATATCAATAACAACAAAATCAACAACGAGGCTCCAGTCAGCTATCACAAGCTCGCAACCGCGACACACTCGATCCAAATGAACTAAACCTCCAACAGGAGTGTCCACTAAAAGCGTAGAACCCATACAGCTCATTTCTAAACCCAATGCCGATGCAAATGCAAATGAGATGAATGAAAAGGATGCTCCGGTATCTATAAGAACTGAAGCTCGACAATTGAACAAAAGAAGAGTACCTCTAATGACAGAGGGCTCGGGGATATCCTTAGGAGTAGTAGCAAGATTAAACAGGTTGGAAGGAGGCCTTGAGTCGTGCTGTCCTCCCCCACGATTTCCCTGATGGTGGTGCTGGCCCTTAGAAACATTTGGCCTGAAACTCTGAGCAGATGGAGCTGGAGGTGGTGGTACGAAGGGAGGTCTATAACCCTGCTGTGATGGTCCAGAAAAAGGAGCTGGTTGAGTCTGAGGAGGTCCAACTGCCGGTGGCGCAGCTAAAACAAAAGGACAATTCCGAATAACATGGCTAGGATCGCCACAACCAAAGCAAACCCTAACACCCGTATTACTCCCACCACGGGACAAGCCAGAACGCTTAGAGCCCTGAGACTGAGAATGCTGAGTCTGAAACTGAGGGGTTTGGGGAACCTGAGGAGAGTGCTGAGAGGAAAGGGAGGGTTGATGATGAGTTGACTCCTGCTTTTGCTTCTTAGAATGGTGCCCACCAGATGAGCCTGATTGGAAACCTTTCATAGGAGGTCGTGACTCCTTGATCTTTTTGGAGTTAAGATATTCCTCTTCAAATACGAGTGCCTTAAGTACCACCTGGCTGTAGGTCGGAAGTTCAAATCCAGTCACTTTGGCACGAAGACCCGGCCGAAGTCCTTGCTCGAAGGTCCTTGCCTTGGTAGTCTCATTAGCGGTGATATCCGGTGCAAAACGGGCTAAGTTTCCAAAGCGTGCCTCATAATCAGCAACTGATAAATCTCCTTGTTGAAGGGCCAAGAACTCAGTCCTCTTTGCGTTTCGTGCTACTGTCGGAAAGTACTTGGCAAGAAAGAGACTAGTAAATGTGTCCCAAGTCATTCCTGCAAGCGGGTGGGTTGTGAGAGTAAGCTCCCACCAAATCTGAGCTCTCCCAGCAAACTGAAAGGTCGCGGCATCGATACGGAGGTGGTCCTCTACGAGTCCGATGTGCTCGAAGATACGGACAATCCCCTTCAACCATAGTTCGGCTTGAACCGGGTCAGGATCCCCTGAGAAAGTAGGAGGGTTTCGCCTCGCAAACTCCCTCATAGCCGACTGAGCCCTCGGCTCCGCTGGTACAACCGGTATCACCGGTACATCAGGTGCTACGGGTGCTACCTCAGGTGCTACGGGTGCCACGGGTGGTGGTGGTGGTGGAACTTCATTCCTTGCCGCTTGAGCGGCTTGGGTGAATTCCCACATGGCCGCTGCCATCTGTTGGAAGAAATGAGCTCCATCTGGAACTCCTTCTGGGGCAGAAGCTGAGTAGGATGCCTCCGCCCCTCGGCCTCTAGCCCCGCCACGGCCCCTAGCACGGCCTCTGGCTCGACCTCCAGCGCGGCCTCCTGCACGTCCTCTAACACGAGGCGGCATAGCTAAACAAAGCATGACAGTAACATTCAATTAAGTAAGATTGTCAACATTCAAATCAATATCCGACAAGCAATAAGTCCTTATGCGAATTCTTGTGTCACATCTCTACGAATTTAAAAGCAAGAGCGTAGAAATAAATAAACATACAGTTATGTAGGCATGTAACACTTAAGCATGCTCTCTCATCTTCATGAACTTAAAATACGTGTGAAACAATTCAAATAAGCATAATTGAAATCTTTGAACGTCTAAAAGAAGTCATGGTTAAACCCCATAAACTCCCAGAGCACCAAGTATTCGAACCCGGTTAAGCTCTGATACCAATCTGTAACACCCCAAAATCCACGACATGTGGACGGGCCAAAGAGTCAAAGAAAAAGGTTAAGGAGAAGAAGAGGTCCTACGTGAACCAACCAAATAGTGCGGAAGCTACAAAAGAATCCTAATGGATTCCAAAGAAAAGTCAAAGGTCAACCCGCTGAGACCAAACGAGTCAAGTAGGGTCGACCCACAGTACTCTGGTTTTCAAAGAAGTTTTTATAAGAATAGAAATAAGAAGTGTCAAGAGTGGAAGAAAAGAAGAAGTTTAATTGAAGGTTTTAATGAAATCAAGGTTTGAGAATTTACGACCGAACGGTCCCTTACAAATTAAAAGTAATATATTCCCCACAACGTACAAGCCATAGGCTTAGTATAAACCAAATCAGAGTTTAAAAGTTCTCGAGTTAGGCCCAAATTTATAAGTCAGGCAGCAAGTCTTTCGACATGTCAAAATGGTTCAAAAGCATAAATAGATTATAGGGGATTCGAAGATCCCGGATACATAACAATGAATATTAACAATGAGAATATTACAAGTTATGAAAGAGTTCCAATACAAGGACTCCATTAACATTACCAAACGCATAAAGGGGCTAACATGTGCCCAAGCTAGGTCATAGCTTACAAATTAGCATAGATGGAAGGATTTAAACCCAAGTACTTGTAAGTTCCATAATTCGATTCTAACATGAACGATATCGAATTACAACTATTACAAGTTTAATAAAAGAACTATGCTAAGTAAGTCCAAAAGAATATAATTTCTCGAGGGGAGCTTTCAAAAACATGAGGCTAGGGTATCCGGCTACTCGTGGGCCTTGCCCCTATCAAAACCACCTGAAAAAGAGTTTTTATAGATTCATTAAGTACGACGGCTTAGTAGAAAACATTATAGATATACAAGATGGATCCCATAACTACCAATGAGATGTGGTGCCATGTATGATGCCTAAGCCTTTCAACTAATGAGCCCTCGGGCTATGCATACGTGTTCACTCGCCTCGTTACCGGACTGTGAGCCACCCCCCACTGGGAATGTAGCATACCAACTTTCCGATAGCTAGTCGAATATAAGTTGGAGTTTGGTACGTTCTTAGGTACGTCCACCCTGTCCTCACACACAACCCACATCCGGATTTTTCACATCTTTTTATCCTCATTTTGGGACTTCTCATATGCAAATCATGCTATGCTATGAGGTGTGCCCACTTGGCAACAATGCACGTGAATTCTACGATTCTAATGCATGTGTCAAATTTCAAGAATGATATCAATAAATTTCATCATTTATTAGCAACATTAAGACTTTGACAATAATCAAAGTAAGCATGAGTTCTACCATTTAGAGGATTAATAATAACACACAAGCATGCTTTCAACTTAGCAACAAGACTTAATTTATATGAACATTTTAGTTATTAATTAGCAACCAAGTAAATAAGCACATAATCTCATTTAAGCATCTATGCAACTAATTAACAACTAGACATGCAAGTCACATAAACTAGACATGCAAGTCACATGAACATGCGCATTTGGAAAGAATTATAATTTACTCCGCAAAACCTCTATTTCTAGCAATTAATCACATGTCAAAGTTAGCTATATAATACCATTTGTATATAAATAATGTAATCTACCTTCTCCTTGAGAATACAAGTATAAGCAAAGAGAATCCAAGAGAGATTGGGAAAGCCCAAGTAGTAGATCTTCAAGAACAAGAAAATAGAAAGTTCATCCTCTTTCCTTAGGCCATAACTTGAGCTAGAGAACACAAATGGAGAAAATAAGAACACCAATGGGAAGCTCTAGTAGAGAGGGCCACTTTTGATACTAATAGCTTGCTCCCAATAATGAGTTATGGAGGCTCAAAATTAGGGTTTAAGGTTGAAGTAAATATGGGGTTTGCTCTTCCAAACATGAGGGTGATAGAGATAGAGATAGAGATAGGAGAAGAATAATGAAAAGAAAATGAGGGGGAGAGATATATAAGGGAGGGAGAAGGAGAGGGGGAAGCTTCCTAGGAGACTTTAGTTGTTGGGGGTGGTTGGGAGTGGTTTGGGAGTGGTTTGGGGAGGTGACTTGTGGGCCCCCTCTTGTCTCCCTTACACACACACACATACAAATATGTAACATATATATATACACACCCATGTGCTAAAACAATTACCAAAGTGGTACTACAAGACCAAAGGTTAGGCATTAAAATGTATAAGTCCACAATGGGTCCATACATTGACCACTAAAATTACCACAATACCCTTAAAAAAAATTCAAAACATTACATTCCTCCCCTCAACCAGTGCCCTAAATCTCTCATTGCTACCCATCTATCCTACTGTAATTCTCTTTCTCTAAATATCTCTCTCTCTCTCTCTATATATATATATATATGTATGTTTATATCCAAAGATGTACACTTAGATATGTATTTACATATAAATATATTGGGTATACACAATCTACATTCTACCGAGAACCTTCAATACCCACTTTTAGAATTTTTATTTATTTCCTCATTTTGTTTTAGGTTTTCTCTATCTTGTACCAGTTTAATTTAGAATCCATCATATATAAGTATATAACACATGCGATAGATGAGTGTGTAAAAAAATTACTCTATTCCTTACACAAAACTAAAGGTACTCTAAAACCCGGATTCAGTCTCCATAGCCGGCAAGCACATGGACTGCAAACCACCATCTCATGTAACCAACAATCTGCATAATGGATCATCATTCACCACCATATAATGGGAAGGTATTGTGTTGATGCAAGTGTGGCGACGCGAAATTGCATGTACTCGGGGGCAGAGCTTTGCAATCTCGGCCATAACTATCGATCTCAGTGAGAGAGAGAGAGAGAGAGAGAGAGAGAGAGAGAGAGAGAGAGAGAGAGAGAGAGACGCACTGTCCGTTACACATTGCAATTGCTATCAGCAAGGCTGGGCTGCTGAGGTATGTAAATTGGGTTTTGTGACATGCAGTAAAGAGAGGTATAGTAGCAGTGAAGAGATAGAGTTGGTGATGGTGGTTTTGGAAGGAATTGGTGGGCCGGTGGCAAGTGCGGCGGCAGCGGTAAACAGGGATTTTAGAGGAGGGGGAGAAGAAAGAGAAGAAAAAAAAAAAAGCTATTTCATGGATTCCATGTTTTATTTATTTATTTATTTTATTTTTTGTAAGGGTAGATTGGTCATTGTGAAAACAATTAACTCAAAAATTTACTTGTCAGTTTAACTAACGGTTGAGCGACTGAGGGGAGGTGAGTGTTACCTAAGTTCCAACCCCAAACCTCAAGGGATGTTAGTTGAGGGAGGTCCGTATAATTAAGTCATACCTGAGGGGAGGTGAGTGTAATTTACCCAATTTTATTTTATTTAGCAAAAGATTTTTCTTAATGAAAAATGTAAATTATTACGGGATCAAGCAAATATTATTTTTACTCCAATTTTTCTTTCTGGCATAACTGTTAACTTTCTGGAGATTTGGGAATTGGGATGTAATTTGCAGGGTCCTTTGCTGGGCTGGGCTTTCTATCACTTTATTTATCTGGAAAGATAAAAGCTTTTGATTCCACAGGCCATGTGGCAAAACTATGCATTGTTTTTCTTCCGCTGCTCGTTGCATCTCTTGTTGGGATTTCTCGAGTGGATGACTATTGGCATCACTGGCAGGACGTGTTTGCTGGAGGTTTAATGGGTTTGTCCTATCATGTTTTGTCCTCTTTTTTTAGGTTTAGACTTGTGAATATTTAGATGCTTGAGTTCACCAAGTGGTTAAGAAATCTATTTTTTTTTTCAGGTCTCACAGTGGCCACATTTTGCTATTTGCAGTTTTTTCCGCCCCCCTATCATACTGAAGGTATTTCCCTATTTTGTTTTATTTAGCTTCTCTATTTCTTCTTTTTTTAATCAAATATCAGAGGTACTGTCAGTGTGTAAAAGAATAGGGACCGAAAGAGGCTGACATTCAACTTCCATCTCATGTGTTTCTTTATTGCATTCAATACACACTGTGAGAGCAGATTTTGTGATGAAATGAACCTTCAAACTTGGAAGGCAAACCCAAACAGGTCATAATTTTGATATCATATCATGGTATATGTAGGTGCGGTGCAGACTTTCTAATATAGAACACAAGTAAAATTGGACGATAAGTGAATACATAGAAATGTCAGATGTGCAGTTGGCACTTCTAGTATAGAAGATGAACATGATTAGACCACAAGTGAAAATATAACGAGAGTATTACCTGTAATAGAGATGGACATATCTTATCATAAAGAGAGTATTACTGGCTAGGTAGCACCGGTACGGGTGCGTGGATTTGGGTATGGGGATGCGGGTGCGAAAGATTCGCCAATTTTCCAAAAAGTAAGGGTGCAGGTGCGGCGGGAGCACTTGGATAAAATATTAAAAATATATATTCAGATAGTAGTATGTAGAAATTATTTTATAACTATTAGTGCATTAGTGTATACCCTAGATAATTGCTATTATTATTTTCTATTATTTATCCTTTAAACCCCTAAAGTTTTCAAAATTGTGTGAAGAACTTATGTTCTTTTTCAAAAGAACGCTACAAAAAAGCTCCAGCCACACTCCAAAAAAACTCAAAGAATCCACGGAGCACTCAGTATGGGTGCGCACTAAGTGCAGGTGCGGCGGCCTTTTCGAAGAGTCCGTGTTTCATAGATTACTGGTAATAGAGATGGACATATCTTATCATTTGCAAGGTGACGGCTAACCAATAATGCACTTGCTTTGACAGAATAGAGAAGAGATTGGACAAATTTATACTCCCTCCGTCCCATATTAAGAGTCTTCTGGGAATTCCAACTTATTAAGGGGACAACCTTGACTTTGGTGAGATTTTCAACTTTCCAACATTGCCCTTTTTGAAATTCAAAATTATAGTGTCACATAAAAAAAAAAGGTAGGGAAGAGTTGGATGTAATAAAGGACAAATTTGGAAAGTGTGTATTAACGTACTTTGACTTTTCAAAGAGGACTCTTAAAATGGGACATCAAAAAATGGCATCAAGGACTCTAAATATTGGACAGAGGGAGTAGCTGTTTTATCTAGTTCAGTGTACAATATATTTTCCATGGACTAGTCCTTGTTGTTTAGGGATTCTTTTCTAGAATCAGTTTTGGGTGCATCTTTTTTTTTTTTTTTTTTCTTCCTTGTGTCCGTCTTGTACGGGTGTTACACACATATGGTTCATCCAACATTGGGGATGTACTTGATAACCTGTGACTTTGCTCTACATTGAAGCAAAGGAATCCGAGATCTCATTTCGCCTTTTTTTTGTTTATGTATTTGTATTGAGTGGGAGATTGGGCTGCCATGAGAGCTATCATACGGTTAAGATTTTCACTCTGCGGACAGTTATTTAGTTTATCTGGTACCTCTGGGTAATGTATGTGTTGAAATGCTGAACCTTGATGTTGGTACTTCACGTGATCGGAACATATCTAAATGACATGAAAATTAGTTTTAGTATGTATGGACTATGGAGTTCTTGAAGCCAAATCAAGGTCTCGTATTTTTATAGGTTAGGTCCTATAACCAAGCGTGTGTCGTTCTTTTCATTGGTTTTTGGGGATTTTGAATTGTTGTTGTAATCATGGTTAGAATCTTACGATTCTCGATTCGATTCTCATGCCCAACGATTCGAATCGTGCATATGAATCGGAATCGCATTGAATCGTCCGATTCATGATTCGATTCATACGATTCGCGATACGATTCATACGATTCATAAAATTTATGAGCTTCGCTAACAAATTTAAGCAAAAGGTGGTGTCTTAATTTTTGCTCGTGTTACATGCCAATTATGTTCTTCAAGTGTATTAGTTTACAGTTTATTAAGTTGTGAAACAATTTCTACAAATTAAACTTCTAAAACTGTATAAATAAATAGGTTAGTAATTAGAAAATTCCAAGCTTTTTATTAGCAAATCACCAATAATGTCATTCATGCGTTGTCCAATGTTTTTTCCCTTTTCCTATTCACATTCATGTATGTATGTGAAATGTTGGGCTTCACATCCTAAAAAAAATAACACATTGTATTTATACGTGTTTTAAACATACATCTATATATACATGTGTTTTATATGCATATAAAAAAATACGCCAATCTAGTTTTTAAAAAAGTGAATCTTACGATTCACGATTCATAATTTTGGCAAACCAATTCACGATTCGATTCACGATTTGACAACATTGGTTGTAATAGAAGTTTCGAAGGTTTTCCTGTGGCTCTAGCAGGTGGATAATAAAATACTGGGGAACACTAATATTTGTTTGGTAAATAACGTAAACAGCAACGAAAATGGAAAAGAAAAGTTGGTGAAAAATAATTACTAGTATTTTTTACTTTTGTGAGTCACTGGTCGGTAAATTATTGAATTTTTCAACGGGTATCAAAAGTTAGCCAATATAAGGGTGGTCCTAATCTAATATGTCAGTATATTATCTGGTTCTTGATGGTGCCATTACTACCTGTAGGTTGGGGACCTTATGCTTATTTCCGGGTTTTGGAGGAATTACGTGCAACAACCCAAGCAGACAATGCAGCCAATTCACAAAATACGCAGACCACACAGGCTGAAATTGAAATTCGACAAGACTGAAGAAACAAGATAATGCATTCACGGGGATATCTTTATCTGGTGATTCAAGCTTGCCTGTGGAAGATTTGGAAAATGGAAGGAGGTAAATTCGAGAATACATATATATATATATAAATGTATATACTTTTTTTTCCTTTTGAGTTTTTAGGCTTGAAATTATTTTTCGTTGTATTGAAAGCTCCATTGGGACATGCAAGTATGCGCATGAATATACCTTTTCTTGTGCAAGAATAGAATTATATGCAATTTTATAGGAAGTAAATGCTCTGGGATGCTTTTGGTGTCTGAGTTGGGATGCTGTTGAATGCTTTGTTTTGAAAAGGGTGAACCCACATAGATTTTGAATTTTTGATTACTGAATGACCAAATGCTTCTGTTTTTTTGGGTTCTTGTTTAGCTCATTTGCTCTTATGAGTATCAATTTCATTTCCCAGTTGAGGCTTTTGCTTGTGGGGAACTTCTCAAACTAGAGGCAAATTGTCTTATCTATTTGTTGGACATGAAGACATGAAACGGGCAGCCAGTAATTATCTTTGAATAATGCTATAGTTGTCAAATTTGTATTACAAATTTGGTCCTCAACACCATTTGGCAATGAAACTACCTAATGTAGTTGAAAGTTATTTTAAGTGGATCTACTGTCACATATTTTAAGCAAATTTGGGATTCAAATTTGAAAATCATGTATTGTTCATTTTCTATTTTAGTATGACACTAAAACCGAGTTCACCTCACTCTCTACTTAGTGCGAAAAACATCATATTTCCAAGCATGTGGTCTATTTTCTGGGGGCTTAAATATCTGTTGGATGGTGTGTCAGGGTGGATTGCTTTTGAGAAGTTATTCAATGGTCGGGGACTATGTACACGTGGTAGTCTCGATTAGCAGGGAACTGTTAATGTGCCAAAGTTGTCTAACTTTTAGGAGAAAAAAAGCTTACACTTGGCCACGTGGAAGTCCGCCACTGATTGGGATCACCACGTAGCATATAGTTCAGGACCACAGAATAATTTCTCACTTTTGTGGGTTTTTTTTTGCTAAGAACTTTTATGGCTTGTTGAACTCAGGGATATGAAGTTTGATCACTCTTTGGACACATAAAGATCTAACAAAGAGATTTACAAAGAATCTATCTCTCTTCCAGTGGTACTGTGGGGTTCACTGAAATTACCGGACCTCACAGTGTCACTTAGGAGAGAGATGAAGTTTACCCAATGAGTCTCAATCTAGTTTTGTTCTAACAGTTTTTCCTCATGTCATAAGATACTATAGGTTCACTTGTGTGCCACACATGTGGCCACAAAGACACTTTTACATGAACCAATACACTTCAAAAAGAACCAAGTCTCTTGTGGTCGAGTGGTAAGCTTCTTGGGTGTATTACCCAAGAGGTTTAGTGTTCGAGTCATGGGGAGTGAGGCCACTGGAGTATTCACCCGGCGCCTCCAGGCCTCGGGGGAATAGTCGAGCTGCGCGCAAGCTGTCCCGAACACCCCCGATTACCAAAAAAAATAAAATAAATAACACTTCAAAATAGATAGAAAAATACCTAAATCTTATTTATTTTTTATCTTTTATTTTTATTTTGCGTTATTTGAAGGCTTGAAGCTATGAGAAATGAGAATCGGAGGGACAATCATTCAATGTCTAAAAAAAATACTACGTACAAGTCAATCAAAAAAATTTGCATTTGGGGAAAAGCTAATTTGGCCGGCTTTTGGTAAAAAAATTGTTCTTTTTTTTTAATCGCATAATCGTATGTACCAAACTGCCCCTTGACGGTACAGTAGAAAAAGGAGAAATAAAAACATTGATCAGAGAAAAATATAGCATTTTTTTCTCATGCAATTTTGCTTACTCTTGCGCTCATTTATGACCGTTTGTCTCATTTCATTCACATTTTACTTTTGTTTTATCCATACAATTACTAAATGAGATTTTGAGTGAGACACATGTCAAGACGATGATCATAACTGAGAAACGGTGAACAAAAATGCTCTCAAATTAAAAAAAAAAAAAAAAAAAAAAAAGACATAAATAATGTGAATGTGCATGAAAATGAATTGCAATTGAACCAAGAATTAACCAGAGAAAAATAAAAATGAAGCATGAAAATTAGCAGAATATCATCTCTAAATTACAAATTTACAATCCAATTATCCGAATGGTCTGAATTAGAAGACTTGGATACATAAGACTTTAACGAGTCCAAACTAGAACCCAAACCAAGCCCTTGCCCATAGCCAAACCCGAACCCAACACCACAACCCATCCCAAACCCAAATACCATCCTCATATGGTTCCACGGCGACCCACCATAGCCAAATCCTCCGACCAACCCAAACCCAAGTCCAACACCACACCCGATTCCGGCACCGGCGCCGGGACCCACCACAGCTTCCTCTATTTTCCGGCCGCTTTCTTGGAGGAAACCCCAGAATGTTTGGTCTTCATTCTTCTTTCTCTTTCTTCTTCTTGTGCTTCCCTTCCACTTCCAAAAAGAAGAATTGGTGTCTGTCGTGTTGTGAAACTCATTCATGAAATTGGTTTTGGGGTTCATGAATTCTGAGTGGTGTGGTTCGATTGTGTGGTTGATTGGTGTGAGTGTGACCCTTATCAAAGGGATAATTAGGATTTGATCAACTTTTTATGTTATATTTATGTCTTCGTTTCCCCCATAAATGAGAAGAATGTCAATTTGGAGTGGAAAAATTAAAAAAAACAACAAAGTATAATAAATAAATAAATAAAATTATCAACTTTTGAAGTTTTCTGAATTATGGAGCCCTGTAGAACTAAGGCCTCGTTTGGTTGTCGGATAGGATAAATGAGTATAGAATAAAATGTAGTTAGTTATCCTGGGATAACTAACCACAGGATAAAATAGTAAAGTATTATTTTTATACTGTGTTTGGTTCGTGCCGAATTATACTGGAGATAAAATGCAATTAGTACAATACTATGTTTGGATGACCATGGTATAAGCCTGAATTAATTTGTATCTTTCCATAAATGCCCATTTTGCTAAAAAAAAAAAAAAAAAGTACCAAATTATCATTAATATATCAAAACACCTTCACAATACATATGTCCCACAATTTTTTCATAACATTAACTACAAATTTTTTTTTTCATAACATTAACTACAAAATACAATATGTCCCACACTTCACAATACATATGTGCCACACTTTTTCCCATAATATTAACTACAAAATACATAATAACAATGTCAATAATATATCCTAACAAGTCCAAGTCATCATCTCCATTTTCTTTTTGATCGAATAAGCAGAAGAACAATTATCTGTTTGACCTATTTTCTCTATCCATTGCCATCTTCAAATCTAACTATGGAGCTTGAACCTGAGCCAAATAGAATTAAGACAATAGTAGATAATCTTGTAATTAACTAGTGTAGGACTTGTTTAGCTACAACAGTGAAATAAACTAAATTGGAGTATTAAAAACAGTGAATTACATGAAAGTTATTACAAATATTGGAAAAGTGTTGGGAATATTTGAATCAATCCTAAACCAGTTGACCTTTGCACTTTTAAGAAAGATTTGCAGACTCTAATTAATCCCAAGTTTGCCAAATTCGAGGTACTTCACATTGGAGTTGGATTTATGTTGAATATACAATATTCTTCATAAACTAATTCCTACAATCTGTTTAGTTGGAACACAGTCAGATTCGAAAACACAATTTCAATTAGGCAAAGTTTGTTTCAACAAACGGGGGGTGATTTAGGTCAAGAACATATGAATACATATACCATACAATGTGAAATACATATTCTGTGTTTCTGAACCTAAATTGCATAAGAAAAATGGGGATTAATTGAGTCTGCCCAGTAAGTGCTTGTGCTAATTATCAATCCAATTAGTATTTCATCATATACTCCCAACTAGGGGATTTAACCTAACATGGAGTCTAGTACAACAATTGCAACTAAGGAACTGGTGTGAAGATTTATATATACACACACACACTACTCCCAAAGGGCCAAAACATTGATGGAAAAAAAAAATACTCAAATACTCAGTTTACACAAGCTGTAATCCATAGCACTTGCTAAAATATTCAAATCAAATTGAGAAACATACACACACACACGCAAACAACAAAAAATTTCAGCAAATATAGGGGTTGTTTGCGGCTGATTGGGGTTGCTTTTAGCTTCATTTAGGGGCTGAAAATTTTAGTAAAACATTTTAAACAAAATATGGTCTGTTTGGGGCTGTTTTAACCTCTATTTAGAGGCTAAAAAGATCAGCAAAACAGAGGCTTTTTGGGGCTATTTTCAGCTCTATTTAAGGGCTAACGTGTAAATTCAAGCAACGAATCTAAGAATCCACTAAACCCCATAAACTACACTACCCATCTGAGATTTTTACATTGGTATTAACCAAGAATTGAACACCCTTGTAGGACATTAATTAATCTGTTTCAAGTATTCATATATATATATATATATATATCTGCATATATGTTCTGTTTTAGGTATTCACAGCCCTTGTTTATGGATTGAGGGGGAAAAATAAAAGGGGAATTTGAAGAAGATACATAGCAATATCAATTAGGGAAGTGACCCAATTACTAGATCAAGTTTGCTCAAAATCAATAAACATACCCAATTACTAAAATCAAGTTTGCTCTAAACAGCAAGCTTCTAAATAGGAAGTTTCAGATTAGATATGTATGTGCTTGAGGGAGTTTCAGATTGGAAAACAAAAATAAAATCGAAAACTCAGAAAAACCCAAAATCTAATCTAAATCTGCGATTTAAACTTAGATCTAAGGCATAGCTTGTGCCTTTTCAACAATATTAAGTTAATAACTTGTAGATCTAAAGGAGAAGAGGTCATGCATGCTTAGATACACCATCTACAAAGCCCTAACAAAAAAAACGAGATCCGGTGTTAACAAACCTCAAATTCGAGACAGTGACGAAGCTCGGTGATGGAGATGATGAAGCTCGGCTCCTTCATCGTCCCTTCGACATCTCCTTCGCTGCTTCTTCATTGGTTCCTTCGTGGTCACTTCGTCACTCTGTGTCGCCTCCTCCTCCTCCTCTCTCTATGTTTGAATAATGTGAGAGAAAAACACGAACAAGGGTTGTATGTTTTTTTTTATATGGCAGGGGTAGCTTAGTCATTTTACATCACAATACTACTTAGCCTTATCCCCACGTTTTTAATACATCCCCCCCTCTGGTATTGTGTAATACCTCCTACACGGCATTATTTTTAACCACAGAGTAATATACCTTGGGTTAACTTATACTGTAAATGACCAAACAAACATGGTATTGGCCCGGATTGGACTAAAATAGTCCAATCCTTCTTAGTTATCCGCCAAACAAACAAGCCCTAAGGTTCTATTTGGGTTGGCCAACACCAACTCTTCCCATTCCTTTGGCGAGCCACACGGCTCCAATCTCACTTTCCAATTGTAATAAATACTAGGTATTGTCCATTCCCGAAGGCACTACACGAATATATATATATAAACAAACATAAAAAAAAAAAAGGGTTTCTAGGTCTAAAATGAGTAGTTAAATCTGGTTTTAACTGTAATTGTATAACGTGTACAAATATTATTGTAAAAAAAAAATCGATAAAGTCTCAATTGTTATTACAATATTTGACCCTACTAAAATGCAATTTATTAAATGTGGATGGAGCATGTTTTGATGAGTTAAATGGATATGGTGTGGGAGCAGTGGTCCGTGCTCATAGTGGCCACGTGATGCTTGGTATTTCAATCTTTGTCGCAGATGTTGGAACCGGTGGTTTGTGAGGCCATGGCTGCCCTTCGGGCTTGTGCTACTATTGAGGAGGCTGGCTTGCATGGGAATGTTCTTGAAATGGATTGTTTGAGTGTGGTCCAGATGCTGAAGGAAACTGAGCCATGCCTTGCCACGTGTGGTCATTTTATTGAAGCGACGAAAATGTATCTCTCTCGTTTGGGTGTCGTGGATGTGTCTCATGTGCGTCGGTCTGGTAATCAGGTGGCACATGCGCTTGATCGGTTAGCAAATACCCACTGTTCACTTGCTTTATTTTTTTTTTTATGTTTTCCCCGAATGTATCCAAGCTCTTGTCCTCTTTGAATTTGTAATTCCTTGATTTGGTAATGAAATCTCCTTTTCCTTTAAAAAAAAAAAATGCAATTTATTAGCCTGCCATAATAAAGTTTCACATGCCTAGTATAACAAAAAAAGGGAGGGTAAGTGAAGCTATTTAATCCTTTGTATAAAGTTGTCCATTTCATTCAAGGACAACCCACATTCTATTGTTGATAACAATAGAAATTATACTTTATTAGACTTCTCTCAAGCATTCTAGTTGTATCTCTCCCAACTTATTTACTCCACCTCTCATCAAATAGTCTAGCAATATATTAGCAGACTTCAAATCGCGGTGAACTGTACTTACAATAAAAAAAGACATCTCACATCAGTAAAGTATCCAAACGGATTAAAAAAAGAAAAAAAGAAAAGGAAGACAAAAAGGATTTGCCAAAAGCTTATCAATCTCTGATTACACTTCAACAAAAGTCTCACAGCCTCTTGATGAGTCACTTCATTCCTTCACTTGTTTTTTTTTGGTCAACATCTTCATTTGTTCAAACTTACTCTTTTTGCTTGACTTGTCATCCATTAATAACACTTTTGGATTGCCCTTTAGATGAGCCATGTGTAAATACTCTAAATGTTCTTTTTCTTCATATAGCCTAACATTCAATAGGCCAAATTCACCTCCGCCAAAAGGATGTAAAGTCTTACTAAAAGAATTCACATAAAGTATGCTTTATAGAAATAAATCCTCAAGTATTAATCAAGACCCTTCCTCATTAGTTTCCTTTATTTTTTTTCTTTACCACTTTTTAATCCCCAATAGGTATTTGCAATGGCACCCCCAAAAGCCTCTTTTACTTGTATATTAAATGTATCATGCATTTGGGTCAGTAGCAAATGCTCATGTATGGATGTACTAATGATAATTTCAGTAGCTCAAATAATGTCGCAACAAAACAATTACACTAATTGTACATATATTTATTACACAAATTGTTCCATTAAAATTTGCAAATGAACAAATAGAGATAAATTATAAAAGTTTCATGTTTTAACTGTGTAATAATGAAAACAAAAGAGTTACAGAAATATCGTTTAGGCTTTTATTTAGATTAGGTTCCTCTTTATTCAAATGACATGCATATCCTCACGATTAGCTCCAAAGTAATTCCTTCAAAAGATTTAGCAGTGGACATCCAAAGGATATGTTAAAAGAGTAAAGATTGGGACACACCCAAACACATAACTTTTGGGACACAACCCAAAAGATGTGTCTATATCTCTCATGTGATGTCACTGGACCCCACAGTGACACAGGAGAGAAATAGACACATCTCTTGGTTTGTGTCCCAAAAGTTGTGTCTTTGGGTGTGTCCTAACCATTACCCATGTTAAAATAAGAATTCTATCCCTCAAAATATTACGGGTGACACGAAAATTTTTCTGTGTGCGCTTGTGCAACACCCAAGTGTAGGTGATCGTGCAAGTAATATAGTACTGGAAGTCCAGGTTGATCCCACCGGGAAGGTTGAAAATTAATTACCTAGATTAAACTCTAAAAAGAAAAAGAAAATTTAATGCTTAAGGAAACTGTAGAACACGGAGTTCTACGATTAAGAACTATTAAAATTAAAAGCAACTAAATTACTTTAAAAGGATGACTAACTAGTTAACTAGAGCAATATTTAAAACTGGTTTTCTTAGTAAAAGAGAAGTGTTGGGATCACGTGAATCCACAGTGACCTAGCCATCTACCATGCAATTACATTAAAGCTCATGGGAGTACATCTTCTACAATATTCCGTATTTTCCTAAAGGTAGAGAATCCATAGCCCTTTCATGACCGGGACTATATAATCCAAATTAAGTTCGAAATACATGAAAGCGGTTTAAAACAATAGTTAAGACTCACACCCACAGTGGTGTTAGCATTGAGAGTGGTTTGCAAAAGATATTGAAGAAAAATGCTTTAAGGCTTTAAGTTTAAAGACTGTTTTGACAAACTGAGCATTTGGGGACAGTTTGATAACAAATATGTAAAACAGAAAGTCCAGGAATACTGTAATGAATGTTCTCAAGAATCAAAGAGCTCGATCGATCGACGCGCTTTCGATCGATCGAACATCTTCATCTCTCGATCGATTGAAATGTCTTCGATCGATTGACTGTATCTCTGTCTCGATCGATCGAACTAACTTCGATCGATCGAACACAAGAATTATTCTGATGCATGGCAGAGGCTTGAAATCACAGTTTCATCGCAATTTTCCAACTTGGGGACTACTCAGACATGGTCTGGAGTGTCACAGATGCGTTTTTAACGTAAAGATCCATTAAGGTGTTGTTTGGTTGTATTTTAAACATAAAAACTATGAAAACTAATGGTGTAAACTTATCTAACATGCAAAACTACTAGTTTAACAGATTGAACTATAATAAACTACGAGCAGAATATAAGTAAAGCAATACGAAGTAACCTGGAAAGATAAACTTGTATTAAACTACGAGAAATCAAGCCAAACAATACCAATCTTTGATAAAACCTACAAAAACAAGAACACCCTCTCTACTCTCTATATAAAACTGATAAAAAAATTAAAAGTCGGCCTCCCCAAGACGTATACATTACGACTATATATACAAAACCTAAGGCTAGGGTTATATCTCCCTCTCTGCTGCGTGCGTTCTTTCTGATAAAAGTCATGTTCGATCGATCAAACATATCTTGATCGATTGAACTTCTGGGATCTTCGAGCGCTTTGACTGCATTCGATCGCTCGAAGCCTCGATCGCTCGAGACCTCTTCGATCGCTCGAAACTCTCTTTTCATGTTTGAATTGTCTTCATTGACACCAAGCACTTCCTTTTATCTTGCTTATTCAATTTTTCACACAGCAACAGTAATCTGCACAAATAACCACTAAAACAATACCACTTATCATAGATTAATCATATTGTGTAAAAACTGGCATTGTAATTCAAATTGCAGATAAATAAGGGAATTGTAAACTATTTCAGTGTATTTTCTTCTTTTAGCGCGGTTGTATTTTACAAATACCCCCGCTTGTCACAACCCCCAACTAGCGATTTGCTAGTCCCTAGCAATAAAGCGAAAATAAAATAAGCTAAACTAATACTACAGTGACTAAAATAAAACAAATTAAAACTCAAGCAAACTAATCTAAAGGAAACCACCTAACTCACTTTCGCAGGAATCGCGGTTGCATTTAGCAAATGCAACAAACCGTTAAACCCCTAAGTTCCCCCTAGTGGACGAGTGTTGTCTCGTGAGGGTTCGCAGTGAATGTACCCACAAAATTCTCTAATTCTAAGTTCAAGATATAGAATAACTTGTAAACACTCTCTTCTATTCAACTATTACTTTAGCTCTACAAAACATATCATCCTCATTCAAACCGTGAAAGAAACACACATGTTCCTCATGTCACCAAGAAAGAATAACATATGCAGCACATCCATGTATCCGTGCGTGTGTGAAATTAACAGCTATACATTAAACTTTATTTAGAGTTGTTTAGACTATCATACTCTCAGAACTTGTAGTTTCAACTCAATTCTCACATGGTTTTACGCTCAAGAATGAACATCTCACAGAAATTTGGTTAATAATGATTGCACATGGTGTGAAAGCTTTGATAAAAATTGAAAGTTTGGTTACTAATGCTTTCACACCTGACTCAATAAAGACGAACATTTAGAGTGCAAAGTCTCAAGAAAAGAATACTACTTACTAAAGGAGCGAAATACCGTGGATAACTCAAATTACACGTTCATGTTTAAACTAAGTTGTTAAAAATCATTAAGTCTTTGACTTTTCGGTATAATTTTATATAGTAGGGTAGAAATGATGGGGGGAAAGAAATTGCACATCTTTGGAATGTGATTGAGTTTGGTAATTTTACTTCTTCACTTCACTCCGACCATCCTATATATATATATATATATATATTTTTTTTATGCAGCCCCTCCCACAACTACTCCCTCCCCATAACATACTTCAACAATTTAATCTCATTTGATGTGCAATGGGGTGTATTGAGGTCAAAGAATAAGATTAGGGATTTAGGATTTCATAATAGATTTGGCAGTATTTACTAGGTGTGGGGTTGAGAACAATGCATATTCTGGAATGTTGATACAGGTATATGGAAAGGTAAGGAGCAAATAACAATGGCTTAAATCATTTTCTCAACTTCTTAATTTTTTTACACTTAAGTGTTCATTGAGTTTTGTTGGTAAATCCTGAACGTTCTCCTCTACTATGCAGCCAAAATGAAGAATTAGAGACTATTCGACGAATTTAATACACTTATTCAAGAAAAACAATTCGAATTTAATGTGATAGCTCCCTTAGAACTGAAGATTGGATTCAAAAGCTCACTAAGGGTAACTAGTTTACACTACTTATTCTTTAAAGTACAAAAGGCATATTAACTCTTATTTAGGTTTTCTGCATAGCTATTAACATGTGCAAATGAATTTTGGATACAAGAATGGTTAACACATGCAATCATCCTAGCGAACTAGAAAAAAAAACGCATGAATTTATTTCATAAAAAGATGATAATAAAATGGTTGTGTCATCGCTTGATAACAGCTAAATAAAAGTGAATATTCCAAATTATTCTACCAATTTAATTTAAAACTTACTTAATAGTTTGAAATTTTATTTTATTTTTCAAACTTCTAATCGAGATTGTATGACATGTGCAATAAAGTGCTCCAGGTTGCTAAGTATAAATATAAATATGCACAGGTGATTTTCAATCTACAGCCCACCCCCAACTGAAAATTGCAATGTCCGTAGAAGGTGATTTTCAAAAATAGGTAGAGAGATATCACCTGATAAAACATCGTAAGAACTGCAAGCGTAACAATCTGTATAGAAAGCATACAAACTCCAAGCAGGAAAGATCAAATAGAATATGAAAGATAGAGCACGGGATCCATACATAAACAGAACGAATCACTAGAAATATAATAGAGTGAAATAATAGAACAGTGATTATAAAATCCATAAAAACGAAAGTCCAACATATCCAAAGTAACCAAATCACAAGAAAAATATGAGAGAGAAGAGAATACAATCACAACCAACTAAAACAACCGAACAGCCACAAACACTGATCTAGTAAAATCTATACATCATCGACGATGTCTGATAAGATCTCAATAAGCACATCTGGAGCATCCCCATCTCCACCCTCAGCAACAGTAGTAGCCATCGCTGGGTCACTCGCAATCGTGGCAGCTGGTGTAGAGAATGATGTGTCAACCGCGACTGGAGGTGGTTAGTGGTGTCTCAGAAGCAGGTGGTGCCGCCGATGTGGATGGAGTAGAGGGATCAGTAGGTGGTACAGAAGAAGTAGGAACAGTAATAGATGGTGCTGCCGATGTAGATGGAGCATAACGATCAACCTGAGGAGCTAAGGATGAAGGACCAGTAGTGGGTGGTGGAGGTGTATGTAAAAA
The DNA here is from genome assembly GCA_033977485.1 of Hydrangea macrophylla. Classification (NCBI taxonomy): domain Eukaryota; kingdom Viridiplantae; phylum Streptophyta; class Magnoliopsida; order Cornales; family Hydrangeaceae; genus Hydrangea; species Hydrangea macrophylla. Next base: position 52,468,736 of record CM066985.1, read on the forward strand.
CTGGTCAACCCCTATCTGAATCAGTATAGCCTCAAGAAGAGTCGTCATGCGGTCCATCTTGCCCTCGAGTCTGATCCGGGCCTCTCTCTCCTCTAATAGTAACTCATGAACAGTAGTGAGAGGCACAGATGAAGAAGACTCTCCCTGGGCGGGAGCCTAAGACCGCTGTCTCAGCTCGAACTGTGCAACCTCAATACGAGGATCAACCTCGTCGTCAGAATCTAGCTCTTCAACCTCTGTGGGTGTCCCAGAAGCTGCACCCTCTGTATCGGTGCCTCCTCCCCTCTTTCTCTTTGCCCCTACCTTTGCCTTCCCTTCCAGCTTCCTCTTCTTCTGCGCATCTGAGCGGCGTGCTGCTGTCTCCCCAAAATGACTCGAGGCCTGAGAAATAGTGTCAGTGGCCAATGGTATCAGTCCAGCCTGCTCAATCACCCTATGGATGGGCTAAGCGCCCTTCAAATGGCGCTTGGCGGCAATATACCATGTAGGCTGGACAAAAAAGTTAATATACAGTAGAGGGAGACAGACACTCCACCCCGTCCCTATGGCATACAAAACCTGAGCATACCATGGCACCACCTTTTCGTGGTAAGATGTCATCAATATATAATTGGCGAGTGCCAGGTGGAGAAGGTGGTACTGCTCGGTCAGAAATCGGTCCTCAATCAGGGAGATGCCGTTCTAGATCTGAATCGCACCGCCAGTGATATCCTGAATGATGACAAATGGCAGAGGCTTAGGTGTACCAGGTGTGTGTGGGTAATAGTGGTCAGGCGTCTCTGGTACACCCAAAGCTGTGGCCACAGTAGCCGGGCTAAAGATAATCTCACAACCCCGGAAGAATGATCTGTAGGTGAACGGAGCCGCAGAATCCTTAATCATACTCGCACACGCCTCTCGTACCCATGTGATGTTGTTCACTTAGATTGCGTCAACATGGTGAACCAACTAGGCATGGCACAGAGACGTATGAGAAACCACGGGGCGGATAGCCAAACTGCCTTGGGGGGCCGCTCGATCATCACCTTCTTGGACTGAAAGTATCTAGTAAACCATACACCCTCCTCATTTCTGAGCCCGTGATTTGGTATGGGGTCTGGTATAGTGAGGTCAAGTGGCTTGGACTTGTGGTACCCTGTGATGGGGTTCATTGTAAAGCCCTAAAATGGGAGAAACAAACAGAAAATACATTAAAATAATGAAAATAGAAAAGAAACTAAAATTTTTGCGCTTCGATCGATCAAAGTATGTTCGATCGATTGAGAAGGTCCCAGGTTCGATCACTCGAGCCGAGTTCGATTGATTGAAGAGATGCTGGGTTCGATTGCTCGAGCCTAGTTCGATCGATCGAACACAATAGAACCGCGACGACAAGAACAGAGAAATGGTTTAAGAACCAATGGGGGCACCCCACAACAATTCGAATGAAATGAAAAAATGAGGGGGTGTCTCGGGACCTAACTTCGAGATACGCGCAAAGGAGAGGATGAGGGAGATGATGATGGTGATCAGAGGGGTCCAGGCACTCCTCAATTGATGTTGGGATGTATATGGGGGTTCAAAATTTTCAGGAGCCTTCTCTGTCTCCGATCGCTTGAGCGTGAGGGAGAGAGATAGAGACTGAGCAGGTGTATGAAAGACGCCTCGTTTAAATACAAGTCTCGATCGATCGAACAAAATTTGATCGATTGAACTTTCGATCGATTGAGGCCTACTGAAGCGCTCGAGGTTTTGATAATTTCGATCGATTGAGATGTGTTCGATCGATTGAACTTAAAAATTCTACAATATCATTGAATTAAAAGATTATACACCCCCAACTAACTAACATTGGTCTGGACAAACAAGAAAATGATAAAAACAGTTCATTGACAGGTCATGTAAGCCAAAAAGTCATCACCATAGAAAATTGCAAAATTTATAGACAAAACATTATAATAGCATCCATTTTGCAACATTATTGCCCCTAACATGGTATGGAAAACCTTATTGATAAAGAAAAACTAAAAGAAACTAAAACTAATAAAACTTTGCCTAGGAATACACTTCAATTGATGAAAGAAAGATAAAATGACATAATACAATTGAAGTAAAGCACTACTCTTCTAGCATGAAAATATCTTCTTCCACAACTTCTTTCCCCGCCCAAGCTTCAAATGTGGATTCCAAACTTGATGATTCCCTTTTCCAGAACAGTCGAAAAGCAGCCAGGGCATCATTGAACAAGTCTAAACTCTCCAAAGGATTGATCGCACATGCAGGAGGTGATCCGGATGGAGATAGCGATAACGGAGTGCAAGTTCGCAACGGACTTTCCTCTTGCGGTGGAGTACCCGGGGGACTTATGTATGGTCCAAATCCATGTAACAACTGATGCGGAAGGAACATCGGCGGTAACGTTTGATTCATAGTGACAACCCTGTCAAAGGAAACCAAAAGAGAACAAAAAGAAAGGAAGAAATTAAATAAAACAAATGAAAGAACTAATGGAAAGGAATAAACAAAAACAAGAAATGTGACCAAGAAGTAACCTTACTATTGGCAAGATTGAACCATGTTCACTAGCAGGCAGAGGGCATTCAAGCCGGAACAACAAATAACTCAGGTGCACAAAAATGTAGGGAACCACTTCGATGACAAGGAAGTCATCAACATAAATGAATACAACATTATGGCGTTCTGGCACCACATCCTATAAATCTTCTTCTTCCCATGGTTCCCACATTGAATCGTTCTCCCATTGTTCCATCAGAGCATCATCGACTTCCCAAACAACAAACCCCTCTGGTTCTCCCTCATCTTCAAGAAATTCCATGTGCTCAAAAGGATTGATCTAGAGGAGAGCAGGGTTGTATGGGATGTACCCTTGGGTCAAGTCAACGACATCTTCTGCCCCTGGCCCTTGATAAGGAGCAAAACAGAATGCTGTCTCATCGGCAGTCCAAAGGAGGTTGGGATATTCCGAATCAGCCCATGACCTAATTGAGTGGACATCATCATCTCTCATGTTGAACAGCCTGCAGGAGATAGATAAAATGGAATAGCAGATTAAAATCGAGGTCACACTCAAAAATAAATAGACAAAAGAAATAGAACAAAGCAAAATGCAGCGAAGGAAAGAATACAACAACATGGTGACGACACATTTGAGCGTTTTAGGTCGAGGAATAATCGGGCTCATCCAGTTGGATGTGCTCGACCTCTGGTTGGAAATCCTCTAAGAACGATTTTAACCTTTGGCCATTGACCTTGAAACTTTCGTCATTCTTAGGATTGAATAACTCGACGTCCCCATGGGGAAAGACAGATTTGACTACAAAGGGTCCTGTCCACCTAGATCGGAGTTTTCCTGGGAAAAGGTGAAGGCGAGAATCATATAACAAAACTTTTTGCCCCGACTCGAATGATTTTTGAAAGATCGTCCTATCGTGGCCAGCCTTCAACCTTTCATTATGTAATCTAGCATTCTCATAGGCATCTCGACGTATTTAGTTCAGCTAACTGGAGTTTTCGAAGATGACCTCCCTCTTTAATGTTGAAGTTCAATGAGCGGGTCGCCCAGTATGCTTTATGCTCGATTTCAATGGGCAAGTGACATGCTTTTCCATATACTAGCCTAAATGGGGACATTCCCAGACTTGTTTTGTAGGCAGTACGGTATGCCCAAAGAGCATCGGTCAATTTATATGCCCAGTCCTTTCTATTAAAACTAACTATCTTTTCAAGAATGTGCTTGATTTCTCGGTTAGCCAACTCTGCTTGCCCATTCATTTGCGGGCAGTAGGCTAGAGCGATCTTGTGGTTGATCCATATTTCTTGAGTAGTGACTCCAAAGGCCTATTGTAAAAGTGTTTGCCTTGGTCACTTATTAGTGCTTTTGGGGTTTCGAAACGTGACAGAATGTGTTCCTTAAGAAAGGACATTACTGTTTTGTGATCATTGCATCTTGTCGGTATCGCTTCTACCCATTTTGATACATACTCCACAGATAGAAGTATATATTCATAGTTGTTAGATTTCGGAAACGGGCCCATAAAGTCTATGCCCCAGTGATTCGAGGTGAAAAGTGCATGTTCAGAGCGTATTATATGGTCTTTTATGCATCTTTTATCCCCAAAGTCCCTACATTTATGTGCATTCTAATAAAATGATCTTTTTATTGTGTTAATGCTAAAACATATGTTTTTGCAATGTTTTATAGGTATTAGGATGTAAATCAATGAAGTGGAGCTAAAGAAAAGTGATTCTGGTGGATAGAACAACAGAAGCAGCTGAGAAAATGCCAATTTTGACAATGAAGACTTCAGATTTGGAAGATTTTCCCAGAGATATAAAATGTAGATCTTTGAGTTATGGTCACGTGGCCGCAAATGGGAGGTCAATCCGAGGTCCGAGTAAAAAGTTATGGCCATTCTCCCATCGGTGCGCATTGTTGTCAAAAATCAGAGAGTTCAAGCGATTGAAGAAGAGTTCAATCGATCGAACCTTCGATCGATCGAACTAAGTTCGATTGATCGAACTTTATATTCACCCAAAAGTTGCGTAAACTCTGCGGGAACCCTATATATACGTCGTTTTGACGCCAGACGAAAGGAGGACGCTCCAGAACGCAGAAAACAGCAATTTAGGGTAGTTTTAGGGTTAGATTAGGTGTAGATTAGGTTAGATTCTTGTTTTTCTTTCTCTTTTCCATTGCTATACTAAATGTTATTGAAGATTTCAAGTTTGTTTCAAGTTATAATCAGATTATTATAGGTTTTTCCTTCCCTTTTCTTTATTTCATTGTTTATTACTTTAGTTATTATGATTGCCTTAGTTTATTGTTCCTGTATTAGTTTAATCATATTTCCGTAGTTTAGACGTTGGGAATATGTGATGAAACATTGATTCCCAGCCTCTGCCATTCAATCTTTAGAAAACCTAGGCTCGATCGATCGAAGGTATTTCTATCGATCGAACCAGAGCCATAGTCAAGCGATCGAAAGCATTTCGATCGATTGAAGGATGATGCTGTCCGATCGATCGAGAGCGCTTCGATCGATCGAACATGTTAAATCTTGAGATGATTCTTTTAAGTATTCCATGACTTTCTGTTTTAGAAATCTGTCATCAAATTGTCCCAATAAGCTCAGTTTGTCACAACAGTTTTTAGAACTTAAAGCCTTAAGGCCTTTTCTTCAATGACTTTTGAAAACCACTTTGAATGCTAACACCATTTAGAGTGCAAGTAATAACCATTGTTTTAAACCGTCTTCTAAGTATTTTAAATCAATTGTGATGATATAGTCCCGGTCATGAAAGGGCTATTGATTCTATATCTTTAGAAAAATACGGAATGCTGAAAAGGAATGAACTCCATAGAGCAATCGAATATTTCAATTGTGATAATGGGAGTTAAGGGCATGAAGTTCCTTTTTGAAATTGTACCAAGCTTTTGACAGCGTTGGCACACTTTGCAGAAAGTGTAAGCATCTTTAAACATGGCGGGCCAATAGAAACCATTGTGTAGAACTTTTTGTGCGGCCTTTTGCGACGCAAAATGGCCTCTGCAAGCCTCAGAATGGCAGGATGCTAAAATGACTGTTATATCCTCATTCGGGACGCAACGCCTGATGACTTGATTAGCACAATACTTGAATAAGTAAGGGTCATCGAAAAAGAAATGACGTGCGAACGAGAGGAATTGTTTCTTGTCCTGATTTGACCAATAACTAGGGGTCTCTCCCATAACTAGATAGTTCACTATATCCGCATACCAAGGCAAACTAGAAATAGCCATCAATTGCTTATCTGGGAATTCATCCTTTATCGGTGTGGGTTCAGTGTTATCAACAAATGTTAACCGAGATAAATAGTCAGCGAACACATTTTCTACTCCTTTTTTGTCCTTGATTGTGATATCGAATTCTTCGAGTAGGAGTATCCAACGGATAAGCCTTTGCTTCGCATCCTTCTTAGATAACAGGTATTTCAGGGCTGAGTGGTCTGTAAAACAGACCATTGGGGACCCTATTAGATATGACCTAAACTTATCTAGAGCGAAGACTATTGCCAGTAGTTCTTTTTCGATAGTCGCATAATTCATTTGAGCTTCGTTAAGTGTTCGCCTAGCATAATAGATTACGTATGGCTTATTATCCTTCCTCTGTCCTAGAACTGCGCCAATGGCATAGTCACTAGCATCACACATTAACTCAAAAGGCAAACTCTAGTCGGTTGCCTGTATTATCGGTGCCGAGGTAGGGTGTTCTTTTAGTGCGTCAAAAGATGTTTGATAGTTTTCTGACCATTCAAATGGCATGTCTTTATCCAACAGTTGACACAGTGGTTGGGAGATCGCACTAAATTTTTTGATAAAGCGATGATAGAATCCCACATGTCCTAGAAAAGATCGAATGTCTTTGACTGTACGAGGGACAGGTAGGTTTGAGATTATATCGATTTTTGCTTTATCAACTTAGATACCTTTATCAGAGATAATGTGGCCAAGGACAATTCCCTTGGTCACCATGAAGTGACACTTTTCCCAGTTTAGTACTAGGTGTTTGTCCTCGCATCGTGCTAACACACGTTCCAGATTATCCAAGCAATTTTCAAAGCTATGGCTGAACACTGAAAAGTCGTCCATAAAGACCTCAAGTATTTGTTCGACCATATCGCTAAAGATACTTAACATGCACCGCTGAAACGTAGCAGGTGCATTGCATAACCCGAAAGGTATACGTCTGTAGGGGAAAGTACCGAATGGACACGTGAAAGTTATTTTCTCTTGATCTTCAGGAGCAATTTTTATTTGGTTATAACTGCTGTATCCGTCCAAAAAGCAATAGTACTTATGACCCGCCACTCGTTCTAGCATTTGATCTATGAATGGTAATGGAAAGTGGTCCTTTCGGGTCACGGTATTCAATTTTCGATAATCAATACACATTCGCCATCCGGTGGGGACGCGTGTTGGTACTAATTCGCCATCTTTATTAGGAATAACTATTATGCCTGCCTTTTTGGGCACCACTTTGGTCGGACTGACCTAGGGGCTATCAAAGATAGGATATATAATCCCAACATCGAGTAATTTTAATACTTCCTTTTTGAGTACTTCTTGCATGTTGGGATTCAGACGCCTTTGCATTTGTAGCGAAGGTTTAGCGTCTTCTTCCAAATATATTTTATGAGTGCACACGGACGGACTTATGCCCTTGAGATCGGCAATGGTCCATCCTAATGCTCCCTTATGTTGTTTTAGCATTTGGATTAATTTGCCCTCTTGTTCCAGACTGAGAGTGGATGAAATTATAACAGGATAAGTTTTTTCAGTCCCCAGGAAAGCATATTTGAGCTCTTCAGGAAGCTCCTTCAATTCCAGATCAGGAAACTGAAAATTGGAAGGCATAACTAATTTTGTTTTCGGAGGTAGGGGTTCATATGGTGTTACCCACATGCATTCAGCTGTATCCTCCTCTCGCGTATCCATCATGAGGCAAGTGTGATTTAAAGCAGAATCCAATGTAGTGGAATCTTTAGGTCGATAGATAGTGTTGAATTGTGACACAACTATCTCCAAAGGATCTTTATAATCAACAAAATCTACCTCATCTTCGATGACCGTGTCAACGTAGTTGACCTCCTCTTCGTTCTCATATTCTTCAGGTCGGGGATTTGAGAAGATTTTGACATTCAAAGTCATATTCCCGAATACGATGGTCATAATACCACTTCTTATTTTTATTGTGGCATCTATGGTGTTGAGGAATGGTCGTCCGAAAATCACCGGGATTTGTGAGCATGGATTGGACACAGGTTCGGTGTCCAAAATTACAAAATCAACCAGGAAGACAAAGGAGTCTATTTGCACTAGAACGTCCACCAGTATTCCTCTAGGGTATTTGACGGACCTGTCTGCCAGTTGCAACGCAACTCGGGTAGGTTTGAGTTCACCCAACCCTAGTTGTTTATAAACTGAGTATGGCAGCAGGTTCACGCTTGCTCCGAGATCAAGGAGGGCGTTAACTATTCTTTGATTTCCAATTCGGCACTAGACAGTTGGGGTACCGGGGTCTTTGAGTTTTGGAGGTAATTCATTTTGGATGATTGCGCTTGCTTGGCAAGCCACATAAGCGTGTTTCTTCACGCTTTGCCTCCTCTTGATCGTACATAAGTCTTTAAGGTACTTAGCATAGGCCGGAACTTGTTTGATTGCATTAAGGAGTAGAAGGTTGATTTTGACTTGTTTGAACAGTTCCAAGAACTCCTGATTCTTTGCCTCATTTTTGGGATTCCTGAGCCTCTGAGGATATGGCACTGGGAAAGGGCATTTAGGCACTTCGTCGTCAATGGGCTCCTTTTTGGGCTTTCTCTCAACTTCCTCTACTTGTTTAGGAGCTTTAGTGTTTATTTCTAATGGTTCATTATTAGTGGATGGCTCCTCTTCCTGAGTAGAAGGTTTGCTTTTATTCACCACTTCGTCCTCCTCATACTCTTCAGGAGTAGAGAGAGGCATATTTAGCCCTATAGTCTTGCCGCTTCTCAGAGTAGTCATAGCTTTAGCCTGTTCATGGTTAGTGGGACTATTGTTGTATCCCTTAGGGTTTTGAAGTGGTTGTGCGGGAAATGTTCCACCCAATCCCTTTTGTCGTGCATCCATCCTATCTAACGTCGCAGACATTTTGCTCATCATTTGAATTAATTGTTGTGTTAGATTCACGTTAGAAAGAAGATCTTCCTCCTGTGCCTTTTTGTGTGGTGGAATGTACACGTTCAACTGTTGATTAGGGGGTTGAGCTTGGTTATTGTCTTTAAGTCTGTTTTGATTGAATGGCTAGGGCTGCCTATTGTATTGCCCTTGATATTGGTTATTGTTGTTATAGGGTTGTTGTTGGTATTGATTTTGGGTCCCAACATTATTTTTCCAATCAAACCTGGGGTGGTTCCATCTATTGTTATTATTTTGTGAATTATAATTATTATAGGAATTCCCCGTCCCCCCTATACTCTTGCATGGCATTTATTTTCATGGGGGGTTGTTATTGAAAATATGGTACATTGGGACAGTATTGATTGGTATGTCCCAACATATTACATGTGCCACATGGTTCTTTAGGCAAAACCTACCTAGAACCTTCCCTTTTCATCCCTAATTCCTCTACTTTCTTAGCTAATTCCCCATATTTATTCATTAGGTGATCTTCGCTTTTTAGTTGGTATAAACTTTTCTCCTCTATACAGGATATCTGTGAGCGTGGGATATCTTCAGAATTGGACCATTCATGGGCATGTTCAGCTAGCCACTCAAAGTGAGCTTCAGCTTCTTCAGTATTTTTGCAAAGAAATGGTCCTGAACTCATGGTCTCAACCAATTTTTTAGTTTCACCATTTAACCCTTCGTAAAAGTAGCTTATGGTTTGCCATTTCTCATACACATGACGTGGACATGATAGAAGCAAATCTTTGAAATGCTCCCAAGTTTGGGTGAAGGTTTCATTGCTCTTTTGTTTGTAAGAGTTAATTTGTCGTTTAAGCTCAGTGGTTATGCTAGGTGGAAAGAATTTCTTTAGAAATGCAGTGTTCATCGCATGCCAGGTGTAGATTGAATTCGGCTTCAACGTGAGTAGCCACGCTTTTGCTTTATCCTTCAAGGTGAAAGGAAATAGCATTAGGCGTGTCACGTCTATAGGATAATTTTGTGAAAATGTTTTACAACATCCTCGAAGTCCTTGACGTGTAGATATGCCTTCTCGCTATCCATTCCATGGAAGGTAGGAAGGAGTTGAATCATTCCGTTGCAAAATTGAAATTCGCCAGCATGAGGTGGAATGAGAATACAAGAAGGTGTTGGAGCATGTTCAGGTGTCATGAGATCGCACAAAGGACGAAGTGAATCATCGATTGGGACAACCACATTATCACCGTTTCCACTTTGATTATCGGCCATTGAATCAATAGGTGTGGCTATGAGATTAATAGAATTAGAAGAATCAGCTAAGTAGAATGGATTTCCAAGAATTCCTTTGATGGAATTTTCGGACATGAACAGTAAAAGATCCTAAAAGGTTTTAATCTAAAGAAGAAAAGAAAAAGAAAACAGAAATAGATAAAGATAGATTGAGGTAAACTAAGTATTAACTCGTCGCCTTCCCTGGCAACGGCGCCAAAAACTTGACACGAAAATTTTTCTGTGCGCGCTTGTGCAACACCCAAGTGTAGGTGATCGTGCATATATTATAGTACTGAAAGTCCAGGTCGTTCCACAGGGAAGGTTGAAAATTAATTACCTAGATTAAACTCTAAAAAGAAACAGAAAATTTAATGATTAAGGAAACTGTAGAACACGGAGTTCTACGATTAAGAACTATTAAAAATAAAAGCAATTAAATTACTTTAAACGGATGACTAACTAGTTAACTAGAGCAATATTTTAAAACTGGTTTTCTTAGTAAAAGAGAAATGTTGGGATCACGTGAATCCACAGTGACCTAGCCATCTACCATGCAATTACATTAAAGCTCATTGGACTACATCTTCTACTATATTCTGTATTTTCCTAAAGGTAGAGAATCCATAGCCCTTTCATGACTGGGACTATATCATCCAAATTAAGTTCGAAATACATGAAAGCGGTTTAAAACAATAGTTAAGACTCGCACCCACAGTGGTGTTAGCATTGAGAGTGGTTTGCAAAAGATATTGAAGAAAAATGCCTTAAGGCTTTAAGTTTAAAGACTATTTTGACAAACTGAGCATTTGGGGACAGTTTGATAACAAATCTGTAAAATAGAAAGTCCAGGAATACTGTATTGAATGTTCTCAAGAATCAGAGGGTTCGATTGATCGATGCGCTTTCGATCGATCGAACATCTTCATCTCTCGATCGATTGAAATGTCTTCGATCGATCGAACACAGGAATTATTCTGATGCATGGCAGAGGCTTGAAATCACAGTTTCATCACGATTTCCCAACCTGGGGACTACTCAGACATGGTCTGGAGTGTCACAGATGCGTTTTTAACGTAAAGATCCATTGAGGTGTCGTTTGGTTGTATTTTAAACATAAAAACTATGAAAACTAATGGTGTAAACTTATCTAACATGCAAAACTACTAGTTTAACAGATTGAACTATAATAAACTACGAGCAAAATATAAGTAAAGTAATACGAAGTAACCTGGAAAGATATACTTGTATTAAACTACGAGAAATCAAGCCAAACAATACCAATCTTTGATAAACCTACAAAAACAAGAACACCCTCTCTACTCTCTATATAAAACTGATAAAAAAACTGAAAGTCAGCCTCACCAAGATGTATATAATACGACTATATATACAAAACCTAAGGCTAGGGTTATATCTCCCTCTCTGCTGCGTGCGCGTTCTTTCTGATAAAAGCCATGTTCGATCGATGAACATATCTCGATCGATTGAACTTCTGGGATCTTCGAGCGCTTTAATTGCATTCGATTGCTCAAAGCCCCGATCGCTCGAGACCTCTTTGATCGCTCGAAACTCTCTTTTCATGTTTGAATTGTCTTCATTGAAGCCAAGCACTTCCTTTTATCTTGCTTATTCAATTCTTCACACAGCAACAGTAATCTGCACAAATAACCACTAAAACAATACCACTTATCATAGATTAATCATATTGTGTAAAAACTTGCATTGTAATTCAAATTGTAGATAAACAAGGGAATTGTAAACTAATTCAATGTATTTTCTTCTTTTAGCGCGGTTGCATTTTACAAATATCCCCTCTCGGGCAAAGAAAGAAAACTTAAACCATACAATAAATACCCAAAATAGGATAGTTTAACCAGTGAAGGATAATTAGAGCCATCTAAACATGCTTGTATATCAAAAAGGAATAATCAAAGGCTAAAATTCCGAAACACCACAATAGAACACTGAAATTTATGTTTTCTTTTTTCATAAAATGCTTTGTCATCAACCAAACAGGGCAAGAGTCAATTGTACACTAGGGCTGATTTTTATTCCTATTCAGGAGCTTAATGGGGCTGATTTAGGGGCTTACTGGGGACTGTTTAGAGGCTATATATATATATATGTGAGAGAGAGAGAGAGAGAGAGAGAGAGAGAGAGAGAGAGAAAGAGTGTGTGTGTGTGTGTGTTTGTGTGTGTGTGTGATGCCCCAAAATAGTAAAAATAGAGAAAATAAAATTCTTTTTTTGGTCCGTACGCAATAATTGGTGAAGTCAATGAATTGTCCACACCACGCGGTTCTAAATATTAAACTAGTAAAGAGACAACAGTAACTAAACATCACCTACCTGTATTATAATAAAAATACTAAACTATTAACACAATGTCTTAAATAGAACCTAATACAAGTCTTGGGGCAACGTATGCCTGATTATAAAACATAAGATAATGTATGAAAAGACAGGAATAGAAACTATAATCTATCCAATGTCTTCAGTTGGCGTATATATAGTCGTCAGCATAGTAGTCTTCTCTAGCGTCTCCTACTCTAGCAGGTCCATCTTCTACAAACCCTGCCCCCGGGTAGTATCTGTCATAAAAAGATATGCCACCTGCATTATAAGCAACAAGATAGTTTGGATGGGGAATGTCCAGTCATAGAAAGCCGTCAGCTTACTGAAAGCTGCTGAGTGAGAAGAAACTAACACAGTATCATAGGTATAATGTAATTACAGTTAGGGAGGCCATAAAATATAGTTCTACTAATAACATCTTTCTCTTTATTCCAACCTTCCATTAATCGATACTCACTCTTGAATACAAGAACCTACAACATTTGACACATAGATGAATAGATTATATTCCAATACTCCTGGATACACCAATGCTCTATCTACCTCTTTTAAGAACATATTCACATTCCATCGCAAGTCATAGACACCACGTCAGTCCATTCCCCGCTTTTAAGAACATATAAACAGTCCACCGCAACTCTGCCTGGGTTGTTCCAACACTGCTGGTCCCAAGCCTGGATAAAAGAGGAGGGTTAGTGCGTTAGGTAGCTCAACAGCCAGCACGTAAAAAAAAACCGTCGGATCCTTATGATATGAATCCAAATATGAATACTCGTGTAAATGCTAGGGCGTTCCCTTTAAGCGACGCGTTGCGCCTGCCTTCGGGTGTTTCGAAAAATGTGCAAGAGGCGCCGTATCGACGCCGGGGTGCGGTGTTAAATAAGCAAGGGTTTCCGCGCTCATCTGGGCCACCGCGGGTAAAGAAGCTAGTCCAGAACTATAGGTTTAGGTTAGCAACTTGGAATATAGGAACCTTAATAGGTAAAGCTATGGAATTAGTAGACACTATGAGTAGAAGGAAGGTTAATGTAGTATGTTTACAAGAAACAAAGTGGGTTGGAGTAAAAGCCAAGGAGGTAGAAAAGACCGGGTATAAGATATTCTATACAGGGAAAGATAGGCATAGAAATGGTGTCAGAATCGTGGTTGACAAGAACCTCAAGGATAAAGTTGTGACAGTCACGAGGAAAGGAGACAGAATATTGCTTATCAAACTGGTAGTTGGAGTGGATATAATTAATGTTATTAGTGCATACGCGCCTAAGTAGGATTGGACGATCACACTAAAAGACAATTCTGGGATGAGTTGGACGCTTTAATGCAAGAAATACAGGGAGGAGAGAAGATAATTGTAGGTGGAGATTTTAATGGCCATGTAGGCAAAGATAGAACTGGATATGAGAGGGTGCATGGGGGGGTATGGTTTTGGAGATCAGAATGAGGCAGGGGTGAGTATTTTAGATTTTGCTGTAGCATATGATCTTGAAGTAGCAAACACCTTTTTCAAAAAGAGGGAAGAACACTTGATAACCTTTAAGAGTGGATCTAATAAGCCAGATCGATTTGTTCCTTGTGAGAAAGGCAGACCGCTTAGCATGTAAAGACTGTAAGGTCATCCCAGGAGAGAGTTTAACATCTCAACATAGACTTACTATTTTAGATATCCATATAAAAGGACAATGTCGTACTAGAAAAGACCCTATAAACCCGCGAACTAGGTGGTGGAACCTTAAAGGTGAGAAACTAACAATATTCCAAGAGAGAATGTATACAGAAGCACCTTGGAATTTGGAAGATGGAAGCAATAATATGTGGGATAGAATGGCAGGGTGCATCATAAGAATATCGAAGGAGGTCCTCGGAGAGTCGAAGGGAAGAGGGTTAGCTTCTAAAGATACTTGGTGGTGGCATGAAGAGGTACAAGCTGCAGTAAAAACCAAAAAGGATTGCTTTAAGAAGTGGCAAAATGATAGAAGTGAGGAACACTTCAAAAGCTATAAATGTGCAAATAAGGAGGTTAAAAGGACAGTTAGAGTTGCTAAAATGGAAGCCTATGACGCCTTCTACACCAAACTAGACACTAGAGAGGGAAAAAAATGTATTTATAAGCTTGCTAAGTCGAGAGAAAGGAAAACAAGAGACATTAATCAGGTTAAGTGTATAAAAAGCGATGACTCTAGGGTATTAGTGAACGACGAAGAGATTAAGGAAAGGTGGAAGAGCTATTTTGAGAAGTTGCTGAATGAAAAACATATGGATAACACAATAGAAGAAGAAACTGGAAGTTACGATGAAAGTAGAGAATACAGATTCTATCGGAGAATAAGGAAGTTTGAGGTGGAATTTGCTTTGAAGAAGATGAAACCCAACAAGGCCTTAGGACCAGATGGGATCCCCATTGAGGTTTGGAAATGCTTGGGAGATGTGGGGGCATCTTGGCTTACAAATGTTTTTAACAGGATTTTAATGACTAGGAAAATGCCTGATGAGTGGAGGAAGAGCATCCTAGTGCCTATATATAAGAGTAAAGGAGATGTACAACAATGCAACAACTATAGAGGTATTAAGTTAATGAGCCATATTATAAAGCTATGGGAGAGAGTGATGGAGCATCTCTTAAGAGGCGCAACATCAGTGTCAGAAAACCAGTTTGGATTTATGCCTGGGATATCAACAATGGAAGCAATTTATTTACTTAGAAGACTAATGGAAAAGTATAGAGAGAAGAAAAAAAGATCTACATATGGTTTTTATTGATCTAGAGAAAGCTTATGATAGAGTGCCTAGAGATTTAATTTGGTGGGTGCTAAAGAAAAAAGGAGTGACCAAGGGTTATATTGACGTGGTGAAGGATATGTATGATGAAGTGGTTACTACAATTAGATCACCAGCCGGAGACACAAGCGAATTCCTAATTAAGGCCTGCACTAAGGGTCGGCCTTGAGCCCTTATTTGTTCGCCCTAATTATGGATGAATTGACTAGACACATTCAAGATGAGGTCCCATGGTGTATGTTGTTCGCAGATGATATTGTCTTGATTGATGAGACTAAAAGGGGACTCAATACTAAACTAAAAGCTTGAAGAGAAGCACTGGAGACTAAGGGGCTAAAGATAAGTAGGACGAAAACAGAATACATGGAATGTACTTTTAGCAATAGTGGAAGTAGAGACAACGAAACAGTGAAGATCGAAGATCAAGAGATCCCAAAGAGGGAACACTTTCGCTATCTAGGTTTAATGATCAGTAAAGACGAAGAGATTGGTGGTGACGTGGCCCATAGAATTGAAGTGGGTTGGCTTAAGTAGAGGAGTGCTTCTGGAGTATTATATGATCGGAGAATACCAGCAAAATTGAAAGGAAAATTTTATAGGACAGCTATTAGGCCAGCTATGCTCTACGGGACAGAGCGTTGGGCAACTAAGAAAAAACACATTAGCAAAGTGAGTGTAGCAGAGATGAGGATGCTAAGATGGATATGTGGCAAGACTAGGAAAGATAGAATTAGAAATGAGTACATTCGAGAGACTGTAGGAGTGACACATATTGAGGATAAGTTGAGGGAGAATAGACTTAGATGGTTCGGCCATGAGCAACGAAAACCTATAGATGCACCTGTGCGAAAGAGTGATAAGATTGTAGTGCCTGGAATGGTTAGAGGGAGAGGCAGACCTAGATTGACTTGGGAATATGTAGTGCAACAAGATATGAAAGTATATAATTTAAATGAGCATATAGCTCTTGATCTTGCAGAATGGAGAAAAAGGATTCATATAGCCGACCCCAATTGATTGGGACACAAGGCTTGGTTTGGTTTGGTTTGGTTATACACAGTCCACCGCAAGCTAGGGATATAACGCTTCGAGCAAAGACACATCAATTCTATTGCCACAACTTAATGACTTTTACTAGTGATCACAGTCCACCGATTTTAAGGACATATGCTCAGTCCACTGCTTTTAAGGAAATATTAAGATCTATTAGTCTGGTATACCGCTTTTAAGAACATATGCTCAGTCCACCGCTTTTAAGGACATATGGTTGACCAATACCCGTTCCTATAATCCTCCCAGAACTTATCAAACCTACTTAACGTTTCACTATCACTGATACATGACATTCCCATTTAGCCTAACTACTCTGATTAAAATGAACGGATTATCACACTAGATTAAGATCGACACTTAACTAACGGTCTGAACCTTGATACGTTACTCACAACGTTATCTCACTATAGTGTTATATCATAATTAATTGCATATGGAAGCAAGTAATAGTATTAATAGTATTTAAACAACTCAGTAGTTTATGTTATAAATAATAGGAGATATCAGTATTCTGTAAGTACCAATAGATTGAGGCAGGGGTTCAATCAATTGTGGTAAAAGATAATTTCAATCGATTGGGTAAGCAGTGATATCAATCGATTGAAATCTAATCGATTGAGATAAGTTCAATTGATTGATTCATAGTTCAATCGATTGAAACAGTCGTCTTCTCTAGAAAACTGGGCAGAGGTGCCCTGAACTTCTAGGATGGCTTTGGGTCGTTTCCTTCACATCCAAACTTATAAAAACCATACACCTAAGCTACTGAGTGAGTTTAGATTTCACCAAGTTGAGCTTTGGAGAGCTTGGGCTCCAATGGTTTTTTCTCTCTCTCTCTCTCTCTCTCTCTCTCTCTTTCTCTCCTCCTTTCCTTCTCTACCTTTGTCTCTCTTCTCTCTATCTCTTCTGCTTCTTCTTCTTCTCTTTCTTTACTTCTCTCTCTTTCCCTTATGGACAATGTATATATGTATAGTATATATATGTGTGTGTATATATATATAAGAGTGTGTATAAAATATATCTATCTCTCTCTAGCTCTCCTTCTGTCCAACAAACATACACCCATACGAGATGGTCATATATACAGAAAGGAGGGGGTGTAGGTGGCAAATTCTGAGTAAAATTGGGGATAAGGTTCAGACTACTTTTAATCGATTGACTTGGGCTTAATCGATTGAGAATAGGTTGGTAGAGGGTTTATTGATTAGAATGAGTTCAATCAATTGGGGAAGGGTCCACATCATAGATTCAGGTCGATAGGGTTTCAATCGATTAATACGGGTTCAATCGATTGAGAAAGACTTTATAGGAATTATCCAGGTAACTATATAGAACTCATTTTATTATACATCCAAAATACAGGGTATTATATCATCCACCTTTTATTAAAAGATTTCATCCTCGAAATCTAAAGTGTGTAGGGTTCAAAACAAAATTGGAAACATCTCTCGCAACTCTGACTCCAGTTCCCATGAAGCTTCCCCTTTGTCATGATGCTTCCACTGGATCTCACCAATGGAATCTCCTTGTTGCTGAGCTTCTTGATTCCTCGGTCTAGGATCTGTACTGGTCCTTCGTTTAATGTGACGTTGTCATTAACTTCTATATCCTCAAAGTTAATCTCATGGCCGGGTTGTGGGCATACTTTTTCAACATACTATTGTGGAAGATGTTGTGCACCCCTGACATCTTCAGCAGCAATGCTAGTCTATATGCAACCTTTTCAACGCGCTCTAGAATCTTAAATGGTCCGATTAATCACAATGATAGCATGCCTCTCTATTGTTCGAATCTCATGATTCCTCGAACTGGCAAAACTTTTAGTAGCACGTGATCTCCAACTGCGAACTCTAAGTCTTTATGGTGTTTGCCAACGTAACTCTTGTGTTTGGTCTATGCCGTCTTCATCTTCTCACGTTTAACTTGAATCTACTCACTAGTTTCTCGTACCATTCCTGGCTCAGGAAGTTGAGTATCTCCAACTTTGGCCCAACATAGCAGTGATCGACAAGGTCTTCCAAAGCTTTAAATGACACCATTCCTATGCTCGTATGATAGCTGTTGTTGTAGGCATCAATGACATATGCATCTCCCAAGAACTCTCGAACTCAATAACGCAAGCGTGTAGCATATCTTCCATCACTTGATTGACTTGTTCAGTCTGTTCATCGGTCTGTGGATGAAAGGTTGAACTCAAGTTTGGTGTAGTTCCCATTATTGTCTAGAGACTCTTCCAGAACTCCGCAGTGAAGCGTGAATCTTGATCTGACACAATCGAAATAGGTACACCATGTAATCGTACAACGTGTTGTGGATACATCTAGCTTAAACGTTCTACAAGATATGTCATGCTATAGGCGATAAAATACGCCGTCTTAATAAATCGACCCTCTATTACCCAAATTACGTCGTGGTTTTGTAGTGACCTCGGCATACCTACCACAAAATCCATGGTTGTATGTTCCGATTACCATTGGGGAATCAGTAGTGGCTGTAGAAGTACGGGTGGTTTCTAATTTCCACCTTTACTTACTTACAAGTGAGCACTGAGCTACATACTCCATTACTTCTCTCTTTATTCCTTCCTACCGGATATTCTTTTTTAAATCCTTATACACCTTCATACCTTAAGGGTGTATAGTCATTCATGACTTGTGTGCTTTATACAATACATCTTTTTGAGATTATCCTCGTTAGGCATACAAAGTCTGCCTTTACATTGTAAGGCTCCATCTGAACTAATACTCCAGACTTCTGGTTTATTCGCTGACATCTTAGCGAACTATAGCTTCAAATCCTCGGTTAACTGTTGATCCTCTATAATACAGCTGATGAGAGTTAGTTGGATAACAAGGCATCCTAGAAGCTATCCTTCCATTGATTCCACTACCCAAAGGTCAAACTTGGCTAAGATCTCCAATCCTTGCCATTCTCAAATCAATATAGCAACGATTACTAGATGGGGTCGACGACTCAAAGCGTCAGCCACAATATTTGCTTTACCCGGATGGTATTGCAAAGAAAAGTCACAGTCCATAAGTAATTCCATCCATCTCCGTTAACACATGTTCAACTCCTTTTGAGAATTTGACAATGAGAAAGAGTCAAACTTCTCTCCATACAAGTAGTGTCTCCACATCTTTAGAGCAAACACTATTGCAACCAATTTTAGGTCATGCGTTGGACAGAATATGATATGATGAGATAGAAGGCAATAGAAACAAAGATAGGGAACGGGTTACCTACTCTTAACAGTCAAAGTGCGCCCTTTCATTCTGAATTCTTTAATTCAGAATGAATCAAATCTCCCCAAGTAGGATTTGAATCTACAATCGAACGCTCTACCACTGAGCTACTGAGGAACAGCAGGAGATTAGATCTCATAGAGTTCAATTTCCGTTCTTAACCCATGACCAATATAAGCTTCCTTTTAGTTGCCTTGATCCATACGCAACCAAGTCCATGGTGCAATGCATCACTATAGATTATGAACCTTTCTCCATTCCTGGGTATTGCAAGTACCGGTGCTAAGGTTCATCTTTCCTTTGAGTCTTGAAATGCATCCTGATGTTTATCCATCTATTTGTACCTCATCTCATTTCTTGTCAAGTTTGTTAGGGGTCCCACGATCTTGGAGAATCCTTCCACGAATATCCGGTACTATCCTCCTAGACCAAGAAACTTCTAACTTCTGTTGCATTGATCAGTCTATTCCAACATAAGACTGCATCAATCTTAGACGAGTCTACAGAGATACCATCTTGAGAAATTACATGTCCTAAGAATTTGACTTCCTATAGCCAAAATTCACACTTACTAAACTTGGCATACAACTGATTATCTTGGAGTGTCTGTAGAGCAATCTGCAAATGTTCCTTATGATCTTTCTTTGTCTTTGAGTAAATCAAGATGTCATCGATGAATACTATAATGAATTAATTCAGATAAGCTCTGAATACTCTATTCATTAAGTCCATAAACATTGTTGGGGCATTAGTTAATCTGAAAGGCATCACTAGAAACTCTTAATGCCCGTATCTTGTCCTAAACGCAGTCTTGGACACATCCTCTGATCGAACTAACAGTTGGTGATATCCTGAATGCAAATCATTCTTTGAAAAGATCTTCGATCCTTGCAACTGGTCGAATAGGTCGTCTATCCCAGGAAGTGGATATCTTTTCTTGATCATAACCTTGTTCAATTTTCTGTAGTTGATATAGACTCGAAGCGTTCCATCCTTCTTCTTGATGAATACTACCAGTGCTCCCCAAGGTGATGTGCTTGGGAAAATGGATCCTAAATCCTTGAGTTTCTGAACTTGTTTCTTTAATTTCAACATCTCAGTTGGCGCCATCCAATATGGAGTCTTGGATATCGGTAACCTTCTGGGTGCTAGTTCCACACAACAGTCTATCTTTCTCTTTGGTGGAAGTCCTGAGATATCCTGGAAAACATCCTTAAAATCTTTTACGGTAGGAATCTGGTCCATAGTAGGTTCTATACTAGTACTTTCGACCGCAGCTAAGTAACTCGTCAAAAACACGTCGCTCATCGAGTAATGCTAGAATCTGATCGTAACACGTCCTGATATCATAAACATGATAGTCCTAGTAGTGCAATCCAAGTTGGAACTGTACTTGGTAAGCCAATCCATTCCTAAGATAATGTCAAATTTTGACATTGACAGAACTACAAAGTCTGTCAAAAGATTCCTATCTTTCAGGGTCAAGGGATAGCCCCTGTACACCTTATCCAACTTAACAGTCACTCCCAAAGGTGACACAACATTCAGTACCGGCTTAAGTGCCTAGTCTAAACCCAACTGGCACACAATCTTAATGGCAATAAAAGAATGTGTCGCACCAATATCAAATGCGGCATTAACTTGACTATGGAAAAGTTTAAGCGTACCTTCCAGATTTTGCTGTCCTTCAACATCAAAACCTACTTCCTTTAGGATGATTGCATTCATCTGAACTTGATTCGGGGGTCCTTGTAATCCTTGTACTGGTGCCCTATAATATCCTTCATGAGGTGCGCGATAGTCCTTGCTCAAGTGATCGGGCTTATTGCAGTTGTGGTGGGTCTTGGTAGCGATGTAATTACTCAAAATGTGTCCCGACACTAGTGCTTGATTCTGGGGTAGCAAACAGTGCCTGAGGTAGTGGTCCTTGCTGTTGGTGTTGCTGTGGATATCGCATTTTTTCTTACCCATAACTTTTTTTAAAAATCTTTTACAATTCAAAATACAAAACAAGAGTCGCCAATTAATTTTTAAAAGGAAAAATTAAGAAACCATTTTGAAGCAAAATGATCTTTTTTGAAAACCAGATATTAACTAGGTCTGGGGATTATGGAATGAGAGAGGAAGGAGTCCAGCGAGCCAAAACACCCACTCTTATCCTATCTCGCGATATGCCTCTACTCAACATCCTTTTAATCGAATTTATTAATCTAAGCATGCCTAAAGGGTGTAAGATTGCAAATGATAAAATATCATTCAAAACCACATAATTCTAAATAGCAAGCAAGATGATAAGAAAATAAGGAACTAGAAAACTTACTCGGGATCCGGCTGTGAATATTAAACGTGCAATGCATACAAATAAAAATAAAACCTAAGAAATGGTCTCTGATATGTATAAAAACATCCGATCAAAGTCAAGCCTTGCCACCTCAACAATGAGAAGTCAAGACAACATGAATCTGTGCCTACTGCTCAGACTTCCTGGAGTGCTACATAGAACCGCCCGGGATGATCAACAGCCTGAGCGTTTGCTCGGGATTGGCCCCACATGGACGCACCGCCAGAAGGCATGGTTACTTGTCCAGCGAGCAATCAGATAGTTACCTATCCCAGCTAGAAGACTAAATGGAAGGAGCAACTAGTTTCCTAAACAACTTAGGAAACTTTCCTTGAATCATGCTAATCAACTTGTAGCTAGACTAGGTTTCCTAATCTAATACGTTGCCTTGTACGGGGTGGTCTCTTACACCTATAAAAGTGGCCGCCCACTCCCATTGAAAGGGATCGCATTCTGACTCAAAAGAATAGCATATAAACAACTCACTGTTACACATAAACCCAATCAATTTTTGGTAGTACCACCCACTCTGTTGGCTCACCAAACACCACCGGTGATCTTCTAGTAAAAGCGTACTGATGCAACTGTGGACGTAGTTCACCTCATTAACAGGACCGAACCACATACAATCTATTGTCTCTCTCTCTCTAAACTTCTCTTACCAATTTTCGGCATCATCAGTTTGGTTCCGTCTATGGGAAGCTGATTAGTTTTTTACCAACAAATTTCTTGACTGATCAACATGCCACCAAAGACGGGTAAGAAGAATACCGCCCAGGCCGGTCAGGAGAACTTGCATCTCGAGCAGCAGGCTGTCTCCATGACCTCGGAGCAAGTAACAGCGATGCTCGTGCAACTTATGGAAGGCCAGCGGCAAACCCAGTAGCAAATTGAAGCACTATTGGCCCTATAGGAAAAGCATCCTTAATCCGAGAACCACCCCAGCAAAGGCGTCCCCGATTGGGAGCCCGTAC
The DNA here is from genome assembly GCA_033977485.1 of Hydrangea macrophylla. Classification (NCBI taxonomy): domain Eukaryota; kingdom Viridiplantae; phylum Streptophyta; class Magnoliopsida; order Cornales; family Hydrangeaceae; genus Hydrangea; species Hydrangea macrophylla. Next base: position 52,491,412 of record CM066985.1, read on the forward strand.
GAGTCTGGAACCATACCCACTCTACGGAAGTGTCCCCGTCAGATTGGAAACGCGACAGGGATGGAGATCGTAGTAGAGCGCCCAAGCATACCAGACGGTGAGTCCGGACCAATCCTCGCCTGGTGGAAGATGCTAGAGATATCATCAACAAACGACGTGCCACCAGAAGGGAGGAATCAGGACAAAAGACCCGGGAATAGGCCAAAGACCCTTCGGTCAGAAGTCAGGGAGATCTGAGGCACACAATTACCCAGAGTCGGAGTCGGGTTCTATCCTCGAGGACGACGCACTTTGAGGAGGCCTCATCATCGGACCTGATGTACTGCTCAGATATGGAGAATAGAACTAGGCGAGATGTAAAGGTCCAGATCGAGGACTTGCAGCATAAAATCAAAAAGTTGAATCGCAAATCTGGCCAAGATCTCACTAACACAAAGACTGAGTTTCCCTATACCGCCCAGGTAACGGGATTCCCCATCCTGCAGGAATTCAAGCCGCCACATCTTAGCTCCTATGATGGTTCAGGGAGCCCAATGGACCATGTCTACACAAACAAAGCTCAAATGGCCTTGGTTACCACGGTCGATGAGTTATTGTGCTTGGCCCTTCCTAGCACTCTTAAAGGGCCAACCGCACAGCGGTTCCATGCTTTGAAACCCCAAATGGTTGATAACTTCAAGACGTTGAGCAAGCTCTTAATCAGCCAGTTTGTGGGGATGCTCGATCGGTCACAACCGGACACCCAGCTGTTGACCTTCAAGCAGCAAAAAGGGGAATCCCTAAGGGAGTATGTGGACCGTTTCACCCAACAGAAGCTCTAGATCCGTAATCTGAATGAAACGACCGCAATCATGGCTTTTTGTTTAGGAGTTCAACACACCAAGGTTGCCACGTCGTTTCATCGTAACTGACCGGCAACCTTGGTGGAGCTCTCGAAAAGGGTTGGAAAGTACATCGACACTGAGGAATTCCTCAAGGCCAAGCGACTAGTTTGGCAGAAGACGAGTCCTCGGGATCAAAGCAGAAGTGTGATGCCTCTGAGAAGGGCTTGGGAAAGAGGATAAAACAAGATCAGCCTAAAAGTGGTCAGGATAATCACCCGATCAAGTTCACACCCCTTTCCTGGCCAATTCATGTGGTTATGGCCACCGCCAAAACCCGATGGCTCCTCTAAGAGCCGACAAAGCTGAAAAGCCCGCCTGGTAAGAGAAATCGGGATAAGCTTTGCCGCTTCCACAAAGACCACGGACATGACACAGAGGATCACTTTAAGCTCAAGATCGCCATTGAAAAACTAATTGAGCAGGGCCATCTATCTGAGTTCGTAGCGGCAGATAGACAACCTCAGCAAGACACCCGGGACCCTGAGCAGGCGTGACCCTTCGGGCAAATCAATGTAATCTCCAGGGGAACTTCGAGCAGAGGGGGTTCACAGTCGGCCAGGAAGAGGTAAACTTGGGCATCCCGATCGGATATCTAGCATGTCCAATCCACCAGCTCCCCCCCCCCCGACCGATGTATTAACATTCTCATCCAAGGACATGCTAGGGCCTGCACTGCCCTCACGATGATCTGCTGGTGGCGACGCTCTCTGTAGCAAACTATGTGATTAAAAGGGTGTTGGTGGACACGGGCTGCTCCTCCGACATCATGTTCGTCTCCACATTCAATTAGCTCGAGATATCCAGGGACCAGCTCTGACTAGTGGCCATTCCCCTGGTAGGTTTCAACGGTTCCAGCACCCAACCACTCAGTACCATCGAGCTCTCGGTCCTCATGGGAGCCTACCCTCAGCAGGCATTTGTACTGGAAAGTTTTATGGTCATGGAAGCTCCATCTGCGTACAAAGTCATCCTTGGGAGGCCAACCCTCAATAAGGCCAAGGCGGTCGTGTCAACGTACAGACCGGTGGTTAAATTCCCAACCCCTCAAGGACCGGGGAGTCTACACAGAGACCAAGTCATCACCTGGAGTTGCTATGTCAGTTCTTTGTGCTCGGAAGCCATTATGAAAACGCTAAACAATTAGGAGATGGACCCTAGAGACAAAAGTGACGGAGTTAGTCTAATGGAAGAGCTAGAACAGGTGGTGTTGGATCCTTGGATTCCTAATTGGACCGTCAGCATTGGCACTCTCTTAGAGCCAGGCCTCAAGGAGGAGCATGTTCGATTCCTGTGACAAAGCCAGGACGTCTTCGCCTGGAGCCATGAGGATATGCCTGGGATAGATCCCTGGGACAAGTCTCAGCATCTTAATACCAACCTAGATTCCCGGCAGGTCAAACAAAAGAGGCGGGGTATGGCACTCGAGAGACAAGCGACAGTATGTGAAGAAGTCGAGAAGCTCCTAAAAGGAAATTCTATCCGAGAGGTCCACTATCCCAAATGGTTAGGAAATGTGGTACAAGTCAAGAAAAGCAATGGGAAGTGGAGAATTTGTGTAGATTTCATCGACTTGAACAAGGCCTGCCCCAAGGACTGCTACCCATTACCCAGGATAGACCTCTTTGTGGACTCCATGGGCTATCACGCACTCCTCTCATTCATGGATGCCTATTCGGGGTATAATTAGATCAGCATTTATCCCGGGGATGAGGAGAAGACTTCCTTCATCATGGATCAAGGGACATACTGCTATAAGGTAATGCCATTAGGCCTCAAGAACGCCAGGGCAACCTATCAATGCATGGTCAATCACATGTTCAAGGATATAATCAGGAAGTCCATGGAAGTCTATGTTGACGATCTCTTGGTCAAAAGTCGAGACGAGTCTGACCATATTGAACATCTGGCCGGGGCCTTCGGTATTTTGAGGAAGTTCAAAATGAGTTTGAACCCGGCCAAGTGTACATTTGGTGTCTCGTCCGGGAAGTTTCTGGGACACCTAGTCAGTAGGCGGGGTATTGAAGCAAACCCTGAGAAAATCCAGGCCATCATAAACATGCGGTCGCCTAGGTCAACCAAAGAAGTTCAAAGCTTAGCCAGGCGGGTCGCCGCATTAAACAGATTTGTCTCCCGAGCTACCGACCGATGCCTGCCATTTTTTAGAATCCTCCGCAAAGCCTTTTAGTGGTCGGAAGAGTGCGAGGGGGCATTCTAGGAGCTCAAGAAGTACTTGGCATCGCCCCCTTTACTCTCAACACCTGTGCCAAACAAGGAATTGTTCTTATATTTGGCAGTGTCACCTTCAGCGGTTAGCTTGACTCTCATCCGAGAAGAACACGGGATACAATTCCTGGTCTACTACACTAGCCGGGCACTTCAAGGCACAGAAAGTAGATATTCTCGCATAGAAAAACTCGCCTTTGCCCTCATCTCGTCTGCCCGGAGACTTCGCCCGTATTTCCAGGTCCACACTATCGTAGTCCTCACAGATCAACTGCTTCGCCGGATCTTGAGTAGGCTTGAAACATCTAGAAGGCTTGTCAAGTGGGCCTTGGAGTTAGAATAATTTGAAGTAACCTACAGACCCTGCACGGTGATCAAGGGATAGGCTGTAGCAGATTTTTTCATGGAGTTCACATGCCCAGAAGACCCGGTAGAAGAGGACGACCCGTCCTATCTATCACCCGGGCTGCAACAAGACATCCCAACCTGGATACTTTACGTAGACGGGTCCTCTAACAAGCAAGGTAGCGGGACGGGGGTCATCCTGACCACTCCCGACAGAGTCTAGATCGAGTACGCTTTGCGGTTCGAGTTCCGGGCCTCCAACAATGAGGCTGAGTACGACGCCCTGTTGGTTGGATTGCAACTGGCCACATCGATGGGTGCGCGACAAGTTCAAGGGTACAATGACTCCCAGCTTGTGGTCAACCAAGTTACCCAGGAATATGAAGCTCGGGAAGACAATATGGTAGCTTACTTGGTCCTTGTCCGAACAGTCTCGAAGAAATTAGAAGGCTTCTCCATAATACAAATCCCTAGGGAAGAGAATACGAGAGCTGACCGGTTAGCCAGCCTTGCCTCGTCCTCCGAGTCAGACTTGCCTGGGATAAGGATAGAATACTTATCCGAGCCAAGTGTGATGAACTCGGAAGGCATGGAGGTTGAACTGGTCGCCTTGGGCCACAACTGGATGGATCCGATCACGACATTCCTCACAACTGGCGCACTGCCGGACGATAGGGAAGAAGCCGGTCGGGTCAAATACCGAGCGGCGAGATATCATGTTGCTGATGGAATCCTCTATAAGTAGGGGTTCACTACCCCCTATCTCCATTGTGTCCACCCTGCCCCAATCCCGGCGGTGTTACATAAAATCCACGAGGGAGTTTGCGGGAACCCCATTGGCGGTCGGGCACTTTCACGAAAAGCCTTGCTATAAGGTTATTACTGGCCAACGATGGCCCGAGATTCCTAGGAGTACGTCAAGAGGTGCGATAAGTGCCAGAGTTACTCCCTGATGATCAACTGATTGGGAGAGCTTCAGACACCAATTCTCAGCCCATGGTCGTTCACTCAGTGAGGAATCAACATTGTCGATCCCCTCTCCATGGTAAAAGGACAAGTTAAGTTCGCTGTCATCGCCGTGGACTACTTCACCAAGTGGGTGGAGGCCGAGCCCTTGGAAAAAATCTCCAAGAAGAAGATGGAAAATTTCATTGAGAAAAATGTCCTATACAGGTTTGGCATTCCTCGGGTTCTGGTCAGCGATAATGGGAGGCAGTTTGATACCCCGATCTTCAGGCAATTCTATTGGGGTACTGGATATCCAACCACTATTCTTCACCCGAACACCCTCAAGCCAACAGCCAAGCCGAGCTAACAAACTGGACTATTCTGCATTCAATCGAGACCATACTAGAAAATGCCAAGGGACTTTCGGTAGAGGAATTCCCAACCCTTTTGTGGGCCTACCGTACCACTCCTCGAGCGGTAACAGGTGAGACACCATTCTCACTAACCTACAGTTTTGAGGTACTGGTCCCCACCGAGGTTGGGTTGGCTACGTACTGAGTGGCAAATTTTAGCGAGCAGAGCAATGAAGATGCCCTCAGAGCAGAACTCAACTTGGTTGAAGAATAAAGAGACTGGGCATATCTAAAAGTGGCAACTTATAAATAGAGGGTCTCCCGGTACTTCAATAGTAAAGTCAAGCATCGGAGCTTCCAGGTCGGGGATCTTGTTCTAAAGGCGGTGAACCAGTCTACAAAAGTCCTGAGCTATGGTAAATTAGGATCGAACTGGGAAGGATCGTACGAGGTTACCCAAGTCAACCGTCTGAGAACATACTGGTTACAAACTCTGGACGGACATGACCTCTCTCACCCTTGGAACGTGCAACATCTCTGCAAGTATTTCCAGTAAAGCATGAGAATAATGTTGGCTAGTAACCATGTAGCTACACCGGAGCACATCTATCCATATAGTAATAAAAGTTTCTTTTTTTGCCAAACAACTCTTCTCCGTGCTTGCTCATTCAAAAGACCTCGAGGTACGACCCCAACCAATCAAAATACCTTGGAGTACAACTCTAGGCATTCAAAAGACCTCGGGGTAAGACCCCAGGCATCCAGAAGACCTCGGGTCCATAATCCCAAGGTACCGGCTTCGCTTAGGTCCAACCGGCGATGGGGGCAGCACTCCCTAGGTGGCTGACAATGGCAAGTCCCAAAAGACCCTACAACTACCCACGTTCTAGGTCGGTTTCCTAAGGTCGCTCCTTGGGGGGCAGGGGAATACCATGCTAAATAGGAAATCATACCGGGCACTAACAGGACTTGGAATCCTAGGACACCTAACATTTTGATGTGCCTACAGTACCCAGAGAAACCCCTCGGGTAGTAAACAGGTTCAATCCTACACTACACCGGAGCGGGACATACTTAACAGGTCCATAAAAGTTCAAGTATTCTCAGCCGGTTACAGTCTTAAACCTTTTGCTAAGGCAGGGATTTAGATCGGCCAACAACCGGTCAGGTATTGGCAACCACAAACAAGCATACACGTACAAGTGCAAAATGCAAAGCAATTGATGCAAAAGGTGGCCTCAAAGGACCTTTTCATTAATTAAAAACAATATTTACATTGACTGGGGGGTAGTTGTAGTAGCCTCCGCAACAAAAAAAAACCACCAAAAAAAGAAGATGAAGAAACAGGCCAGGGACTAAGAGTCGTCCACCACGACCACGTCTTTAGTCTCTCCGGTCTCTCCCACCAGAGTAGCTCCTTCACCCGGGCCTGAGCTACCGCCCGGGGCAGTGAAACCATCAGTAGCTCTGCCCAAGGCGGTAGAGTCATCAGTTTCTCCAGCCAGAGGCACAGAATCATCGGCAGCGGAAGGACCAAGATCCCAGTAGTTTGAGTCAATACCCTCATAAGACGAGACGTCCCATTCGGGGTGATCCCGGGCCAGCCTTTGCTTGAGGTCCTTGTACCCTTGAAAAAAGCCATCATCGAAAGCCTCTTCCGTGGACCTTGTCACAGTAGCCTAAGCCACCACCTTCGCCCGAACCTCTGCAGCCGCTGTAATGGCCCGGGGTGCCTCCAAATCTGCCAAGGCGGTCGCCAGTTTTGCCTGGGTCACCCCGAGGCTCAGGGCTAAGCCCTTCACCTTGTCCTTCTCCAGTGCCAGGGCATTCTTCTTGCACTCCTAGGTAACCTGCTCCTCTGCCAGAGCGGCTTCAGTAGCAGCTACCCTCTTGGCCAAAGAAGGCAGGAAGGACTCAGCCCCAGCGCCTATGCAGTCGACCTACAAAAAGCCCAAAAAATTGGTCAGTTAACAGGGCATATACAAAAAAAAAGAAAAAAGAAAAAAAGGATCAGTGCTTACCATATAGGAGAGGCTGTATAGCCACCCCTGAAATGCCTCAAGAGATATATTTGTACACGCCTCCACTTAGCTGGAGAGAAGGGCGGATTTAACCCTCTCCTGGATCACCGCTGATTCTTTCAACTGGCACCCTGAATGGAATTCCTGCTCGAGGGGAAGTCTCCACCACCACTGCATGGGGAATTGAGGTCTCCACGGGCTCCGGACGCTTCGCAGTTCTGTGCTGAATTTGCCTCAGCGAGCATCTCTGCCCGAGGCCTTTATAGCGGGCCTCTTAGCCACCCGGTCGGTGACAGCGGCCTGCCTGGCCCTCAATTGTTCAAGATCACTTTTGGGGGCCATTTCTGTAAAAAAGAAAAGAAAAGCGATCAGTAACCAGCAGATCCAATGGGAACGTAGACAAGACCAGGTGTGCCCGGGTACTTACCAGGAATTATGGTTGGAAAGACAGGAGCTTTGATGGGCTCGGTCGGGTTGTATGACGCTTTGAAATCGCCCGTCTGGGTCAATACATTCCAAATGTTGGTTGGCAGCTCTTCCAAGCCCCTGATCCTGGTCTAGCACCCTTCGAGAATGCTTGGTAGACTAGTAGATCTTGCTGCAAGGCAAAATAATGCGGTTAGTCTTATATCAAAGTAAAGGAAGTGAACGAAAGATACTGCACTAACTTACCCCTCAGTTATCCCACCTAGGAAGTCCTTATTTGGATCCCCGGGGCCCGCTCACAGAGCCCAAGGGTAGATACTTGGAAGAATCTGCTCTTCCAACCCTTGTTAGTTCTCGGGAAATTCGCTATGATCTTTGTCCCTTGCAGAGCCTCGAGAGAAAAGAACCCGACCTCCCCATGTACGGGAAACGGTCAGTGTGTCCAAAAAAATTCCTGAACGGAAAGCTCATACCTAAAAACTTGGGGCCAAAGGGAGATGAACCCCAAGAGAAACCTCCAATCGTTCGGGGCTAGTTGCCCCGGGGAGATCCCCAAGTATATCAGGATGTCCCGAGCTATCGGATGAAGGGGAATGTGGAATCCAGCCATAAGGGTGTCCTCATATAGCGTGGTAAAACCCCGCTGGTTGATCTGGGCTCCGCCGGCATTCACAGCCAGGGAGCAATAGTCGAGAAGGCTATACCTATCCCTAATGTGGCTCCCTAATGTGGCTGAGGTCTTCAACACGCAAGGTAGACAGGATGAACTCACTGGTGAAGGCAACCTCGAAGTCGAGTTCCCCTAGTGTTTCATCACCCGAACCCTGGGAAACAGAGGCAACGGGGGCCTCCTAGTCCGATTCATTGTCAGATAGACGGATTGGGATTTTGCCCTCACTATGGTGATCAGAGGGGGTCGTGGAAGGTGGACTTAAACTTGTGTCTGGCGTCTCTGACCCGGGCCGCTCATCCTCCGACCGAGAAGAGGAGTCAAAATCGAAGTGACACATCCTTGGGGTTTCAGTGACTAGGCAAGGAAGTAAATGACGACCTAAGTAGGGGTCAGGAACTCCGAGTTTGAGGTACAAAGGGGGTAAGGTTATCAACCTAAAGGGTAGGGAGTACTAGGTCCTGAAAGTAAGGTGACACTCAGTTAAATCTACCGGGGACAGCCTGCTCGGTTTTGCCTGTCTAACGTACTGCCTGATCTAAAGTAAGAACAGAACCTTAAGAAGAAAAAAATCCCACTCTCGTTCGAAACCTAATGGATCCATCCTCTCCAGCTTCACTCAGAAAAGACAAGGAAGAAAGGGTGAAGGGAAGAACAGCGAATTAAAACTCGAGAGTGAGAGACTTATATGAATTAACGCAGGAAAAAGGGCTCAGAAAGCTTGACCGGAAACTTTTTTGCTCTCTAACCGCTTGGTATCTCTATCTCTTGTCAGCAGGAATGGCTGAAATGGACAAGTACTTCTTATATACATAGCACGAATGGACCAGATCAGATCATATCCAACGGTCAAGAAGCTTTCCTGCCAAAACCGCCTGCCAACTGTCATCTCGGGCGTGTGAACCGTCGCCTTAAAAGGTGCGCGCATTAAATGTGCGATGGGACGGTTCGGCTACCATGCAACTGCTTGGTTACTTTAATGCCAGCCTCATTGGATCCTGACCAGGCCAGTGACCAGTTGACATGTGGCAGTGATTGGTCCCAGGCCCACATAGCCACTGATCGGTCTAGACCCCGAAAGACTGGCATGATCAGTCACATCCCGAGGAAGCTCCTGGCCTCTTTCTAGAACGGTTTTTCTGGAGTAGTACTAATTTCCAAAACCTCATCTGATAGAAGCATCACATCAGTTTTAAAAATGGGGGGGGGGGGGCTGCTAATATGTATAAAAATATCCGGTCAAAGTTAAGCCTCGCCACCTCAGCAACAAAAAGTCAAGACAACATGAATCTGTGCCTACTGCTCAGACTTCCCGGGGCGTTACACAGAACTGCCCGGGATGATCAACAGCCCGAGCATTCGCTCGGGATTGGCCCCACATGGGCGCACCACCAGAAGGCATGGTTGCTTGTCCAGCGGGCAACCAGACAGTTACCTATCCCTGCTAGAAGACTAAATGGAAGGAGCAACTAGTTTCCTAAACCTCTTAGGAAACTTTCCTTGAAGCATGCTAATCAACTTGTAGCTAGAGTAGGTTTCCTAATCTAATAAGTTGCCTTGTACGGGCGGTCTCTTGCACCTATAAAAGAGGCCGCCCACCCCCACTGAAGGGGATTGCATTCTGACTCAAAAGAATAGCATATAAACAACTCACTGTTACGCATAAACCCGGTCGGTTTCTGGTAGTGCCACCCACTCTGTTGGCTCACCAAACACCATCAGTGATTTGCTAGTGAAAGCGCACTGACGCAACCGTGGACGTAGGTCACCTCATTAACGGGACCAAACCACATGCAATCTCTTGTCTCTCTCTCTCTCTAAACTTTTCTTACCAATTTTCAGCATCATCAGTCTCTAATCACATATATACACATAAGGAAATACCTAATTCTAAGGTGTCGCGCATGAGGATAAAGAAATTAAATACGCTAAAAATGGTTTTGAGAAATCATACCTTAATAGCGCTACAAAACAAAGGGTTAGTCCACATGCTTTAGATAAGATATAATGTTGAATCTTAAGTAAAATTCCTAAACTTCTAGCTTAAATCTATCAAGTGTGAAAGAATTGACGTAATCATGAATTCCTTCTAATTAGTTGAAAATGCATCATTTCTATAGATATAAAAGTCTCAACTAGGAGCCAATGCAATGTCCATATAGAGATGATGTAGACCCAACATGGTTACAAGGAGCTCACAATTAAGTTTGATTAGACTCAACCCTAATACAAAAAATAAATTCTAATTACAAGTATCAATCCATATGGATGAATGTGTATGAATACATGAATGTGAACAAGAGTAAGCTATGAATTATTCCTTGATTTGGACCATTTAACCTCTGAATTTAAGTTTAACTAATCATTATTGAAACATGGTTTAAGCCTTAGATCATAAGAAATCCATTTGAACTATTATTTATAAAGTTTACCAAATCTGTCCTTCAGAAAATTACAGAGAGTAGATCAAAACTTCAAAAATTGGAAAAGTAAGGTTCCCATGGTTTGATGTCAATGAATTTTGGACACAAGATACCTATGTGAGTCTAGTCTCCAACCCAAAAAGAAAAATCAAAGATCAATGGTTCAATCTCTGGGAATTGGACAAACACTAGACATCACTCAGAGATTTGCAACTCTCTGTCCAGAGTTCTTGTATGATTTTTTAAAAATATTTACAAAATTAGAAAGACTCTAATCTTTTCAATAGATCTTATTAACACGTTAAACTTCATAGAAAAAATTATTTGGAGCCAAGAATGCTTGATTAAGATTCTAATTTACTCATTTCAAGAGGGTGTTGCTGTTCTGAAATTCTGGATAGATTATATTTGCTTCACAAAACTCATAACCAAACCACTTCAAACACGAGATCTTATTTAAACAAAAATCACAGTGGTAGAACTTTATGTTATTAACATTCTCCGACTGGTTTCATTCAATTCCAATGGTTCATAGTTTAACTAAAAATCTTTGAGGAAAAGTGGTTGGTGAACTCATTGCACCTTTGTCAAATACACCTTATTTGTTAACTTTAGCTATCAAGCCATTAAGTTTGGCTTAACCCAAGCTATTTCTCCTCCCACTTGATGGTCCTTGGAGACTAAGAATACTCACTCTTATAGACCTCAAAGAAGTATGAAGAAACTTCATGAAGTCTCAAAATTATGGACTTAAACCATGGAGGTAGGTTTAAGCTCATTGACCAAACATACTAGTACCAACCTTAATCCTCTTATGAATCATTAGTTCACAAGAAGATTAAGGGATCCCAAGTCTAAGGATTCAAGTAAGACATTGAAAGTTTCATGAGTCTTAAGAGGTGATCATAATCAAAGAAAAGGAAAGAAAAAAAAAACAAGGCTCAAGTAGCATCTAAGTTAACTTCATAATTTCTTTAACATTAAACTTAAAGGTATTTTGATCCAAATCAATAAAATGAAAGTTCAATCACAGCATTAGTGGTATATGTGTAAAGGATCCCAAGGAATCCTATATATTGTGATTGAACTTTGAATTGGAAGCTAATTAACTTAGAGGTTACCTCCAACTGTCCTCAACTTCTTGGTTGTTTTAGGATTTTACCCAAAGTTTATCAGGCTCTTCTTCTAACTTTTCCTTCTAAAACTTGCCTCTAATTGCATTTAGAGAATTTTAAGAGGTTTAAAAAGTAAAGAGATTTAAGAATCTAAGTCAAGATACTAAAAATTTCAAGATCCTTTGTAATGGGATATTCATCCCCTATATATAGCCAATTTTTGAAAGGGTATTTTAGTATTTTCAGGGGTAAAACCCTAATTTTGGATGTCCTTTTGAAGGTACAAAATGTACCATTGCAAAGCTGGCAGACACAAAAATGCGGCACTCGGTGGAGATGGAAGTGGCACTCAATGAGTGCCGGAATGGCACCCACTGACAATCGGCGTTGAATGCCAGCATGACTCTCAATGAATGCCGCAGACAACTCTGCGGACTGCCTCCTTTTCTATAATTTTGATTTTTGCAGTATTTGATGTATATTTACGGCTCTCACTAACTGTCGTTATGGCACTTACCAGCTACCGTGCGGTAATCAGGGAGTGTCGCATCGGCAACCCGAGAATGCCGTAAATATAAGCCATGTGCTATTTTCTCCATTCTCTCTTTTCATCTCTCTTCTTCTACTTTGTTTCCTCTTGTTTGAATTACAGAGCCTTTTGAAGAGCTTGAATCACTTTTGGAAATCCTAGATTAGTCGGACATCGTCATCATTAGATCTAGAGGTAACACTCCCCTTAACCCGACGTTTGGTCAAAATTGGGGTGTCTGCAACTGCTGAGGTCGAGGGTAATTCGACTGAGGATTCCTAGTTTTGTCCCAAGTTCTCTTTTTTCCTTGACAATTACCCTAAGTTCTACATCATGGAAACTCCTCTAAAAATTTATTGGCGGTGGTGGTTGATTCATTTATTGTCGTTGCACTAGATATGCATAGACTCACAGCAAATCGCATAAGTCCTTTAAACGATTGGTTTTGTTGCCCAATCATCATATGGCAGAGATGAGGGTTCAGTCCCTGATGAAATATTTTCACCTGATTCTGAGGGGTGTCAATCATATGTTGAATGAATCGGGAAAATCGCTCAAACTACGTCGTATACTCCCTCATGGTCCATCTTCCTTAGACAAAGCTAAGAAAATTCTACTCCTGTTGGTCCTTCTCATCCTATGGAAGATACTTCTTTAGCAACCTACCTTTGAATGTCTCCCAAGGCATCCTTCTTATAGCTTCAACTCCTATAGTAGCTCATTCAGCCTCTCACTAGTAAGCGGCAGTGAAGGTGAGCTGAAATGTGGACAGGGGTCGCTTGTCCCACTCATTGCACTCTAGGCTTCGAAAATGAGCTCCATTTCACATAGCCACTACTCTCTCTTCCATGGTTGTCTATCCATCAAACTTCTCGGGGCACAATGCACTGAAACATTCCAATAATTTTTCCCTAGTCTGCCTGGACGGTGGTGGCAATGGTGCAATTGGGTAGTCGACAGGGGGTTGATGCGTAGCATGATTATAAGTATCACTCACATGCTCCATCCATCGTATGAATGCTTTAAAAACACCCGTCGGGTCCATATCCTCTAGAATACGTACTCCTACAAGCGGTTGATTTCTCCTAGGTCCCACATGGTGATCTTGTGTGTTGTATACCTATAAAAAGACCTATCGATTAGTTGACAATCTTCTCACAGAAAGAGAAGTTAAGATAAAATGATAAACGAGATGAACTATTAGTTATGATAATCAACACATAACAATATCAAGCTCGTAGTACAGTTATCTCCAAAAAGTGATGCTCAATATATATATCTCAAAATATGTACTGTGGAGTACACACTAGTCAAACTGTATACTGCGTGGAACATAAGCTACTACAAATACCGAAGTCATTATTTACAAGACCACTACTAGTGGCTGCTACCTACACAAAAAGGATTTGGTTAAATAGCTATCCTTCAAATCCTAAAAAATAAAGTGAACATGTCTTGACATATACTAGAAAATCCTAAACTCTGACTATCCTGACTTAGTAGTCATCCATATCTGATCCCGACAGTGGAGCCTCGTCCACTGGTGCAAAATATAGCTCCTTGGGTAGATCATCCTCTATCAGTACAATGGGCTCTCCTATCATGATCTCGACGTCCCAATCTTTGATCATCTCATCATCATCTCCTTTATCCATAACATCCAATGGTGGCTTGGCGACGTTGACGGCTACCGCGGAAAATACCTTGGCTACTGGAATAGCCTGTGCTAACTAAGCCTCCCCTATAATAAATCCGTCTGGCTCTGCGGCCATCCCTGTAACCCATACTACTGCCATTTGTGTTATAGGCCCAATAAGTGCCTCATGTATTACTGCTTCCTCTGGCTGCTCGTCCTTGACATCCTCGTCTCCCTCTATTACTATAAAGTGCTCATCATTAGGTCTCCGGGTCCTCCTCTAGCTCTTTTGGGTCATCCATGAGTTCCTCTTCTTCGTTGCCATCTACATCCTCATCATGCTCCTCATCCTCCGGCTCCATATCCTTAGTAGGATCCTCATCCTCCACATCATTCCCTATCTGCTCAGGCTCTACTTTCTCTGGCATCGGTACTTCGGGTACCGGTGTTGCTGCTGCTACTGCTGCTACTGCTGCTACTTGTACTGGCAAAAATCCAGGTCTCCCTAGTATAGCTCGTAGCTCGATCGCATCCATCTCTAACATTCTCTGGACCAAGCAAGCCATCTCATGATATATCGCCTCTCTAGTCCTCGCGTAGTGATAGGCATGTATACGCATCTCAGTCGAGTGGGTCCGTTTATCAACATAGAGGGCCTTCCACATCCTCCTTTAAGTACTGATTGGTTGTATAGTGTATGCGCTCATGGTAAAACTCTGGATCAGCTGGCTCTATGGCATCCCTATGGATCACGTGTCCTCCGTAAGTATCATCCACAAACTTATGAAAATCTGGATCCATGCTTATCTGCAAGGAAACTATCTAATGTCATGAAGACGAACTTATCATAAAACTTATGTCTTAGGGATCTCAAAAGTTCTAGGACCAGATGGTGTGGGACAATTAGTGAGTAAAAGTATCAACCTGGCTCTAATAGGAAATGACATGCACATCCTCACGATCAGCTCCAAAGTAATTCTTTCAAAAGATTTAGTAGTGGACATCCAAAGGATATGCGAAAATAAGAATTCTATCCCTCACAATATCACGGGCAGAAAAAGAAAACTTAAACTGTACAACAATACTCAAAATAGGATAATTTTACTAGTGAAGGGATAATTAGAGCCATCCAAACACGCTTATATATCAAAAAGGAATAATCAAAGACTAGAATTTTGAAACACCATAATAGTACACTAAAATTTATGTTTTCTTTTCTTCTAAAATTCTTTGTCAACAACCAAACATGGCAAGAATAAATTGCATACTAGTGCTGGTTTTTATTCCTATTTAGGGCTGGTTGGGGCTAATTTAGGGGCTTATTGGGGACTATTTATAGGCTATATATATATGAGAGAGGGAGAGAGAGAGAGAGAGAGAGAGAGAGAGAGTATGTGTGTGTCATGCCCCAGAATAGCAAAAATTGAGAAAATAAAATTCCTTTTTTGGTCCGTAGCCAATGACTGGTTAAGTCACTGAATTGTCCACACCACACAGTTCTAAATAGTAAACTAGTAAAGAGACAGAATTAATAAAAATCACCTGTATTATAATAAAATACAAAACTATTACCACGATGTCAGAAATAGAACCTAATACAAGTCTTGGGGCAATGTTTGTCCGATTATAAAATATAAGATAATGCAAAAAAGATGGGAATAGAAACCATCATCTATCATATGTCTTCAGCTAGCGTATATACAGTCATCAACATAGTAGTCTTCTCCAGCGTCTCCTAATCCAGCAGGTCCATCTTCTGCATACCCTACCCCTATGTAGTATCCATCATAAAAAGGTTCGCCACCTACATTATAAGCACCACGATAGTCTGGACGGGGAATGTCGAATCACAAAAAGCTGTCAACTTACTAAAAGCTGCTGAGTGAGAATAAACTAACGCAGTATCGCAGGTATAATGTATTTACAGTTAGGGAGGCCATAAAATATAGTTCGACTACTAATATATTTCTCTTTATTCCAACTTTCCATTAATCGGTACTCACCTCTTGTATACAAGAACCTACAACATCTAACATAGATTAATAGACTAGATTGCAATACTCCTGGATACACCAATACTCTATCTACCGCTTTTAAGAACATATTCACAATCCACCACAAGTCATAGACACCATGTCAGTCCATTCCCTACTGTTAAGATCGTATGCACAGTCCACCACAAGTCAGGGATATAATGCTTCGAGCAAAGACACATCAATTCTATTGCCATGACTTAATGACATCTAATAGTGATCACGGTCCACCACTTTTAAGAACATATGATTAGATGACCATCTATCTTAGGGCTATTGGTCCGGTCCAACACTTTTAAGAATATATGCTCAGTCCACCGCTTTTAAGGACATATGGTTGACCAATGTTTGTCCCTGTAATCCTCCCAGAACTTATCAAACCTACTTAATGTTTCACTATCACTGAGACATGACATTCCCATATGGCCTGACTGCTCTGATTAAAATAAACAGATTATCAAACTTGATTAAGATTGACACTTAACTAACGTTCTGAACCTTGATACGTTACTCATAATGTTATCTCACTACAGTGTCATATCATAATTAATAACATAATGGAAGTAGGTAATATTATTTAAACAACTCAACTGTTCATGTTATAAATAATACTCCCTCCGTCCCTTTTTTTGAGTCCACCTTTGGGAACTCAACTTATTAAGGGGACAAAAAGAATCTACACCTACTTTCCATAATTGCCCTAATCATTGCAGTAACTTTTTTAGTTTTGTCTTGGTGTAGATTTCAAGGAAGGGTAGTTTTGGAAAGTAAGTAAAAATTGTATGCCAATTTAGGAAAGTGGACACTAATTTTGGGACATACCAAAATGGAATATAGGACTCAAAAAGAGGGACGGAGGGAGTAGGAGATATCAGTATTCTGTAAGTACCTATTTATTGAGACAAGGGTTCAATCGATTGAGGTAAAAGATAAGTTTAATCGATTGAAGTCATTTTCAATTACGATAAGTTCAATCAATTGAATCATAGTTCAATCGATTGAAATAGTCGTCTTTTCCAGAAAATTGGGCAGAGATGCCCTGAACTTCTGGGAAAGCTTTGGGTCGTTTCCTTCACGTCCAAACTTATAAAAACCGTGCACCTAAGCTACTGATTGAGTTTAGAACTCACCACATTAAGGAGTTGTTTGTTGTTTCGGTGTGAGCTTTGGACAGCTTGGGCTATAATGGTTTCTCTCTCTCCCTCTCCCCCTCTCTCTTTCTCTCTCTCTCTCTCTCCTCTTTTCCTTCTCTGTCTTTGTCTCTCTTCTCTCTATCTCGTTTTTCTCCTCTTCTTCTTCTCTTTATCTCCTATGGACAATGTATATTCATATATGTATATTGTATGTTTGTGTCTACATATAAGAGTGTGCATGAAATATATCTATCTCTTTCTCTAGCTCTCCTTTTGTCCAACGAACACAAACACACACCCACACGAGATGGTCACATATATATAGAAATGAGGAGGTATAATTGGCAAACTCTGCATAAAACTGGGGATAAGGTTTAGACTACTTCTAATCGATTAACATGGGCTCAATCGATTGAGAATAGGTCGGTAGAGGGTCAATCGATTGGAATGAGTTCAATCAATTGGGGAAGGGACCACGTCATGGATTCAGGTTGGCAGGGTTTCAATCGATTGAAAAGGACACATTCTCAATACTTCTCAATCGATTAAGAAAGACTTTATAGGAATTATCAAGGCAACTATACAGAATCTCATTTTATTATACATCCAAAATATAGGGTATTATAGAGAGAGAGAGAGAGAGAGAGAGAGAGAGAGAGAGAGAGAGAGAGAGAGAGAGAGAAAGAGAGAGAGAGAGACCAAATCCAACACATTTGCTACATGAACACCTCAATACTAAAGTAGAAGATCTTTCGCACACACTGATATAGAAAAAAAAACATAGAAGATATTTCATTTTTCACCTTTGTCCACAATGGCGTTATATAACATACGAAGAAAGTCAAATCAAAGGCGTTAAATACAAGAGACTGAGGTTGAGCACAATAAATACTAGAGGCTGCAAAAAAAAAAAAAACAGCAAACCCATTAACTCAAAAATCAATGGATCAAAAAACAAAAAAAAGAAAGAAAGAAAAGAGGGTATGCGCATATATGTGTTTCCGTGTGTTAACATAGAAAGGAATTTTAGTTTCTTCCTTGACTAAAAAAAAAAATCTAGAAGATAAAGAGATTTTAGTGAGAGATTATTGTGATAATTAATTTTAGGGAGAGAATTTTAGGAAGAGATAATTTGGAGTTAATGAGGAAACTAAAAGGGAAAATTATAATGGGAATTTTCCATTTCATGATTTAAACTATCACCCTAAATTTAGGGGCGCAATTTTGGAATGTCAAAACCTCAAATCAGAAAACACAAAATCTCAAGTCACATAATGGGTAAGGCAAATGAAGGGGTATATTGGCAAAACACAATTTAGGGAAAGCAAATAGATGACTATTAATATAATATAGAGAGATACATCAGGAAATCAATGTGTTGACTCAAATTATAATGGGATTTTGAAACCCCAAAATCTTAATTAGGAAGTTACATAAGTAGGAGAGAGATTTTAGCACTTGAAATTTATTAAAGAATAATGGTATATAGATTTCAGACATAATAACCTTGCTCTGTTTGGGGAAGAAATTTTAGAAAGGGGAAAAAATCCAAAAAAAAAAAAAAAGAATGGAAATCATATAACCTAAAGTGACCAAGAAAGGATATTTTAAGGCAACAAATAGTTTTGTAGTTGACATCAAATTAAGCCACTTAATTTGTAAGCAAAATATCCGTCATACTCTTGTAAAATAAAATCATAAACATGCAGACCAAGTAGGATGACACTCATATTCAAAGGTCACAACCTATCAACTCAATTAGCAAAATGTATCAGAAGTAATTGGAAAAAAGGAACATCAAATTTACCCGCCAATAGGAATAATTTCTATCCATGTTCATCTATTCATACAAAAAAGAATAATACACATACATGTGAAACTTATTTAAGACTTTCAATTATGTCAACATTCCTAGAGCAAGGTGAAAGAATATCGAATGGAACCATTAAAGGTTCGTGCAACGGAAAACAAAAATTTAATGGTTTCCTAAAACCCATGATCAAGTCTATGATGTATACAAAATACATAAACACCCATAGGGGGTCGATCGAATAGTTACCCTTGTGGCATGCTTAAGAAAACTTTTTAGATCCTTGTTCAATTCGACTCCTTTTGGTACCCTCGTACAAGGTTCACATGAATCGTTCAATTGTCCGATCTCTAAGTGTATCCACATGGACAATTCATGAACCAGAAGAAGGGGTTGATTTTCTCCAAATAATTGAAAACAAATGAAGGTCAAACCAATCCCCATATGGCCGTGCGGTTTGGCTTGATACAAACAAGGGATTTGGCTTTGGGAGATTATTGGATGTGCTAGCATCAATTCTATCTCTAACCTCTTATTTATAATAAAGCTATAAGTCCTTTCCTAATCTAATTAGGAAACCATATTTGATTAGAAGGCTTTCTTAAATCTAATATAAACTTGTAGTATAATTATACTACTTCCATATTAATAACATAATATCAACTAAGCCCTCACTATGTCTTCTAATTACACATTTCCCATTTGTGTGTGACCCCTTAGGTTCATACTAATGTGGTAGCAGGGACTAATACTTTAAGTATTACAATTAGAACCCATTCGAATTATTATTGAATTAGAACACTTTATAATTCTCCCTTATAGGACATAATTAATATTACTATTTATTATTTTCGGGCTTCTACTAGTCATGAGTGACACCTAGCAGCATATCATGACGTACCCCAAATAGTCTGAAAAATATTGAACCTATCTGTTAACAGTTACCGTACAATTAAATCCTTCTATCACACAATGCCCCAATTAAATCTTTTGGGTAATTGACATATTTATCAAACCCGGATTTAATTATATGTTCTCAATTTAATTGATATGACTCCATCTGGTGAAATTAGAAAACTCTTTTCTTTTTGTCATCCTGCCTTGGCCAAGGAACATAACTTGAGTTATATCTTAGAAGATCACATAAGACATTCTCTCTCTTACTTGAGAGTGATAGACTCCTTGTTGTACATTCATATGCATCTATGTTTAACTCATCATACCCAATAATACATGAATATGCGTCTGGTGAAAACATAAACACCTGGCACTGTTAAAGTGTAATAACCCACACAGAAGGCAACCATGATGTCTCAGGTCTGAGGATTACTTATACTACTATAACTAAGAACAACCAATTAACAGATAAGTAAAACTCCATTTGGATGTTCTTTACAACTGACCACGTTCAGTGAACTTGTTCTCTAACAAGCACCCACATGTCTGTTCCAGTGTCCCCACACTGATGACTTTAGACTAGTCATATTTCATAAAATAAAATAAATATGACATGTATTAGTCTTACCGGATTATTAAATGCACGACTAAGAACATTTTAAGAATACAGTTACAGAGAAGTATAATGTCTTCTTTCTTAACTCTCTAAGAACATATCTTCTCAACTTTAATTCTATGGACTTATCATGAAGATTAAACAACAATAACTATCAAGATAAATAACAAACTTTCTCTTTAATAATTAATGAGACTGTTAATGAATGTAATATTCCTAAAACACTCTTCCAACAATTGGCTTTTAGGGCATATTACTAGCAATCCCCCACTTGCACTAAAGCCAATGGATTTTGTATCTTATACCCATCTTCTCAAGATGGCTATCCAAATGATGTAGTTACAAGGAATTAGTGAGTGGGCTGCTCAGTATATATTAATACCATTTTTTGATTGATATATCACCTTTTCCCACTAATTACTCTTAATTATGTGAATCCTAGAGAGACATCTTGGGGCTTGTTGGAGGGAGCCCAAGTATGTCACCTTCTATGAGGATGTGTTCTTAGCAGGTGCTCACGTTCCTCTGCACCCAGTAGCCCGAGATCTTCTGAGTTACCTCGGGATCACCCCCATCTTACTTGCACCCAATGCCTGGACACTCCTGATGGGGGCAGTATGTCTATGGCCCCAAAATTTTAGGTATACACTGACCCTCCAGGAGTTCCTGTGGATGTGTCGAGCTTTTTCCTTATCCAGGGAGCTCGGGTTCT
Organism: Hydrangea macrophylla; assembly: GCA_033977485.1. Classification (NCBI taxonomy): domain Eukaryota; kingdom Viridiplantae; phylum Streptophyta; class Magnoliopsida; order Cornales; family Hydrangeaceae; genus Hydrangea; species Hydrangea macrophylla. The sequence goes on from CM066985.1 coordinate 52,512,186, forward strand.
TTTCTCTAAGTGCTCAATAGGGAAGAAAAATCATAGGTAGGTGTCTGAGCAACAAGAAGGGCTGGTGTGGATACCGGCATTTGGGCCCACTTTTAATTTTAAAACAATTTCTTTCAAATTAAAATTCAAAGACAAGGAGTCGCCACTTCATTTTAAAGGAAAATTATGAAACTATTTTAAAACCAAACCGATCTTTTGCGAAACCAAAGATAAACTGGGTCCGGGGATTATGGAATGAGAGGGGAAGGAGGCCGGCGGACTAAAACACCCCCTCTCATCCTATCTCACGATAGGCCTCTACTCGACATCCTTTTAATAGAATTATCAATCTAAGCATGCCCTCAACTAATACATATATACATATACATTACAAAAAAGCATGTCAAAAGGGTGTAAGATTGCTAACGGTAAAATATCATTCGTAAACCATGTAATTCAATTAGCAAGTAAGATGATATGCAAATAAGGAACTAGAGAACTTACCCGGGATCCAGCCGTAAAATAGAAATGTGTAATGCACACAAATAAAATATTAAACCTAAGAAAATGCTTCTAATCCAAATATACACATAAGGCAAAACATAGGCTGAGGTGTCACACATGAGGTCAAAAATCAATTAAAATCAAAGAAGTGGATTAAACTAGAGAAGGTTTGAGAAAATGTACCTCAAATGCGCTACAAAACAAAGATTAGTCCACATATTTTAAACAAGATATCAAATAAACAATCCTAAATCTCTATCTTAAATTTATCAATCATGGAAAGAATTGACCTCTTTGTGGATTCCTTCTAATTAGTTGAGAGCATATCACCTTTATAGATATGCAAGTCTCAACTAGGAGCCAATACAATGTCCATATAAAGGTAGCATGATCCCAACATGATTACAAGAAATTCACAATTAAATTCAATTAGGAGCAAAACAACTTAGAACTAGACCCTAAATACAAGCATCAATATACATGAATGAATGCATGGATGTGTATATGGATAAGCTGTGAAATATTCACTAACTTGGATCACTTAGCCTTTGGATTTAAACTTAATTATCATTATTCAAAACATGATTTAGGTCCCGAGACATTAGGAATCCATTTAAGTTAAAATCAATGAGATTAGACAAAACAGAGACAATTTTTTCATGAATTACAGAGAGCAGACCAGACTTTCAAAGCTAAGAAAACCATACTTCCAATGGTTGGATCTCAGTGATTTTTGGATATGATATTCCTCTATGAGTCTAGTTTCTAACCCAAAAAGAAAATCAAGGTTTGAACGGTTAGATCTCCAGGAATGAAGAAAACACTAGGCATCACTCATGAATTTTTAACTCTCTGTCCAGAGATTTTGTGTGATTTTCTAAAAATAGCAAACAAATGAAAAATACTTAAATCTTTTTAGGGTATCTTCCTAAAAATTATTTTAGGTCAAGAAAGTTCGATTAAGGTTCTGATTTATTGATTTTAAAATGGACTTACTGTTCTGGAATTTTGGACAGAGAGTTGCTTGCTTTGAAATCATAAGACCAAGCCATCATAAACATGGAATTCCATCAAAATAAAAATCACAGAGGTCCTTAAATGAGTCATGAATATCCTCCAATTGGTCTCATCCCATTTTAATAGATCATGATTTTATGAAAAATCTTTGATCATAATAGGTTTAAGGATTCACTGCACCATTGTTAGATTAGTATTCATATTTTGAATCAAACTTGATCTATGATTCTAGAAAGAACTAGGATCAAGTATAATTATGATTGTTAGAATAAGTGATGAAATATGAATAGATTCATAGATTTAGCCTTAATGGATTTCCATCATAGATCTCGTAGCTGGAGACCTAACAAGAGAATCCTAAGGTTCTACTTATTTTTATGAATTTTGAATGTAAAATATGAAAATCTACATCTAATTCCTCTCTCAAGCATATGATCCTTGAGGAATGTAGAACCATGACACCCTATTCTCCTCTCAAATTAATGGTCCTTGGAGACCAAATGAGACCCAAATCTACTCAAATCTCTATGGAATATAGTATGAATTCCATAAGATTCTTAGTAACGAGGTCCAAGTCATGGGTTAAGACTTGAATCTCACCAACTATGTGTAGATATGACTATAATCTACCTTAATCTTCATATGAATCATAAGACCATAGGAAACTAAAGAATTGAATTCAAAAGGACTCAAAGGAATACATAAAGTCTTATGAATCTCAAAAAGGAAAATAGAGATTCAAAATCAAAATTCTCTTAGGAAAATCCAAGGAGCCAATTGTTCAAAACCAATTCCTATTTTATAAATCCAAGGCTTGTTTAGATCCAAGCTAATGAACTACCATGAGATTCAATCACAAATTCTATGTGGTGTGTGATGAAATGAGGTAGGAAGAGAGGTTTTGAAAATGTGTAAAGATCCTAGAACTATGAATTTGTGATTGAATTTGCCTAATTCTACCAAGGATTGAGAGGTTACCTCTATGATCTCAAGGATATCTTTTCTCTTGTGGATTTCTTCCAAAAATCTTCAAATTCTTCTCCAATTCTTCAAATTTCTTCAAGAAAACTCCCTTCTCCTCTCTCAATTCTCTCTCTATTGTATATATAACTCTTGTATATATCAATTTGATTCAAAAATCAAGTGAAAAGTCCCAATAATGGAGATGAAGGTCTGTTTATATAGACTAATATCATAAGGTTAAATGGGTAGATTCGGGTAAAAACCCATGTGCAAAGTTTTCTTCTAGAACATATGAGAAAAACAAACTGTTACAGTGCGCGGCACTCGCTGAGTGCCGGGCGGTACTCACTGAATGCCGGACAGCACTCAGTGAATGCCGGCGCGGCACTCAACGAGTGCTGCCGGCTTCGTCGCGTGCCGTGGCTAACATAATTCTTGCCTTCTTCAAATTTTCAAAATAAGTCTTGACATAAACCTAATTATTAGTAAAATTTATATTAATATACTTATATTTGTAATATATTTCTTTAAGAATACATCCATGGTATATATCTTAGCATATTTTTTTCTCTTTTTCTTTTCTTTTCTTTTCTTTTCTTTTTCTAAAACTCATTTTTTTTCAAAATTCCTTTTCATTTTCTCATTTTCTTTTCTTTTCTCCTTTCTATTTTCTGTTTCAAAACTTTCTTTCATATCTTATTTCTCGGGACGAATCCCCAGACTGATTTTCTTATACGTTTTTCAACATTCGGGTTTCTCCCAAACACCCAATTTCTCTCTCTTATTTTGAATTTCATTTGAAGAATCTTTGAAGGATCTGAATTTTTTGGAAAATCTCCGAATTTCACCGGTCATCATCATCATCGGTCTTTAGATGTAACCAATCCCTGGATTTGATGTTTGGTCAAAATTGTGGTGGCTACAGCTGGAAAAAGAAATCCTTCCATGTTTCTTTCCAGGAGCTGTACGAGACTGACCCTAAGACAGAACTCGTCTTGCCTTTGACCTGGTCGGCCGAACTGAGGGGTAAGGCTCTGATTGTCCTTATTTTTCCTAGTACCACTTACTTCCTTTTATTTTTAGGACATTAACCACCAGATTTCTTTCTGCAGTCAAACCTTCCATTCTCTCTGTTGGTTAAATCAGTAACCTGATAGAATAGGGAAGAATGTGGATCAATGTAAAATGCACATAGAGAATATATGAGCTTAAGAGTCAGAGATATCGCTCCCCTGAATAACTTGTAACCCTTGTATATATAAGGGGTTACCTGCCATTATGATTTCCTTGATTGTTGGGGTTAGGTTAACATGATTGACCCATTATATGGATCATGCTGCTACGAATGAGGGATTTCATCCCTATTAATATGGCCATGAATATGAGATAACGGTGTGGATGGTTACTCATCATTTTTCCTAAGACCTGGGATAATGCCAGTTAATTTCTCCATTCTTAATGATTGATGGTTGGTCATAGGGTTGACTCATTCCTAGGCTCCACTTGTTAGTAGATAATGAGGTAATATTTTGGGGCATATCAGTTATATACCCCAAGCTCTGGTCATTTGAAGAAAGACCTGAGTTGGTTTTATATGTGAAACATTTAAGAGATGTCCGGCATGGTCATACGTTAGAGGCCATTGGAGCTTCGAAACTGACATTTTCTGTGTCATGGGCATTCTTGCCTTTTTTGAGTCCCGATCGAGTGCCAAGAAAGAATTATGGGCCTTACATCAGCACCGATCAACATTAACTGGTTGCTGAGCAAGTTCAGTAATCGGTAGAGAGCTTTAAACTAAAGCAGATATTCAGTGCTCCCAACTTCACATCTCCGACCCTTAGTAAAATGTTCCTGATTACTTTTGTTTTGTTCTCAAATATTCTTCATTTGACTAGTATCTGACCTTGTGTTCCTTTCCTGACAATGATGGCCCCCCAGAAAGGATATGGTTGCGATTGCTACTAAGGAGGCTGTTTTAGCTAAAAAGGCAGTCAGGAAGAGAAAGCACCCGGGGACTACTGTCGGAGAGGGCAGTGAATTCTGGAGGTTGAAGAGGGGGCCTCAATAGGTCCTAAAGGCTGTCCCGACCCCTTGTCGAGAGATGGTGGGGGACAATAATCTTAACCCGACATTGAAGGCGGACTTGCCTAGCATAACTTTAGCATTTATCGCACCTCCTGACATAGTCCTGGGAGTCTCGAACCATAGTAGGCAAGAAGTAACCTTAGAGTAGAACTCTTTTGGACAATACCCGACCTCCTAGATGATTCCTATAGACTCCCTCATGTATTTCTAAGAGGATGTCATTGACTTGTGTAGGATGAACACATCGGAGGTAAGGGATCGTGTACCCTTTTCTGTACAAGAAGCCTTCGATGATGTGATACTTTATCACCCAGTATCTGATGCATCTTTCTTCAGACATTTCGATTAGGAGCCCTGTAGTACTCAGAAAGGTGGTTATGGGTCCCTTCAACTTGGGCCTTGATCTACTAGGTTGATGTCCATACCATTTCGGGATATCACACTGGGCTCAAAAAAGTAGTCCACTCGGATCCCCTAGAGTTCTATTTCAGAGGATAAGGCCAGATGTGCCAACTTATCTGCCTCTGCATTCCCTTCTCTCGGGATCTGGGTGATTGATAATCCTATGAGTTTGCCAATAACCTGCCTGATGAGTGCCAGGTAGGCCACCATTTTTTCCTCTCTAGCCTGGTACTGCTATAGGACCTGATTAACCACAAGTTCTGAGTCATTGAACACCCGTACTTGCTAGGCTTTTATAGTAGTGGCTAGTTGTAGCCCGACCAATAATGATTCATACTCTACTTCATTGTTAGAGACCTCGAACATGAATCATAAGGCAAACTTAATCTGAAACCCCTTGGGGGTGGTTAGAATGATTCTCGCTCCACTCCATGGCTGTTCGAGGACCCATCGATGTACAGTACCCAGGTCAGGATTGATGTCCATAACTCTGGTGGTAGGTCGGGATGCACTGGTTTCTTAATCGTATCTTATGAATATGTAAACTTTGCAAGAAAATCCGCCACGACCTGACCTTTGATAGCTATTCTCGGTCTATACACGACATCAAATTCTTCCAACTCGAAAGACCACTTTTTAAGCTGACCTACTATTTCTGACCGGGATAAGATCCTTCACAGAGGTTAGTCGGTGAGAACGACTATGGTATGGGCTTCGAAATAAGGACGGGACATCTGGCTAAGGTAAAGAGTGTGAAGGCCAATTTTACCATGCTTGAATATCTAGTTTCTACCCCTTATAAGGCTCCACTTGTGTAGTACATCGGATGCTAGATCTCGTGCTCTTCCCTGACCAGTGCTGAGCTGACTGCTGATAGTAATACTGCCAGATACAGGAATAACTCTCTCCTTGAGTTAACGTTGAGAGTATAGAGGGCGAGGCCAGGTACTTTTCAGTTCCTGGAATGCTTTCTCGTACTCTTCCGACCAATCGAAGGCTTATAGAGGATTTTGATGAATGGCTGGCACCAGTCAGTGGCTCGGGAAACATACATGTTCAGTACCACTACTTACCCTGCCAAACTCTAAACTTCTTCCATTAATCTGGGTGATCGCATGTTGATGATTGCCTGGATCTGCTCTGGATTGGCTTCGATTCCCCGTCTGGTTACCATGTAACTTGCCAGAGAAGACATCAAAGGCGTACTTGGCGGGATTCAGTTTCATCTGGTGTTTCTTTAAGATGTTGAAAGTCTTGGCTAGATGTTGTAGATGATCTGACTCCTACGTGATTTTGACCAAGAGGTCATCAATATACATCTCCATACTTTTCCAGACCAAGATTTTGAACATGAGATTGACCATTCATTGATAGGTCACCCATGCGTTCTTTAATCTGAAGGGCATCACTTTGTAGCAATAAGTACCTTGGTCGATGATGAATGACGTCTTTTCTTCATCTCCGGGGAACATCCGGATCTGATTGTACCCAGAGTAAGCATCCATAACAGATAACAGGGCATGACCTACTGTTTAATCCACCAAGAGGTCTATACTTGGCAGAGGATAGCAGTCCTTGGGGCAAGCCTTATTTAGATCTGAGAAGCCCACATAACTCTACTTGTTGTTGCCTTTTTTTGACTAGGACCACGTTATCTAACCAGTCGGGATACTGCACTTCTCTAATCGACTTGGCTTTGAGCAGTTTTCCCCTCCTATCTTTCTTGAGCCATTCCCCTTTTTTTTTCCGTTTGACGGGGTAGAAATTTGGGTAAACATTGAATCAGTGGGACATGATCCAGGGGCAATACCCGGCATGTCCTCATGACACCATGCAAACACTTCTTGATTTTTCCTAAAAAATTGGACCAGTCATTCGCTGAGCTCGGGTGTGAGGAGGGAACCAATGTTGACCACTTGGTTGGGAAATCAGTCGTCCAGAACTACTAGAGCGAGTTCTTCGACCGTTCCTACCCAGTCTTTTGTTATCCCTCGAATCCAATTCTCTGAAGTTCAGAGATTCTAACACAGCATCTTTTTAGAGTGAGTTGATGTAACAGGACTGAGATATTGCTTGGTCCCTTTTTAGGGTTCCGACCCATTTAGGGGTGGGAAACTTGATGATGAGGCTGAAGATTGACATGACCGCCGTAGCCTGATTGAGAGTAGGTCTCCCAAGTATGACATTATAGGTAGAAAATTCTTCTACGACCACGAATTTGGTAAGTACTAAGGCCTGTTGAGGGTGCATCCCTATAAGGTGTTGTTACGAGCCCTGCATCTTCACCCACGAACTGCTGCTCCATGTAGCCTTCGTGTACTCTCTTATGCTTTGTACTAGTCACAGAGAAAGCTACTAGAGCAATCTTCGATGATGCCATGATCTAAATCCCAAGCTCTATGGTGATAAGCTATAGAGAGAGAAATCCGTAGGGAGAGAGAGAGAGAGAGAGAGAGAGAGAGAGAGAGAAAGAGAGAGAGGGGCTGCTGAAAAACATCTTAGGGATCCATGTATATGTGTGTTTATATCATATATATATACACACATAAAACCAAACCCCAGGGCTCCAAGAGCCAAAGCCCACTGGACTCGGTCCAATGATATGTGGGTGCCCGTTTGGCCCACATATTTCTTACACTAGTTAAGCTTGTTATGTTTTACAAATACCCGCGGCATGGTTTCATATCCTGAAAATGTTTCATTATCGCTTCATTTGTAACCTCGTTGAATCTCTTTTCTCAATATACACAACAAAACTATTACTCCCTCCGTCCCATTTTATGTGTCCACCTTTCCTTTTTAGGATGTCCCAAAATTGTTGTCCAATTTTCTAAATTAGTATGTAAATTTTACTTAGTTTCCCAAACTACCCTTCTTTACAATCAACACCAAAACAAAACAAAAAAGAAAGTGCAATGACAAAAAAGAAAGTGCAATGATTATGGGCAATTGTGGAAAGTAGGTGTAGATTCTTTTTGTCCTCTTAAATAGTTAGATTTCCCAAGATGGACACATAAATGGGACGGAGGGAGTATTTAAAAATTGGTACCCCAATCGACCACGCAAGTGATTTATCACAAGCTTCATAGTTGGAGAGGGTAGCTAGAACCAATGCCAGTTTAAGAAATTGATAAACAAAAACATGGGGGTTCAGGGGCGGTGACCCATTTTTGGCATAGAAATATTATAATTATGGGTTTCTAGGTTTTTAAATATTGTGGTTACGGATTTCATATATAGTGAGTTGGGGGTGTAAAACATAATTAGTCAAAGACAAACTAATCTCTCCAATAAGTCTTTCACGAAAGATTGTGTAAACATGCTTAATCATTTAGAAATATTTTACTAGTTTCACTTATAAAAATAATTAATCTTTAGAACGTTCAAAAGGAAAATTTATTAGTCCTTAACTATTTGATGATTACCGAGTAAGTAAGACATTTATTTGGGTTGAAATTTAAACCAAAAATATATATATATGCACATATTCTTGACCAAAGTTAGAATTCTGAGTTTAGAATGGGCAGTTACTGATTTCAGGAGGGGTACAAATACAAGTAATGCATAATATATAATGTACAAAAATAATTTTAGAAAGTTGAGGGGGGTCCTCTACCTTGGACCCTTGTTGGCTCCATACATGTACATATAAGAATGTTTTGTAAAAATCTACAGATACAAGCCTTTAAAACCATTTATAAATATATATATATATATATATATATTGGGACCTAAGGCAAGACCTAGTCTAAGGTGTTGCGCATGGAGTCGAAAATCAATAAAATCAACAAATGAAGTAAACTAGAGAAGAGATGAGAAATTGTACCTCAAATGCGCTACAAAACAAAGATTAGTCCATATGCTTCACATAATAATATGATATCAAACAATCAATCATAACCCTCTAGTTTAGATCTATTAAGCATGAAATCCAACTTTATCCAATAGCTAGTTTTAATCATAAGCATTAATGTACATGAATGAATGATTATGAACAAGAATAAAGCATGGATTTATTCACTAATTTGGATCACTTAGCCTCTGGATTTAGGCTAAATTATCATTATTCAAAACATGATTTGGGTCCCAAGACATTAGGGAACCATTTAAGTTAAAATCAATGAGATTAGACAAAACCAGTGACTGTTTTTCCTAAATTACAGAGAGCAGACCAGATTTTAAAAAGAAGAAAAAACCATACTTCCAACGGTTGGATCTTAATGATTTTTGGATATGATATGCCTCTGTGAGTCTAGTTTATAACCCAAAAAGAAAATCAAGGTTTGAACGGTTAGATCTCAGGAAATATGGAAAACACTAAACATCACTCAGGAATCTGCAACTCTCTGTCCAGAGATCTTGTACGATTTTCTAAAAATAGTAAAAAGATGAGAAACACTTAGATCTTTTTAGGGCATCTTCCTAAAACATTAAGATACTTAGAAAAAATTATTAGAGACCCAAGAAACTCCGTTAAGGATCTGATTTATGAATTTCAAAATGGACTTGCTGTTCTAAAATTTTAGACAAAGAGTTGCATGTTTTGAAATCATAAGACCAAACCATCTTAGGCATGGAATTTCATCAAAGCAAAAATCACAGAGGTACTTAAATGGGTTATGAACATCCTCCAATTGGTCTCATCCATTTCCAATGAATCATGACTCTATAAAAAATCTTTGATCACGATTGGTTTATGGATTCACTGCACCTTTGTTAAATTGATGTTCATAGTTTAAAACCAACTTGATCCATGATCCTAGAAAGGACTAGAATCAAGTTTGACTATGATTTTTGGGACAAATAATGGAGTAGGGAGAAACCTCTAGATTTAACCTTGATGGATTCCTATCATATATCACATAATTGGAGATCTAGCAACAAAATCCTAAGGTCTTACTTGATCTTATGAACTTTGAATATAAATTATGAAAATCTACACCTAATTCCTCTCTCAAACATATGATTCTTGAGGAATATAGATCCATGAAACCTTATTATCCACTCAAATTAATGGTCCTTAGAGAATATAGAGTCATTTTATTATTTATCCTACCAAGTTAATGGTCCTTGGAGACAAAATGACATCCCAACTACATAAACCTCTATGGAATATAGCATGAATTCCATAAGATTTTTAGTGAGCAGATTTCAAACCATGAGTTAAGACTTAATTTCAGCAAACTACATGTAGAGATGATCATAATCCACTTTAATCCCCATATAAATCATAAGATCATAGGGAATTAGAGGATCAAACTCAAAGAAATCTAATGAGATATTGAAGATCTCATAGATGTCTTGAGAAGAATATAAACAAGAGAAAGGAAATCAAAATATTATTTGAAAATTTCAAGTCAACATTCTTTCATTCATAAATCCAAAGCTCTATTTTGGATCCAAATTAATGAAACAGTATGAAATTCAATCACAAGCTCTAAGTGGTGTGTGATGAAATGGGATAGGAAGAGAGGTTTTGAAAATGTGTAAAATTTCCTAGAACTATGAACTTGTGATTGAGTTCTCCTAATTCTACAAAAGATTGAGAGGTTACCTTTATGACCTCAAAGAATTCTTCTATTTCTTGTGAAGCTCTTCCAACAATCTTCAAATTCTTCTTCAATTCTTCAAATTCTTCAAGAAACTCTATCTTCTTTCTCTCAATTCTCTCTAATGTATGTATATAACTCTTGTATTTCTCTCTCTTAATTTGAGTATATTCTATCTCTAGTGAAAAAATTTTAAAAGTAAGAGTAAAAGTCCCCATGAAGAAGATAAAGGCCTGTTTATATAGACCAACACATCAAGGTTAAATGGGTAAATTCGGGTGGAAACCCATGTGCAAAGTTTTCTTCTACAACATGTGAGAAAAGCAGTCTGTTGCAGCTAGCGGCACTCGATGGCTTCCGGCGGTATTCACTGAATGTCGGGCAGCACTCAGTGAATGCCGGGCGGCACTCACTGAATGTCGGGCGACACTCAGTGAGTGTCGCCGGCTTTCCCGCGTACCGGTGCTAACAGAATTTTTCCCTCTTTTTAATTTTCAACACCTTTTTTACCACAATCTTAATTATTAGCAAAGTATATACTAATATACTTACATATGTAGTGTACTTTATTAAGATACACCTATATACATGGTATATTTTTATTTCTTTCTTCTTCTTTTTTTCTTTTTTGAAAACTTATTTTCTTCTTTTTTTTCTTTTGAAAACTTTTTTTTTGAATAAAATTTTTTTAGACTGATTTTCCCACATGTTCTTCAACGTTTGGGTTTTCCCCCGAGTACCCAATTTCCCTCTCTCTCTTTCTCTCTCTCTCTCTCTCTCTCTCTCTCTCTCTCTCTCTCTTATTTTGATTTTTTCTTTGATTTTGAAACTTTTCTTGAAGAATCCTTGAAGAATTTGAATTCTCTGGAAAATCTTCAAATTTTACTGGTCTTTGTCATCATCGGTCTTCTAGAGGTAACCAATCCCTGGATTTGACGTTTGGTCAAAATCGGGGTGTCTACAGTTTGCCCCTCTTCGGCAAAGCTTGTAAAGCAACGCGTATCACAAGTGAATGTCAAAGTCTGTGTGAAAGACAAGCCTTTGACCAAATAGTCGAATCCAGGTAAAAACAAAAGTGCGTTGCAAAACAAGTCAGGCGCGCATAGGGCTAAAAGCTGGTCATGCTCAATGGTGAGCTGCCTATGTATCCCATTGGGAATCAGACCAGGACGTAGTTCGGGCAAAGGACAACTCCTAAGCACAAATAATCACAAGGATCAATGCACCTATCCTATCATGATGCACATGCTCAAACAAATTTATGCTCCATGTTCTCAGGTTAAATGACTTAGGACAATGCTACTCCTTATAGTGGCAAAACGTACCTTTTTGTCTTGAAATTCTTCTATACCGATGATGTCCTGTCTTGTGACTGTCATTTTTTATGAGAATGACGATCGGCTGAGATGCGCTTCGCATCTTATATTCCAGTGCCGAGTCAGGTAGTATGCTGAAAGACTGAGGTGCACTTTTGTGTCTTATACTCCGGTGTCTTCTAAGAAATGAGATGTTATGCAGAAAAAGTCAGAATCGCTCCAGATTCAATGACCCCAGGTAGCAGAAAAGTCAGAATTGCTCCAAATTCAATGACCCCAGATAGCAGAAAAGTTAGAATCGCTCCAGATTCAATGACCCCAAAGATCGCAGAAAATGAAGCTTGATATTGCCAGGGTAAATCCCCTTTCCTTTCTTCAGAACAGTCATATGGACTTAACAATCTGTTCTCTATTTTCAAAAAGAACTCGAGCCGCACGGACTCGAAAATTCATTTGTATATTTCCAAAGATTTGGAGTCGCGCAGACTCGAAAATTCACTTTCTATTTCCAAAGATTTGGAGTCATGTAGACTCAAAAATTCATTTTCCATTTCAAAGCTCGAGAGTCTCGCAGACTCAAAAATTCATTTTCCATTTCAAAGCTCGGGAGTTTCATAGACTCAAAAAATCATTTTCTATTTCAAAGATCTGGATTATGCCTATTTTTTTGTTTTGATTGGTGACACATAGGCTGTGATAGATGACTTATGGCAAGACCACGGATTAGATCGGTAAATCATAGGCTGCGATAGATGACTTATGCCAAGACCGAGGATTCGATCGGTAACTCATAGGCTGCGATAGACGACTTATGCCAAGACTGAGGATTTGATTGGTAACTCATAGGCTACGATAGATGACTTATGCCAAGACCGAGATCGGTAACTCATAGGATGCGATAGACGACTTATGCCAAGACCGAGGATTTGATCGGTAACTCATAGGATGCGATAGACGACTTATACCAAGACCGAGGATTTGATCGGTAACTCATAGGATGCGATAGATGACTTATACCAAGACCGAGGATTTGATCGGTAACTCATAGGATGCGATAGACGACTTATACCAAGACTGAGAATTTGATCGGTAACTCATAGGATGCGATAGACGACTTATACCAAGACCGAGGATTTGATCGGAGCTAGTCTAGTCTCAAAAGATTCTCCTTGGGGCTATTCTAGCTCAAGATATGTTTATGTGCTTATCATTTCGGATTGATCTTTTTTAAAATTTCCTTTTGATAGATTGCTTTCTATGTACAACAGTTTGGGTGATTCGGGCAAGAAGAGGAAAAAGTATGAGCCAGTTCTTCCACAACAACCCTACTTTTCTACTTACTGATTTCCTTTTTGAATGGACAAATCTAAAGGCTTTCTGGTTCATCCGATGGTTAGCTTGTACGGCTTGGAGCCTGATCTGTTGAGGATATTCACTTGATTTTACTCTCTCTAAAGATATTACTCGACCTCTATTCGATTTCCTTAACGGAGCAGAATCTGACTCCCGGACCTCCATGCTATTACCCTTCTTTTGAAATTCTCAACTCTTGTTGGTCCATCTGACGAATGTATCTTTCGAATTCCAAGAAGGTAGACTCAAAACTGAACAGAGACAAACACATTTTGTGACTAATTCTGCTTTCTTTTATTTGCGTTTTTTTGATTAACTTTAAAAAATTATCATCTCATTGCATCTTCCTTTACGACTGACTTTATGATAATGAAGAACTCTTCTTTTCATGTTTCTTTCTATCTTAAATCAATTTTAGATTTATGCATGAAAACCATCAATTACTTCAAGAATTCTCAGGATGCCTAAGCTTGGTCCTTGACAACCAGTTAACACAGCGATATTTCATTTGGCAAACGACAGTTTGCCCCTAGTTTGATAGGGGATTTGGAAATGCCAGGCAAACAAAATTTGCCCCTGGTTTAAGGGAGGTGACGTGGCCTCTGGGCAAACGATAGTTTGCCCCTAGTTTTCAAGGTAATTTCATGAACTGGGTGGGTTTCTTCTTTGGACCGAAGGCCTTGTGAGACCTGCCTACTTATCCCGAATGGGCATCAGGTCCTATAGTAGTTCGGTCAAGGCCTGAAAGAAGTGCAATGATTGACTGTGTGTGTAGTTGTGACCGAACCTTGCAGGTTGCCTACGTATCCCCGAATGAGAGTCAGGTAAAAACGTAGTTCATCAACTCTGGAGGTCTTGAAAGAATAAGGTTTCAAAAATTGGTGGCCTTTTCAAGCCATGTTTTCATTTGGGTTCAATGAGTGCCCTTTCTGGGCAAATTTTTTGAAACAGACTCCTCATGGCAGCTTTCGAACAAGATGATGAGAACATGAACTACTTCTCCTTTTTATGAATTTTTTTCTTTTCCTCTTTTCTTCTTCTTTTTCCCTTTTCTTCTTTCCTATTTTTTTTTTGTTTTGTGGCGGTTGATTCTTTTCACCTTATCACTAGCCAGTCAATCTTTACAATTCTCATAATACATCATGTTTTAATCATACTCTATCATACTCACAAAGTAATATCATCCCTCCAAATTACTCTTTATCTTTCTCAAAGATATTTCTGCATTGCTTTAGGCCTACTTAGCCATGAGCTTCTTACAAAATTTTGATACTAATTGATACTTTCAAATCTCTCTTTCCAATTTATTTTCTTTGTTGAGAACAACACAAAGCTTTGGGATAATTGACCTACCCATGATGTACTTTGAAGTGCTCAAGAATTCTCAATCTTATTTATTCTTTGCCTTTTCTTTTCTCTTTCTTTTCTTTTCTCTCCTCACTATCTCTTATTTTCTTCATGACTTTGACTGACTAGGATTCGGATTTTGAAATCAACACGCATCTTATTTTTGCTCTAACTTTTGCCTAGGCGCCCTTTCGGGTTTTCATCCTAGCGAGCTTTTTCCTTCTTTTCTTCTTCTTTTTCTTTTTTTTTCTTCTTTTTCTTTTTTTTTCTTTCTTCTTTTTTTTTTCTTTTTTTTTTCTTTTTTCTTTTTTTCTTTCTTCTCTTTTTCTGTTTTCTTTCTTTTTTCTTTCTTTTTTTTTTTAAGAAGAAGGAGTTCATTTAAGATATCTAGCTACCATTAAGGACCAAGTTCATGGCTTTGGACTGTGAGCTCACCTTTTAGGCTTGGTATAAAGGGGTGATGTGGGATAATTTCTGAATTCATTCTGGCACATAATCATAGAACCATGCAAAGCATCCTTGTATTCTTTTAGGGCCTGTTTGGTTGTCCTTGAATGAAACAATTCCATTCATGTTTTCGTACACAATTTTATATAAAAAGATGAAGAGCTTGAATGATTTCATTTAGAAAACGGATGATTGTCTCAAAAATGATGCTTGCAATCACGAATTTTGGCATTCTAGAAAAATGAACAAATTGTCTCATAAGAAGGAATATGGTGAAATCTCCCATATTTGTAAATGGATTCATTCATGGTGATGAATTTTGCCTTTAACTTCTATACAAAATTTGAATGAAACCATTCAATTTGAAGGGACAACCAAACAGGCCATTAGCAATGAGATCAATTTTATGCTTTTATCTTTATTGAGTGAAATATGGAAAGAATCACTTTGAGAATCTTCTTCATTTTCTAAGTCAAATGCCAAGGTTTTCTCAATAATTTTGCATGTAGGTTCATTTGCTTTTTCACAGTTATTAAGCGCAACCAAGTAAGCAGAATCAATCACATTTTCATTGATAGCAGGGAATTAAAAGTTTGGCTCATACTTGGCCATTACAGACTTCCGAGGTAGGGGAAATTCTATTACTAGACTCGAGGACCTATTGGCCAATCTCCTGGTTCTGTCTCTCCCCCGTCTTCTGGCTTCTCCTTTCCTAGTTCATTTCCCTTGATCTCTTCCTTTAGTACTTCTCCTATTTGTTCTTTCCCAATCTTGACTTCTATGATCTTCTTTGGACTACTCTACTCGGTCTTACTGCATTCTTCATTAAAAAGATTCCTCATAGACAGACCATCCAGTACACAAATCCAATCTTGGATAGAAATTGGTTTTGCGGGTGCTTGTAGGTATGGATCTTCACAGTCAGCGAATTAATGTAAGAAAGAGATCTCAAACCCTTGCTCCAAGTACTTATCTTCGCAGTTCACCCATGGCTCCGGAAAACCGTAGTAGGGGAGATCTCTTCCTTTCTTAATGAAGTATTCATGCGACGCCTGACCTTCTTCTTTTTCTTCAGGATCCTTCCCTTTCCCTTTTTTCGAATCATTCTCCTCAGCATGATTGACCACTTCTTCAGCATTTCCCTCTTCTTCTCCTTCAGATCACAAACCATCTGTGTCACTGTACACCTCCTCCTCCCAAATGGAGTTATCAATAGGATTTTGTGGATCCCACCTATTGATTGGGATGATTCCATTGTCCATATCTTCCTCAAATGCTTGTTCTTCTTCTCCTCCTATCAGCCAACCCTCTTCCTCGACTACTATAAGGCATATCCTCTAATCTTCTAGGAATTCATAAGCTTTGGTAGCTTGTCCTACTAGTACGATCAACACAGACGGATCAAAGACCTCCTTCCCAACATCTAAGAGATTAATGTTCCGCGGTGGTGGTACATCATGATGATTAGGGAGCGGGTTCTGGGTCACATGCGGTCGAGCTGCAGGTGGAGGGGAAACGATCTTATTATTGATCAAATCTTGTACTTTATGTCTTAACCTCATACATCGGTCAGTTGTATGGCCATGAGCTTGGTGAAATTCACAATAGAGGCTTGTATTGAAGCCTGGTGGAAGTGGATCAGGCATTGGTTTTGGATCTAGAGGCTTGAGATATCCTTTTTCTTTTAATCGCTTGAGAACGGTAGTTAGAGAAACCCCTAAATCCGTGAAGCGACAGAGCTGTCCATCCAACTTTGGTCTCGACACACCCCCTTTTCTTGAAAAATTCTGCCCTTCTTCTGGCTGGCTTAGAACATTAACATCAGTTGCCACCTGATTTCCAGCATTTCCCCCATAGACAGGTCTTCTAGGGTGATGCCCTTGGGAATCTTCTCTTTTGATCTTTCCGTCTTTAATGGCGTCTTCTATCCTTGTCCCAATTTTAAACAACTCAGCAAAGGTATGAATACATTGATACATTAGTTTCTCTTGGTAAACACTTTGCAGGTTCTTGATCACAATCCGTATCTGTTCTTTCTCTGATGGCCGTTGGGTCATTTTTGCAGCTTTTCCTCTCCATCGCGCCAAGAATTCAGCAAATGACTCTCTATTCTCTTGCATGGTTGTTTCCAGATCCCTCACAGTTACATTGAGTTCTTGGTTGTATTCATATTGGGTGACAAAGGCTTTCACTACTTCCTCCCATATGCGACTTTTGCTTGGCTCTAATGTGAAATACCAGGATGAAGCTGCCCCAGTCAGAGTTTGTTGAAACAGCATGGCCATCATGGAAGGACTCAGACCACTTGGTTGAAAGGCCCCGATGCACATCCTCACATGGTTTCTAGGGTTGCCAGAACAATCAAACTTATCGATCTCAGGCATCTTGAAACCGGCTGGCAATTTCTCTTGAGCTCCCTCAAATAAACCCTCTAGCTCTAGCAGGTAGCTATCAACCCCATTGGACTTGCGGACAACTTTCTATAGCTTTTCCACATACTCCTTCATTTCGATACGCTCTTTCTCAGCTTTCTCAATTTTTTCTCTCTCTGCCCTGGGTATATCAGCTCTAGGTGGTTCTGGATCCTCAAACCATTCATCTTCTACACCCCGAAAAGGTGGAGGAGGAGGGTCGATTATCGGTGGATCAATTACCGGCCTCTGACGGGTCAATGTTTCCAACATTGCCATCATTTGGTCCATCCTCTCTTTCAACTGTGCTAAATCTGCAGCGTGTTGTTCGTGATCCATTTCTCTTTCTGTCTCTGGCTCTTTTCATACTAACCTTGCACTCGAATCCCTGACCCAAACTGTCCTGGCGTTCGATGCTATCTTGCCTACAACCACTTTTATTTTTAATCAATTTTCAAACAACTTTTTTTTTTATTTTTGAAAATGCTTGACAAAATTCTTATGAATGGCTCATATGTCATGTGGATGCGATGCATGTGTGTGTGTGTGTGTGTGTGTGTGTGTGTGTGTGTGTGCCTATTTTATATGTCAAAGAAAAGAAAATCCTAATCCTAGCATATAAACACATAAGCACATAAAAGCCTCACCCATGTTGAGTGAGCTAATTTCTCCTTTCATTGTGATCCTCTTTACCCGTTCAAAGTTTGAAAATTTTAGAATTTTTGAAATCCATTTGACAAGTATTTCCCCCAGATGATGGGGTCTTTTAAAATTCTTAAGGAGCTTTCCTTTGAAGGCAACATTTCTGAACAAAAGATGATTGGGTTAAAACTTTGCTTTGAAAAGTGTTTCTTTAGTTGGTGAAACTTTTCAAAATTTTGGGTTCCAAGAATTTTGGGTTCTTCCTTCAAAGATGGTTGACCTGAGATTTTAATCAAAAGGTGAACTCCTAAGATTTTTTTGAAAGAACAATTGAATACCTTGGAATAAAGGTAGCAAATATCTATTTGATTCCAAAGACTTATTTAAAATTCTTTGGGTAGGAGAATCACATGATCGGATTGTTGTCGTACTCTTCATGAATTCAGATGCATGCAAGGTCAATGATGCTTAGCTTAGCAAGATGTAAGAGATGTAATCATATAATCAAGATTCAGCATGTTCCCAAATGTCGTGGGACATGAGAAGGAATTGCTCAAAAGTGATCAAGAGGTTACACATATTTCATCAAGCAAGCAGCGTCATCATCTCAAATAGTCCCTTTCGGGCATACAAAACTCCCTAGCACATAATCCTAATCAAGGATTAATTTCCTAAGATTGAAAGGTTCTATAGAAGCTACCATGCAAAGGCTGGGTTTTGGTCAAATAAGGGACCCTTGACACACACCTGATAGGATGCTTCATATACCAAAACATGGTATGAGATCAAGGGTGATCACACGGTCCCATAATGACTTGACCGACCGGGTTACCCCGAGCCTCCAAGGTCATAGTTCCGTGCAATCGACTGGCGAGACATGCAAGTGCAATGCAACGGGCAAACAAAAATGAATTAATTCGATTTAAAAGATGCTTTCGAGTCTAATCCTCGAGTGAACCCAAAATCAGAAATTCTAGTCTGCGAAACCAGAGATTCTGGGTTCGATCCCCAGCAGAGTCGCCAAATTGTGGACTACCGGCATTTGGGCCCACTTTTGTTTTTAAAGCATTTTTCAAATTCCAATTCAAAGAGTCGCCACTTAATTTTTTAGGAAAATTAAGAAACCATTTTTTAAAAGCAACTGATCTTTTGCGAAACCAGAAATTCTAGGTACAGGGATTATGGATGAAAGGGGAAGGAGCCCGGCGGACTAAAACACCCCCTTTCATCCTATCTCGTGATAGGCCTCTACTCATCATCCTTTTTAATCAAATTATTAATCTAATCATGCCCTCAACTAATACATATAAATAATACATTACACAAGGATGTTGAAAAAGGGTGCAAAATTGCTAATGACAAAATATCATTCATAAGCCACATAGTTCAAATAGCAAGCAAGATGATGTGCAAATAGGGAACTAGAAAACTTACCCGAGATCCAGCTGCAAATTTAAACATGCAATGAATACATATAAAATAAACCTAAAAAAAGGTCTCTAACGCATATAAACACATAAGGCAAGACCTAGTCTAAGGTGCCGCGCATGGAGTCGAAAATCAATAAAATCAACAAATGAAGTAAACTAGAGAAGAGATGAGAAATTGTACCTCAAATGCGCTACAAAGCAAAGATTAGTCCACATGATTCACATAATAATATGATATCAAACAATCAATCATAACCCTCTAGTTTAGATCTATTAAGCATGAAATCCAACTTTATCCACTAGCTAGTTTTAATCATAAGCATTAATGTACATGAATGAATGAATATGAACTATAATAAAACATGGATTTATTCACTAATTTGGATCACTTAGCCTCTGAATTTAAGCTAAATTATCATTATTCAAAAAATGATTTGGGTCCCAAGACATTAGGGAACCATTTAAGTTAAAATCAATGAGATTAGACAAAAACAGTGACTGTTTTTCCTAAGTTACAGAGAGCAGACCAGATTTTAAAAAGTAAAAAAAACCATGCTTCCAACGATTGGATCTTAATGATATTTGGATATGATATGCCTCTGTGAGTCTAGTTTATAACCCAACAAGAAAATCAAGGTTTGAACGGTTAGATCTTTGGGAATATGGAAAAAACTAGACATCACTCAGGAATTTGCAACTCTCTGTCCAGAGATCTTGTACGATTTTCTAAAAATAGTAAAAAGATGAGAAACACTTAGATCTTGTTAGGGTATCTTCCTAACACATTAAGATACTTAGAAAAAATTATTAGAGACCCAGGAAACTCCGTTAAGGTTCTGATTTATGAATTTCAAAATGGACTTGCTGTTCTGAAATTTTGGACAGAGAGTTGCATGTTTTGAAATCATAAGACCAAACCATCTTAGGCATGAAATTTCATCAAAACAAAAATCACATCCTCCAATTGGTCTCATCCATTTCCAATGAATCATGACTCTATAAAAAATCTTTGATCACGATTGGTTTATGGATTCACTGCACCTTTGTTAAATTGATGTTCATAGTTTAAAGCCAACTTGATCCATGATCCTAGAAAGGACTAGAATCAAGTTTGACTATGATTTTTGGCACAAATAATGGAGTAGGGAGAAACCTCTAGATTTAACCTTGATGGATTTCTATCATAGATCACATAATTAGAGATCTAGCAAGAAAATTCTAAGGTCTTACTTGATATTATGAACTTTGAATATAAATTATGAAAATCTACACCTAATTCCTCTCTGAAACATATGATCCTTGAGGAGTATAGATCCATGAAACCTTATTCTGCTCTCAAATTAATGGTCCTTAGAGAATATAGAGTCATTTTATTATTTCTCCTACCAAGTTAATGGTCCATGGAGACAAAATGACATCCC